>CM046297.1:23597304-24197304 GCA_025267735.1 Mactra quadrangularis | reverse complement strand
GTCCAACTTTTAGATCTATTTTACTTGTCTGTTTGATAGGACCTATACAATGTGTTGCTACAGCATAAAACCCAACCAAGAAATAAAAATGTATAGTCAAAGTCAAACTTTCCCAATTAAAGAACAACAATGGCTTACGTCCAATTGAGGGTTGTCTGCAAAACTGTAGTAAGTGCATTGCATTAAAGAGCAAGTTACTACAGTCTAGCAGGCTACCCTCAATATTTTCACAGTGTTTTTTGTTGAGCATGTTGAAAACTGACTGTACTAAAATTATTGTTTGACATTTGATGTTTCTGTCAAAGTTATAGGATAGGCTTACAATTCACATGGAAGTCTCTCATAATGAAATTTTGAAGTCTTATGAAAGCTTCCTGATGAAGATTAATACACGAGTTTTTTCTTGTATTGATCTCGAATGATTGCCATTTATGATGTTTTATGTCTTTGCGTGATGTTTTGAGCTGATCTAGAAATTTCTTCCGTATTGTACGATTTAGATGATCAACACGGATTTTTACTTTTTTCTTTCATTTTTAACGGTGTTTTATTGTGACAATTTGTGACTCAAGGTTTAGAATTGTTATTTCTTTATATTTGTTTAAATATTAGTGAAAGCTTATAACTAATACTGAAGGATTTGTTAGCTAATACTGACTGGATTGATCACAACTTTTCAAGTGCTGTGATGGTTTATTTTATGTCCTCGATAAAAATGTGAAAAAAACTACTCTTCAATCTATGAAGGTAAAAAAAGTTTAGTCATGAATATTCGTTATCTTGATTTTAATTGTGTGTTCTTATTTTTTGTTTCGTTGAATATACAGGTCAGTCATGTAAAAATTGCGACTATATACATGGATTTTTTATTTTTGAAGTAAACCAAATATTTGGTTGTGAAACATAAACTTATTTAATAGTTATGTGATTTCAAACATACATGTATTGTATTGTCATATCAACAAATGCAATTTACAATGAATACATCATTACATGCACTATTTGTAGTAATTAATAAATGTCAAGGTAGTTAAGTTTAAATCAATTTGAATTGTGTTCATGTATAGCAAATTTAAGATGATTTAAACGATATTCTTAGTAAACAATGTCTCACGTAACCCTAAATAATTGAGTGATGAATTGATTTGTTGCATTACATTAAGTAACAATAATGTTTTAATTTAGAAGCAGGTGTGGCAAAATGATTACTTTTTTGGACTGGTTCAAAATCTACCCAGTTCATTCCTTGAGTAAGAATCTTTATCCTGCGTCTCAAAAAAGAGGAAGCACCTAAGTGTATACCATGGGACGAGCATTTCAATGTCAAACACGTTCTCCTTGACTGTCAGGATCTTAAATACATTCGTGACAAACATTTTAAAGTAAACTCACTTAAAGAACTTTTTGAGTCTGTACCATCATATGCGATACTAACTTTTTGAAGGAAATAAATGTATATAATCAGATATAGAGCTTTAGATCATTAATATCGATTGTATTAATAGCATCATTAATTGCTTTCGGCCGCAATTCGGCACGATATGATCTTTCTGTGTTGGTGCGCTGTAAAACTAGGGGTGTAACGGTTAACCAATATACCGGTTAATATTGCAATACGACTTCAAACGGTTTTTAACCGGTTCGTTTTTCTTTGAACCGGTTTTTCTAGTTATGTTTCATATTGAATGTTTTTATCAGAGTCTGAAATTTAAGTGTTTGAATAAATGTTTAAATGTGTTCGGAAACTTGAAATATTTTTGGTAAAATTAGAGAATAATAATCTTTGAAAGTCCATTCAAAACCTTTTTTTCAAAGTTATTCAAACATTTTCATAATATGTGTATATCATTTGAAAATACAAATATCTATGCACAATGTTGATCAAATTAAGACGATGCAGGGGCATTAATTCATGCTATGCATGTATGCGCAAAGAACAATAGGTATCGCAATATATTGCAATATATTGCAATACGGGTTTCGTGTATTGCAATATATTGCAATACGGTTTTTACTGTATTGTTACACCCCTATGTAAAACCCAAACAAACAAACAATTTATCCTACGTGCTCAGTATTGGGGGGACCAGGAAGTAGACTTGAAAGTAATTAATCTAAGTTGTTAGAACTTGTTTCATAATTAAGCTGAAATTAATTAGTATAAACTAAAATAATCTTAATCTTGCAGCCCAAAGTAACAGTTATATTTTTATTCATCTGTAAAAGATTAACGTGATGTATCATGTGATATATACAATGTATATTTATAAAAAACATCAACTGTAAAATGTCACATCTCAATTCTACATTATACAAACTTATGTAGTACCGTATAAGAGTCATTTGAGTTCACTGTACATTGTATTTGTTTTGTATGAGTTTTTTATTCTCATGTACAAAATATACAGATTCTTATCTTTTCAGTTTCAGACATATTTTGATTCCTTTAACTTATCTTATCTTCCTTATCTTATTCTGTTTCTAAACATAATTTGATGAATAAGACTTCGAAAATTTTAATTTTGATATTTTATTGCAAAAGCCTTCTCTATCAGAAACAATCTGCGTGAACACATATCCAGTAGACCACGGTCGTACTGGATCTGTACTTTTTCCCTTTGAGGTCACGTCGAGATGAACTTTGTGTCGACCAATCAATGCGTAGCTTTCATCTAGACGAAAACGCTATTAATCACATTTTGATTTCGTAATTTCTATTTTTAGACCAAGTTTTGCTTGCTAATTTAACCGCGGTAATATTCACAGGCTGCGATTGGGGGGCTCATTTCAAATTTCGTGACGTAGACGATGTAAACAAGTTACGTATCATAACAATTTCGTCATGAATATTATGATGAGAAAAGGTCACCTGAACGTGACCTTCGTTTGGAAAAGGCCAGATCTACATTAGCGAGTATGCGAGCGGTAAAATTGTAGATCGGGTTTTAATCAGATTGTATCAGAAATTACCTCAGACCAAGAGGGGGGAGTGCCAACTGGATTGTCGATGTCACTATGTGGCGTATGTGCAGGTAGATCATTGATGTCACTATGTGGCGTATGTGCAGGTGGATCATTGATGTCACTATGTGGCGTATGTGCAGGTGGATCATTGATGTCACTATGGCATATGTGCAGGTGGATCATTGATGTCACTATGTGGCGTATGTGCAGGTGGATCATTGATGTCACTATGTGGCATATGTGCAGGTGGATCATTGATGTCACTATGTGGCGTATGTGCAGGTGGATCATTGATGTCACTATGTGGCGTATGTGCAGGTGGATCATTGATGTCACTATGTGGCGTATGTGCAGGTGGATCATTGATGTCACTATGTGGCGTATGTGCAGGTGGATCATTGATGTCACTATGTGGCGTATGTGCAGGTGGATCATTGATGTCACTATGTGCAGGATGAGGCAAAACATGATGATAGGAAATAATGTTTTCAGGCTGTTTTATTTCAATGTTATAATATTACAAACTTATTGTAACATGAGCAAGTTATGCAAGATGAATTTTTGTTTTGTATCCCATTTTTAATTCACATTGTATGAAAGCGATAAGACTTTAAACAAATTAACACGACTTGAACAAATTAACAAGTTTGATAAATGCATTATTGATAGTTTTCAGTATTAAGACTTTCAGTTAGTTTTTTTTTGAGAATAAATTACTCTGTGTAATTTATATTAAAATCAGTATTTCGAAAGTTTGTTTTCAGTGTTTTTTTCTAAACTTTCAACTTCCATCCATGTAATTGCAATCTTATTGAATTAAAATTCTGGCTTCCAAAACTTTATATGCCACTTTTTTAACATTTTGATTTTCATCCGATGCAGCATTAACCCATTCATTAACAGTATACACACAGGTTCACTGAAGACCTTAAGCTAATTGATATAAAGCAATACAATGACATAAAACATAAGTATCCTTAATTCATGGTCGAAAGATTTTAGGACTGCCCTGGATTTCAGGATTTGCGAGACCCAAGAAACGGTTGAACTGTTCTTTTTCTGAAAACAAGCTACTGAAATCAAGTCAAAGTCTCATTGTATTAATATAAAAGTTTTCCAGACTGGTCCTGGATTTCAGTGTTTGTTGGACTCAAGAAACTGTTCCTTTTCTGTTTAAAAATTGCTGAAATCAAGTCAAAGTCTCATTGTATTAATATAAAAGTTTTCCAGACTGGTCCTGGATTTCAGTGTTTGTTGGACTCAAGAAACTGTTCCTTTTCTGTTTAAAAATTGCTGAAATCAAGTCTAAGTTTCATTGTAATAATATAAAGATACAAAGTTTTCTGGACGGGCCCCCTGGATTTCAGAATTTGCAGGACCGAAGTAAGGGTTTTTTCCTTTGTAAAAGTAGCTGAAATCAAGACAAATTCTCGAAGTATTCTCAGTGTATTAATACAAGGATATAAAACAGATGTCGGACCATATGTTGACGTATAATGAAACATTGTTTATATTATATATCATATAATGTATATTTATACTATATATTTATTTATTCTTTTATTTTAATGTTTTAAATATTTATATTCATGTAGGCCAATATGATATAATAGTAATGTTTAATGAAAATGTTTCATCTTGTGGCTGGTACTTTCATGTTTTAATCTGTCAAATGCATCTCTAAATTTTCTCGGTTTGATTACAAAGTCTGGGATAGTTTGTTGAAAATGAAGGGTACTTTCATGTTTAAATCTGTCTCAAGCAACCCTAAATTTTGCTCAGTTTGATTACAAAGTCTGGAATGTCTTGTTGAAATTCAAAAAGAAATTATATAATATGTACATCATAAGAATGTAGAAAAAATATTTAGCATGTTATGGTAAATTTTGTGTTTTTATTTGTTGTCGAATAAAAGGAAAAATGAGGAAAAACACCTGATTATTTTCAACATGGCTCCAGTCTGTTTATGTTTTGTATGTTTTGTACGATACCAAATGGTTTAGATTCTCTGACCCTGTAGATGTTTGTTGTATGTTAGCGTTAACTATATACCTTAGCACCTGTTTGTAACTAGAGTTTTTATAATCTTAAATTTCATATATAATATATAGTTTACAAGTCACAAAGTACTAGGTTCACATCTGATTATATACTTAACTGTTATGTCATCATTACATTGTTAGATTTTGTATAAAAATTGACATAAAATCTCGAAGATTATATACTGCAACATCCTCAGCTTTCAACGAATAAAACAATTTTTGAAATTTATTTTATCATACAATTTTGTAACATTTTTTTGTATATAAATTATTGTGTGTCGCATTAGTGCTATATTTCGCTAAAATTGGCTTTAAGTTTTGGTAGGTAGTAAAAAACTAAAACAAACAGGTAGTCTGTTGTATGCAAACTTAAGTCATTCGAAATGAAACTGTTGCAAAACATAATGATACATTTTGAAACTCTCCTAATTGGGCTGTGATCATTTGTGAAGATTGGCTAGCTGTTTTAGCAGACAATGTTTTTCAAGAAAAATCTCAGTGGCAGAAAAATGGCTCAGTGAGCGAGTTTGTAGAAAACTGTGTGGCGACTTCCTGACTTCCTGCTAGACTGTTTTGTTAGATTGTTTGGAGCACATACTGTTTTGGCGAATTGGTAAAGGTCAAATCTTGACACAAGTTGAATGTCAGCTTATTGGCATCAATCCTTGATATACCTATCAATGAGTCATAACAAGTGAACTAGTCTACATCCTTCTTTCTTTACGAGCCACCCGCTAGCTCAGTTGGTAGCACACAAGTCTACTGATCCAGGGGTCGTGGGTTCGATTCCCGGTTGGGACATACTTTAGAAGAGCTTGGTCAAGTTTTATTTCTACGGCCATTCTTCCTCCTACCAATGATTTTAAATTATGTAGGACAGTTGTCAGTCACTGACGAAAGTATGCTTAGTAGTAGGTTAACAGCTAAATCCAGAGATTTAGCCTTTCTAAGAGGAATAAGTAGATTGACTGACCGCAGTTATAAGACCTACTCATTGTGTTGCTATGGCCTTAAACCCAACAAAAATAAACAAACTAAAGGCAAAACTTATGCTTCATACTTGTTAAAAACAGAGATCCAGAAAATTCTGCCTGTTCTGAGACTGTGGGTCGGTCAACTTGCCATTGCAGTTTGTATGAAAAATTGTTGAAAAGGGATATGCTTGTAAAGCTTCTTAAACTACCTTGTCACAATTAGTTTTCAAAATATCCTGCTCTTGGCTTTAACTTAACTTGTGAGAAAAACCACATGGTAAAACCCCAGTGAAATTTAGGGGAGGAGTTCTGATTAACTCAAAGGACTAAATTACTGCTGGAAGACTAGAATTATTTAGATTTTTTACATTGAATATAAGAATAGGGAGAATTTCAGATACCCTGTAATTACTGGGTAGGGGTTGTTCCCAGTTGATACCTAACTGCGTTACATAAAAATAGTATTCATAAAAAATGAAATTTTGGTTTTTACACAGATTCTCTGTAGGGCTTCCAATGTTGTTAGAAATCTAATACTTGGCGAGTATTTGTTTACCACTGTTATTCAAATCGTAGGCCGAACAAATCCTATTGAAATGTATTGAGGGGAGATTAAGAATCCATGGTGTGAAAATCATCAAATCTGTAATCTAATTTGCATAAATTAGAAGGATTATGGGTTTCGAATTGATATTTTGAATGGATGTAGCTCGTATGGTTATATTTGCGCAAAGTCACCGCAAATCTCACCTTAAATTGTGCCCCAGGTTTTTCTAGCTTTGATCGTTATACGATTTCTAATGTAGCGTCACGTAGAACACCTGAAACGAAATCATTGATTATACGTTCTTGTGTTTGTAAGGTGTTCACTTGAATAATTTGAATTCAGAAAGTGTGCAAATTTGTACCCATGCTAAGATCATTTCTTTAAAGTTTTGTTAATCTATGAAATGCACAAACAAGCAGGTTGTTTTTGTAACATGTAGCATTCTAACAGTGTGACGCTAAATTAAGTGTAAATTTCATCTGTGATTTGTATACAGTAAATCTTTTGATGTAATTTCGTATGCATAATTACTAATGTTGTACGAAATAGATATGTTAATTACTGTTATGCATTGAAAATATATTTTATATTCAATGTGACTTGATTCGGATATGTTGCCTAAAATCAAAAACATTTAGTACGTGCCTGAAGCTTATTAGACATTTGTATTTATTAATATGTAAATAATTTTGAAACATGTTTAATGTAATACTTGTTACATTGATAACAGCTTGTATTTTTCATGTAAGACTTTGTAAACGAAGGAAAGGGGTCACTCAGTAACTGTGATAAATTTGTCCTTGGTAATGCTAATATGCACATTAAACAATGTTATAATACAATCTACTCTTACAGATATCCTATAGATCACTGTCATAGGATCTCCTATAGCTTCCAGACTTTTTTTCCTTATATAACAGGGGTCGTTAACAGGCGCCTTCCCCTGTTGAAATTTTTTTAGAATCATGCAGTTTTCACCAAATTTTGAGTTAACCTTGGATTTTTTTGTTCCCCTAGCTATAAAATTCCAAGAAAATTTGCCTAAATGGTCTATATAAAAAAGGTCCCAGGCCCCATCCCCAAGTACTGAAAAAAGCCTTAGGTTCAGATGACTTTGATATCAACCAATCAATTCATAGCTTTAATTTGGATGGAACACTAGTAATTTAGCATCATAAGGCTGTTTATCCTATAGTTTATACTTTTGGTTAATAGTTTCACTTTTTGGTATATTTTCATACTTTTGGTATATTTTTACACTTTGGGTTAATTGTTTTACTTTTTGGTATACTTTCAGGTTCAGGAGAAGATGTATCGAATGAAGAAGAAGAATTAAAGATGATGAACCTAACAGATTTACCTCCTGCTATAAATTGTTCATGTTACCCACCAGAGAAATGTCCATATGATCAAGATTATTGTGAATCAAGATATGGGGTAGGTGTTTTTAAATGGTATAGTCCGACAGAATTTACCTGAGCTTGACCTTTATGCAAGAATACATTAAACTCAGTATTTATTTTCTATTTTTGTCTTCGACTGTAAATAGTGTTTTATCAGAAGCTTTAGGCAAAATACACGTGTAATTATTATAATGAGGTAGTTCAAGCTCAGGTTAATATTGTCGCACTATATAATGCTATATCTGATGAAAATTTTTCTGACAAAATGTTTGTATGATAACAATGGTCAGCTCCTACTAGGGATAAGATGATTTGTGGATAAATCGATACAATATGAATATGTCAGGTCACGATACATATCTTGGCCAAGCAGGATATTGTGAGGGTCCACCAAGAATACTAGGCTTTACTACATACCTGAGGTGATGCACTGGCCAAGCATTTTAAAATGGCATCCAAATGTGTCCGAGGTTTTTGTAGTTAATGGCTGAGGTGTTCCGAATGGCAATGAATGGTGAAACATCAGTTCAGTGTTCTAGATTATTCACTCTACAGTATAAACTAGTATTAAGTTTATTATTTGTTACTGACATTGTTATGGTACATCTTATAAAGGCATTATGCCAAACTATTGTGATAAAATAATACTAGTGTGTTAGTAAATACATGTATGTGTTGACAGTTAATATAGTCAACTCTCCTTGGTATAGTGCAGACACATTGACCCCGACCTGACCTTTATGCAAGAATATTCATTACATTGAATACGAAGGTAGTTTTAATGTTCGAAAAGAATCGGATTATACCGTCAAGGCTCGAATGTAATTATAACACAGGGATTAATTTAAAGTACATTTAAAGTGTACAATGAGTCTCTATTACACATAGGCCGGACCAGAATATTATACGATGAGGCTAGCTACCAATTCAAAAGTTGTAGGTTTTAGCCCCACAACCGCCATCTCCGCCCATTTTATTATAATTTGTAATTACAAATGTAAGAAAACAAGTTTCACGTTTGAATGCACATATAAACTCTATACATGTCTTGTTAAACTTATAATGTAAGCCATAGCCGACATTACACCCTCAAAACCTACAAGCCCCATGCAACGCTACTAAGTACCCGCCGATGCTATTTACAATCAATGTAAATCGACTGCTTATTTTAAATACGTAACGAGCCGAAGTGTAGATTAGGCGTGGTATTGATTTTCGCCAGGATATGTGTATCTGATAATAAGATGCAAATGAGAAAGGTAAGGTCGGGGTCAATATGTCCGCACTATAATTTCTAGTTATTCAATTCACTGTCTAAAACATTAAACAAAATATTATACATCATATTTACTCTTTAATATGAAAAGTACAATCGAAAAATTATTTGAGCAGTAGAATTTTAACTATGTACTAAGTGCTTTACTTGACGGAAAGGTTGAGAAGGTTGACAAGCTACCACCATTGTTATGGTCTGCATCGTCTATGGGGTTGTCCATTTGTATTTTCTTGTCTGGATCATAACTTTGATTATCCCTACATTAAGATGATGTGTCATACACTTTCCTAGCTGAAAGGAAATGTCACTTTTGGGGAAAATATTTTTAGTACTATACACGTATTGTCTGTTTTTTCTCAACTGTCAAAGCTTGAATAATTTCACGGTGACTGAATGCATTGTTTTTGTACTGGCAGCCTAATTTTTATTAAAAATATCTTGACTAAAACATATCATACAGCATGAGTAGCTTTACTCAATCATAATACACACTTTCGGAAACTCATGGGTGTATTACGACAATAATTTTAACAAACGCATTCACCGTGAAATTATTCATGTTTTGACAGTTGAGAAAAAACAAACAATAATGCTCCGACTCACAGTGCTCATGTTTATTTACAGTGTTATAAAGTATTGATTGTTTATTTACAGTGTTATAAAGTATTGATTGTTTATTTACAGTGTTATAAAGTATTGATTGTTTATTTACAGTGTTATAAAGTATTGATTGTTTATTTACAGTGTTATAAAGTATTGATTGTTTATTTACAGTGTTATAAAGTATTAATTGTTTATTTACAGTGTTATAAAGTATTGATTGTAGAGTATAATCAGAGAGAAAGAACAGAATGGGGCTGTAATTCACCTGATGTTGGTTCACGTATGTTATGTACGATAAAAGACAGTCATGTTGTGGCTGTTGGTTGTTGTAAAAATGTATCAAGATGCAACAGTTATCTTACACCTAAAAGAATACCGTATCCTGCTGCAGGTAATACCATTTTGTCCTTTTTACTGCCAAGTGTTCTTTTAGAAGGAAAACATATATTGGCTGGATAAATTAGGTTTATCCGTCAATGCTACTTTATCCTTCAGTCATGTGACTACATATGACTGACTACTTTTACTAATATTATTATTTTAATGTCATACCTTATACTGTGCGCTTTCGTGCAGTATTACTATACCTTATCACATTTTAGGCCTTCTTAATAGCTTTTTCCAAATTTAGTAAACATTTATATCATTATATAATATCTTATAGTCTATGTGTTACATTTTCTCGAGCACTTGTCCAATTTATTATGCTATATAGTTAGGGGCAAAAATAGCAAAATTATCCACCAGCCCTACTATACGATATATAGTTATTCCTCATTATCTCAAATTTATACTTTCTTGAGCACTAGCCATATTTATTGTTATGCCGTGCAGGTGATCCCACTGTACACATTTACACTTGGGTGGAGTGGAACAGTTGTGGATTAATTTCCTGCTCAAGGAAATTAGCAGTGCCCCTAGTGGGGATCGAAGTTGGGACCTTATAATCCCTTAGCACACGTCCTACCACTGGATGACTGCTCCTACAATTGGAACCCTGGCTACTCTAAATAAGAAAATAAATGTGTTTTTAAACAACATGAACCCAAATAAATCAAATTTCAAAAGAAAATGAATAATGTGTTCAAGATTTTTTTGTTATTTTGTCATTAAATATTATGCCTTGTTGTAAAATGTTGTATATAATTTCTATTACAGAATCCCATGCTCCAACCAATGGTCTGGATCCAGTATTGATACTAGTTCCATTTATATTTCTCGTCATTATTCTGGGTATTATAATATTGTTATGTAAATATCGACATCAGAAGAAAATGTCAGAATTAAGTCAACAAGAAAATCTATTGTTAGGTGGCCATAATGAACTTAGAGCTCAGCAAGTTGGAGATACCACGTTGAGGGTAAGTCTGAGATTTTATCATTTAACTTAGAGATAAAAGATTTATTTAACATCCCATAAAATCAATATATAATATTGATTTAGCTAAGGCCACAACAAATTGATCATATGTTCTATGGATTCGCTTGCACCTTAATTTTGATGGTTTTTATTTCCTCGCTCGCTCATAAAAATTTGGTCAAACCGCTATATAAAGCGACTGAATTAAGATTTTTTAAATTTGTTTTCTTCGCTTGCTCGCCCCATTTTTTTCTAGAAAAATCTGTAGAACATATCAACTTGTTGTGGCCTAAAAAGTTAATGTGTGACTAACTAGTCTACAAACTAAATCTTATCTGGGGCATGTTGCCTAAGCATATCGCTACATATCGCTTTGTTCCCTGGTTCCCTTATACTAGTAGGAATAAGTATGTATTGAGGTCAAGGTACCAGGGGACGAAGCACTAGCTAGCAATATGCTTTAGCAATTCACCCCTAACTTCTTTTAATGCTGAACACCCAGCAAGGGAGCTACTTATAAGGCCATGCCAAATCGGAATTCTGTTAAGCGTCAACTCAAATTTGACATACCTAGGTACCTATTTACAAAAACACACAAACCGAAAACGAAAACACAAACATTTTTACGACAAAAACAATGCAATATATATATATTTTTTCAATGGAGTAACATCCTCATAACATGAAACAATGGTCTGCATTAAATATAAAATGACTAGTGTTTTTTTTTCACGTAAAATATACATTGTATATTGTATTAAAGCCGCAATTGCAATTTTACCTGAATTAAATTGTCGTATTGAATCCCGAAACATCGGAATTACTTATGAAAATTTTGTTTTTTATTTTCATTATGGGCTCTAAAACCTATGCACACGCGGACGCTTAACAAAATTCCAATATGGCATGGTGTAACATGTTTTATAGTCTTTGGTATGATGAGACTGTGAATTGAAATTGTCATGGTCATGAAGATTAAGATCTGTACATGATGCTTGTTAATATAAGTTACATATAAAAAGTTGGTTTTTTCATCAAGGAATATATTGTAAAATCTTTAACACATTAGGAATTAGATGAATTCCCTTCAAAGTTAATACATTTACATGTATGTATTTCCAGACTTTATTTTACATGGTAAGGAATTATATGAATTACCAAATTTTTATGGAATATATGAAATCGCTTTTTACATGCCTTTGTTGTAACATATACAACCTCTTGACTTAAAAACTTATAAGTATAAGGTGTAAAAATAATGATAATAATAGTGGAAATAATAATAAAAAAAATAAATAAAAATAATAATTATAATGATAACATGTTACTATTATAGGAGATGCTTGATGAATCATGTACTAGTGGTAGTGGATCTGGTTTACCTTTTCTTGTACAACAAACTGTTGCTAGACAAGTACATCTTGTTGATTGTATAGGTAAGTTAATAATTAACTGATGAATTATGACCTGCTGGGCTATATTATATGTTATTAAATAAGTGATTTGATAAAGGCCCTGTTATTTTTCCAAGGGCAGTCATATTGGCCCGAGGTTGAAAGCCTATTGCTAATATGACTGTCCCGAGGAAAAATAACAGGGACTATATCAAATCACTTATTTAATGACAATTTTATTAAATAACTGCATAAAGACTGACGGACATTGAACTGAATCCAAATCTTCACAAAAACTACTGTTTGTTTACCTGCCGGCGTTTGTCTGCATTTGCATCGATTTTCTACAAATTGTGACGAAAAAAGACAGGCTAAAAATGACCCATGCCGGGAACATACCCTTATGTACAAGACTCCACTATGTCAAAGGTCTGACTGCTACCGGTCTCTGGAGTAGGAATTTATCAAAAATTGGGTTTGAACCCCATCAGAAACAAAACGACCATCATTTTTTGCGATAATCGTATCTGATATTGGCCCTGTAATGTCAGCCAATCGGAGTGCAGAAATTTGTTATTGGCCCTAGGGCCAATAAGTGTTATTGGCCCATAACTGATTTTGGCCGGGTTTTCAGTTTTATTAAACAGATTTTGCTGTGTTGTGCAGTGAATTTGCCACTTTACTGGGCAAATAACCCATAGTTATTTGATAAACAAGTTTATGAACTTGTCAGTTGAACCATGAATGGTATAAGGACTCATATTTATGAGATTCATCATCTTGAAATTCCCTAATCCTCCAAAACCAAAATGCTCAATGTTATTCATTTCCATAAAGTAGTTATAAGCTACATTTGTGGGCTATGAAACTATGAATAGAACCATTTCAAAAATAAAATAAAACTAAAAGGCATTTCAAAATAAACTGTTTCAATTAAAGCTATTTATTGTACTCATGGTGATGGAGACTGGCAACGCTGATATGATTGGTAAAGAATGATAGACACAGTTATAGAAGTGAAATTTGAGCTTTAATTGTAAATCCATAAAAAACAACTATGTTAAAAATCAAACTAATAAAAAAATAATAATTTAAAATGTATAAAACCAAAAACCTTGTCTTGTGAACTTAACCATGACACTTTTTCTGCCCCTTATCTGTATCCAGACTTTGATGGCATTATATAATGTATTGTTATATTTTAGGTAAAGGAAGATATGGTGAAGTATGGAAGGGTAAATATCACGGTGAAAGTGTGGCAGTGAAAATATTCTTATCTAGAGATGAATCAAGTTGGATACGTGAGACAGAAATATATAATACATGTTTACTAAGACATGAAAATATACTTGGATATTTTGCCAGGTATCTATACATGTTGTTTATGTCCATTTCTTTATTATGATATTTAAAGCCTCCGGCTCATATACAAAAATATGTATTTAAATACAATTAGAGCTGTGTATGTATACTGACATTTGAAATAATGTGAAGCTATATTTAAGTATATTTTGTTGCTGTTTCATTGGATTGCTTTAGAGGAATTGGGTTTCATTTGATTTCTAGTATTTTATTTAAAAAATTATATTAATTCTAGTTTATGCAGGGGCAGATTCAGGATTTTTTTCTAGGGGGGTCCAAACTTTTTCTGGGGGAGGGTCTAAACTTTCAAACCACGACCACATTATACACTTTTTGCAGAATAATGCAACATATTATTAATAAAAACTACATAGCCATTAAATCTATGTTAAGCAGTACGATAAAATGCTCCATGCTGCTAAAAAATGACTTAAATTCAAGAAATACACTTATGGACAGGTACATTTTGGAAATTCTAAGGAGGTCTGGACCCCCCACCCCCCTGCTAGATCCGCCTATGTTATGCAACTAAAGATAGTAGCAGTTGGCAATAAGGGTCATACTTGGTACCACACAAAAAATTAAAAAACTGCACACTCCTGTATAAACATACACACTTTAATATTTCTTATAGTTTTTTCACAAGAGTGGAACATCATGATCAGTAGCACATTCATATCAGTAATTTGATTTTTAGAATTTTCAATACTAAATGTATGTATATATGTATATTTTCAGTGATATGACATCAAGAAATTCATGTACACAATTATGGTTAATGATGCAATATCATGAGAAGGGTTCATTGTATGACTATTTACAGAATAATACATTAGATCATGAATCTATGTTACGATTGATGCATAGTGCATGTGCTGGTCTTGTACATTTACATACAGGTAGGATTATTTATTATTAGCCGGATTTTTCAATGAAACCCGGGCAGACGGGAGGGTGGTGAGTCTGGCGGGCGTCCGGTGTCGTTAACAATTGTTAACAAAAAGTTTTTTCTTTACCATATATTTATGCCATTTATTGTCACATCTTTATGAAACTTCATACAATGATAACATACCATGTGATGAACAGAATAAGAAAGTAACCACAACTCTACCTGGCTTTATTGTGGATAATTTCCCTTTGTAATTTTTGCGTTAAAAATTTTAATATGTTGGATATCTCTGTCATTTATGGTAATATTTTTTTACATTTCAGAAATAATGGGTAACCGAGGTAAACCAGCCATTGCTCATCGTGACATAAAATCTAAAAATATATTGGTAAAAGCTAATGGTACAGCTTGTATTGCTGATCTTGGTCTCGCTGTATTACATAAATGTGAAGAAAATTATCTTGATCTCGGTAGGTAGTGTATAGGTTTATCTTTAGTGTCTTTGATTTGTATATGATCAAAAGAAGCAGGTGTGGCTGAGCGGTTATGATATTTGACTGGTAATCATTGGATAGCTAGCTCCGCTTTGGTTTGAATCCCATCCAAAACCTACCCAGTTGTTTCCTTGAGCAAGGAATTTTATCCTATTAACTCAGCACTTGTGGACCAGGAAGTGGACTTGAAAGTGATAAATCTAAGTTGTTAGAACTTGATTCACTATCGAGCTTAAATAAATAAGTATACCACCATCAAACTCATTAAAAATCAGATTCTTTGTTGGCTTATGAGATCTGATGATCAATATCATTGATACAATAAATGTAAATGGTTGTAGTTTGGCCAATGAGAGCATGCCTTATCAACTTGTAATCAAGGTATGGTCTGTTAACTTCAGGAGAGTGAAGTCAGAAGTAGAGTTTATTTCTAAATTTGATAGAGATTAGAACCAGTTTACATTTGTTAAAATGTTAAATAATAATTTGATTAACTAGGACAATGGTGATGGTTTCTTTGTTGCCTAGTAGTGTGACACATATTGTCTTTCATCTGTCAATCTATTGACTTGTTTTGTTTAAAAAGTTAGCAGTAACAGAAGTGAGATCAATCTTCCTGCTATAAGTGCCAGCAGTAAGATAAATACTTCAGCAGTGAAATGAAAACTACCATAGTAATATATATCTTGCAGTTGTTCCTACACTCTGTTATTACAGAATATAACATTACATTATTTTCATTTATTTGATCTTACTTGCTGTTCCTGCTCTCCTTTTATACATTGATTTATTTACCTATGTTTCAGGCTCTAATAATAAAGTTGGCACTAAAAGATACATGGCACCAGAATTGTTAGATGAAACTCTAAATCCTGAATTCTTTGACAGTTTTAAATGTGTGGATATTTATGCATTTTCTCTGGTGTTGTGGGAAATAGCTCGGAGATGTTACACTCAAGGTACATTGTTCTCACCACTTTACTGACCATTTTGAATTCTTTCAATTGACTTAATTTGGAACTCCAATTTATGGGTTTTTCTATCGGTGCACATGAGCTACAAACAAAGATTTTTACACATTATTGCTGAAAAGCATGAGACGTTGATTAAATCAAATTTTCCCATCAATTTACTCTGATCTTGCTTATCTTGAACACTTCAGTAACCTATAATTAGGTTTAAATTGGTTTGCTTGCTAAGTGATAGAAAGCATGGAAATGTAGTATATTTGCAGTTAAGTTCCACTGTAAAAGCTACCTTAGTTATCGCAAAATTATGCAATTTTTATATGCCTGAAAGAATTTCGGGCATATTATGTTATACCCCCTGGCATCCAACTGTCCGTTCGTCCGTCTGTTAGCAATTTGGTTTCCGGAGCATAACTTAAGTTCCATTTGGCCCACAATATTCAAACTTCATACAATGATTGTCCATATCGGGTAGAAGACCCCTATTGATTTTGGGGTCACAAGGTCAAAGATTAAGGTCACTATTACTTTAAAACTGAAAACAGTTTCCGGCGCATTACTTAAGTTCCATTTGGTCCACAATATTCAAACTAAAAAAACAACACTTTAGGGCATATAATGCTCCGCCTAGCGGTGCTCTTGTTAAGTATTTGTAAGACCAAAATACTGAATTTGAGATGATAAATATGTCTATATTATGTCCACTTCACTATTAAGCATATCAATTTTGATAGTCCTAATAGAGGAACTTTTCTGTATTTTGTAGTTCTTGAATTTTAACAAGAGGAGAGGGTTGGGCTCTGTAGTTACATCGTAAGACTGATAATAAATGTATAATAGGCTCCTTGTAATAATTATATATTTTTCTCTTTTTTAATCAGGTATTGTGGAAGAATATCAGCCTCCATTCTGGGACATGGTGCCTTCAGATCCTTCCTTTGAAGATATGCGTCGTGTTGTAGTTATTGAACAATATCGTCCAGTTATACCGAACAGATGGTCTTCGGATACTGTAAGAACTTTATGTATTACTTTATACTGTTTTCTGTCGCACATTGCAGGGGTTGATGATAAACACTAGTTTATTAGTTCAGTGCATGCCTTCATCTCAAGTGAACTTTTTAATTTTGTCAGTGACTGGCAACTGCCTTGTATGATTTAGAATCTGTAGAAAATATACTCGGTTCTTACTTTATTCATAGATAATAGTTAAATTGTTATCGTAAACAATCGTTCAAAGGTATAATTTTAACAACATTCGCTTTCAAACACCAAACTCACATGTTTGCAGTGATGCTGCCGCCATCTTGGGTATGAATAAACCGCGACCGATTCCGTTCACACCACCTATTTCGATGGAATGGTTAGAACGCTGCCAGAACACAGTTCCGTCGCACTCGATTGGAGTTCTCCCTGTTCTAACAGTCGGAATTTCCAATCGAGTTCGCCCGATAGCTTGAATCATCTGTTGACTTGATAAAAAAAAGAATTTGCTTAGACACCTCTCTTGTTAAAATGTTAATTGTATGTATGCAGATTTATGAAATTGCTCAGAGAGTCATCTTGTTGTTGGTTTTCATGGTTAAACGTCAATCAGTTTATCATAAAACAGGATTTGTTCAAGTACTTTTCGGTGGCACTATTTATTTACTCTTATATTGTTTTGTTCTAATATTTGATATTTTCTATTATCAGATATTATCACAGTTGTCAAGAGTGATGAGAGAATGTTGGAATCAAAAACCTAAAGCTAGATTAACAGTGTTAAGATTAAAAAAGACTTTACGTAAATTATGGGAGGACGCACAGGATGATAAATTGATAGAGAAAAATAGTCTGAAGTATAAACTTATGTCTGAAAAAATCATAGAAAAAATGGTGGATGTTTGAAGTCATAGAAAAAAAGATGAATGTCTGAAAAATCATTGACGAAAATGATGAATGTCTGAATAAAGCATAGACCAAAATGGTGGGTTTTTGAAAAATCATAGACAAAATGGTGGGTTTTTAAAAAATCATAGACCAAAATGGTGGGTTTTTGAAAAATCATAGACAAAATGGTGGGTTTTTGAAAATCATAGACCAAAATGGTGGGTTTTTTTGAAAATCATAGACCAAAATGGTGGGTTTTTTTTGAAAATCATAGACCAAAATGGTGGGGTTTTTTTGAAAATCATAGACCAAAATGGTGGGTTTTTGAAAAATCATTGACAAAAATGGTGGATGTCTGAAGAAACTATGGAAAAAATGGTGGATCTTCAAAGTTAGAACAAATTGGTGGATGTTTAAAACTTTATACATTTGATATATAATTATCATTGTAAAAAGAGATGGACTATAAATGAAGTGTGCAACGATTCTTTTACCTCACAATATGATATGTATTGTGGTTACTGAGTCGAGATACAGTATGTGATTATTGAGTCACTCTTCTATAAGTATTGTCATATGCTTTTATATATGATCCAGATGGGATGTGGAGGTGTTGTATTGGTTGTTATACCAGATTTATAAAAATGTTGGTCAAACAATGACAGCAAGCAGTTGCTTCCTTTACTCTCATTTTACTTTGTCAAATATATTTAATTTTATGCCAAAATACACTCAATTTTTTATTTAAATGTTGACAGAAATGATTGTAACTCATTCATACTTGTTTTGTTTGTATGAGTAACCCCCCTTTTGTTGAAGTTGGGAATGAATGCCATATTGTAGCCATACTGTAACAGATGGTCTAGTATATTAAACTGTGGTCCTAATATATGTACCTTTATAAACTGTCCCACAGTATATCATTGCACCCTAATTATCAATGGTATTGTGCTCGAATGTGCTAGATCTTGTGTTGAATTAGAACTCTCACAGACCTGTTGATAAATATTTCTGACAAAAGCACAGCTTTGTAAAAAATGTTATTTTTAATCACTAATTGCCCAGATTGTTGGTTAAAGGTACACGTACATGTGTTATGAAAACAGACATTTTTTCCTTGTATATATTAAGTTCTTAATAATGTTTTAAAGACTAAACTTGGTTCTATACTTTTGGCTCAGTCATTTGCCTGTATATGCCTTTAAGGATATCTGTTTATGGAGATAAGGTCATCCCTAGTATGTCTGTACTATATGAATGATTTGCTTTATGGTTCATATATGTTCATTTTAATGATGAACTTTTTTACTTTGTATGTTAATGAAGCTCACTGGTTGAGTTTATAGCGTATGACTGAATCTTCAATGCTCTCACTTATTTGCTTTACTTACAATTAGTAATAAATGATTGATTATCAGGTATATTCAGCAAGCAATTGTCATCTATTGGAATGTATTTGACTTGTATAATCAATTGATTTATATATATATATATATATATATTTGTAATTTATAATATGTTGTGGCTGCCATTGTATTTATTGTCATTCATTTTTTATCAGGGTACAGTTTTCACTAAACTTCTTACAATAAGATAAATCTCTCATGAAATTTTCACCCAATCTGATTAAACCCGATCTAAAATTTTCCACTCACGTACTCGGTAATTTAGATCTGGCCTTTTTCAAACGAGGGTCACGTTCAGGTGACCTTTTCTCATCATAATATTTATGACGAAATGTTTATGATACGTAACTTGTTTACATCGTCTACATCACGCAATTTGAATTGAGCCATCCAATAATACGGCTATTAAATTAGCTTGCAAACCTTGGTCTAAAAATAGAAATTACGAAATCAAAATGTTATTAATAGTGTTTCGTCTAGATGAAAGCTACGCATTGATTTGTGGACATAAAGGTCATCTCGACGTGACCTTCCATTGAGATAGTAGAGATCCTGTGCGACAATGCTCTACAGGATATCTGTTTACGGAGATTGATTTCCACCAAACTTGTAAAAGTAAAGTAACTTTTGTTTCTAATTAAACTTATTTCCTGTCATTAAAAGTTAAAATGAATTATACGATAAAGTTAATTTGAGAAGTTTTGTGAGACAAGGCCCTGCTGTTGATTCATATGTGTATTCATTCATTTGTTCAAGTGGTTGTTTATCTCTTTTATTCACGTCTTTTCTTAATCATTTATATATAGTGCTCTCACCATCATTATCATTGTCACATTCCTAACACCTCGACCTTTTATGAATGAATAATCTGGGAAGGATTTGTGAGAGGTTCTACCCTGGCAGCTTGGGTTTTTACTACCTACCCGAGGCGAAGTACAGGCAAAGCATGTAAATTTATGCAAAAAAGTTTTTTTAGTATACAAACAGATCTTTGTTAAAACATATTTCTATGTTACATATTTAACTAAATATTGTTCATCGATATGATGCGCAACGTGAGAAAAGGGCCCTTATGGTCAAATTTTTCGAAATTGAGATTTTTACAGAAAGTGAAAGAGTAGGCTTTGTAGTTTCCAAAAATGTATAATTTATTAAAATATCTCAATTAATAACGTTGCTATGGCGATTTGAAATTCGATACTCGGTCCAAGAAAAAAGCGACGTCACGTTTAACGTCGCGTTTTTGTTGGGCATTTGGCAACTGAATACCATAGTAAATTAACTGCAAAAAGCATTTAGAATAAGTTTTATCAAGAAGGTATTTTTCTTAATTCAACATTCCTTACATTTATACTTAAAAAATCTCGAATTGAAAATGAGTTTCAGTTTACAATAGGCTTAAAGAAAGTCTTCATGTATGAGTCCAAATAACTAATCTATACTGACAGTTTACTGATAACCATATATTTGTGGTCCCAACAAATAACTTCAATCTCATAAACATTATTAAGTCTGATTGTGAAACAAAATATGCATTGATACAAACGGTGTTGTTTTATCTATGATACAACAAAAATATGTGAAGGTCTATTTTTATTCTATCGACGCCAAATTTCCATTGCAATACATGTAACATAGTAACGCTAACTTTGATTTGTCCTTGATATTTTTACCATCTTAAATTTGCAGGTATTCATAATGACGGGTTTGTACAATTACAGTCTAAATATTATAATTGACATTTTAAGTATGAGATAAATACACTATTTTACTTTCTTCCACAAGAGGTTGAGATAAATAAAAGTTTTTTCACATTAATACACACGTAACATGTAACATAATTTTCAAGCAATTTTCGAGCTAACTATTACTTAATATTCTTCCTTACATAACATCGTGTCACATCAGAATTCAAAAGACTGATAACGTAATCAATCCGTATGACAAAATGATTACCATGTTAACTAATAACTTTAAATGTCAGTTATGTGATGTTTAACACATATTAAGTCCAAGTCCAGGTGAAAGATGGATAAAAATATTTAGTTTAACATAAAATGGGAAATTAAAGTGATACGGAACTAGCTAACCTTTTCTTTTCTTTGAAAGATCTATGAATGCCGACATAACAACGCTTTTGAAATGCAATATTATCAAAGAAATCTGGAGTATTGAAGTTTGGAGATGATAGTCCGTAATCCTTTGATATTTTAATTGGCACAAGGAATGCATGAACAGTTATAGTTGTGGTAGAGTTGACGAAACTGAGCATATATATGGAAATCCGGCTCTGAATCTTTGAAGTTTTATGTTATTTCAAGTTACATTGAAGTTTGACAAAATATTGGGATCAACGATGACCTGTGTATAAGTTGCATGCTCTATCATTACAAGGGTTAATGTCATTTTATGACAAAATCAGATTGCATGGTAATGCTTATGAGTAAAACAGAAAATAACAGGAATTTTGATTCTAAGACCTAGGCCTACACTCATGTGTGGATCTGGTTTAAACACGAGGTAAGATAAAACATCACTGTAGTTCAAATGTACACACACACATTACACTTAATAATATTATAATGATATTGTCCCCATTTTGTTTTCAATAAACATTAGTTATTATTCTTAACGAAATAAAAAAGTATTTACAGTTTCGTATGACGAAAATGATGTGTACTAACGAACTTGCGGTTAATTATAATCGTATTTAAGAAAGAACGATCTTTATCTTTATCTTAAAATGGATTTTATTACAATGATGTATAGGTAGATGGAAACAGTTTAGAATACTTTTACTTCATACGGCGATACGCCCTTAGAAAACTTATGCAGACAGTCTTATTAGCAACGGGTTCACATTGACTCCCAAGTGTTATCTTGCTCGACAATTGTAATGGATTTCTAAAATCCAACTGATAGATGTGGTAATTAGACAGAGCTACAATTTGGTAACAATAGATCTATATTTTTTCGATCAATGATGTCAATCAAGCTTTATTTAGAGCTAGTCAAATTATGAAAAGAATAATGAATGCCGATATCTAGCCAGACCAAATTTAGCCTACTCCTCACATTCCAATTACCGGACGTTTTTTTGGACATTGATAACTTTTTATTTAAACTTGTATTAAACTGAATTTTTGACATCATATAATTCAGTCCCGCTCAGTACATTTATATACCAAGAAAAAGTACATAACAATGTAATACATTTTTATTTCAAAATTGGGTCTTAATCTCGTGAGGAAATCGTCCGTAAAATACGGACGAGCGACATATAAACTGGACGTTTGGAATAGGAATCAAATTCCTTCTTAAATAAACACAATACGCTTACAATTATTTAGCAACTCGATGAAGTAACAATATATCGCATACTGTGCAAAATTTGAGTTAAAACAACCATCACTTACTTCAAAATCTAACATTTTCTCCTCTTGTATATATGAAAATTGTGACAGCTGGGGCTGCTGTTCAAAGTAAGCCTACGGACTGGTAAACACTAATTTGGTAATAAATTCCATATTTCAATTTAAATGACCATTTTAAATATAAACGACAGCAAAACAAGAGCAATACCATATGTATATACATGTACATGTTTGCATTCGATGCACATGTGTCTAAGAAATAACAGATCTAAACTAAAAGTCTTAAAGCCCCAATGACATTTCAGTTCAGAAAGAGACGACATTATTCTAATTTTGCATTACCTATTCACAAAATTTCCAGATCAAGCTAAGATTTTAAGATGAACTGAATCAAAAATCGGAATAAAAAGTACAAGTCCGCATTTAACATTATAGCGTGTACTGTATTCAGGGGTGTGCATGCATACCCGTAGTTACGAGTAAACAATTTGATGGCGACGCGTGTAGAGGCTGTATCCATCGTCAATTTAAATCAATGGTACCGAAATTATGCGTGTAAATCTCCCTAAAAATCTAATTGTAGCTTATCTATTTAGCAATCCAATCTTAAAGCACAAATAAAACAGACTATTCTAAATGTCAAGTTTCAAGTTAACCTAGTTTTAGAAGTGTCAACACCACACGGCGGCTCGGTACGTTGACGAAAGTTGGATGAAAAAACAACTCATGACGGTCAACAAACCTTCCTTTTTACGCTATTTGTTATCGATTTCTTAAAACATTGATTATAAGACATTCAAATTTTGTAGAACATAGATTAATTCCTTTTAAATGATGCAATCGAGCCAGTTAAATCGTCAGTATAAACAATGCAATAGTCACTGACGTGACACATGTACGCTAAAATTGACCTCGATTACGTTTGTAACGTTTACCGCAAACGGCGTCAAAGAGCTTAAGGGCCCTTTTCTCGCGTTGCGCATCATATCATTTAACTGTGTTATTTCAAATTTATAGACTAAATGCAAAACATCAATAACCGGCTTAACGATCGTGGATTTGTTTACTTCAACACCGGTCATAGCATTTAGTTTGGAAATGTGGAGAAAAGGTAGTTTCAAAATGGCGTCTAGATATGTCTTAGGTTATTCGTAGCGAATGGCCAAGGAAATATGGCGTCTAAATATGTCCGAGGTTATTTCATAGCGAATGGCCAAGGTGTTCCGAATGTTGTTTTCAATGATATATATTATCATCATTATTATTGAAATAGTCATTTTTTCTGTGAACAATATCACAGTTTTTACGATTCATGTATAAGATAAACAACTACATTATCAGTGTAAATAACATCATCATTATCATCATTGTAGTCAAAGTCATTGTCATCAGTCATGTAAGATTTGTCATTATAGAAAATATCATCATCACCACCATCATTTGTTAGATATAAGTTGTCATAATCATTGTAGTCAATTATATCATCATTATCATTGTAGTAATCCCATACATATCATAAATATTATCACTGTAATTAATCAAATAAGGGACCTTAGTCAGTTATTTCCTCTTGTATACTCTTCAAATAGGTAGGTCCAATTAGTTGGATTACTTGGATTTTACTCTTACTTTTCAATGTCAATTAGCCATAATTAATCTTAAATAACTTTTTTGTGAATCTTTTAATTTCTTTTAAAATCAAGCTAAGTATAAGGGACTTTAGTCAGTTATTTCCCCTTGTATACTCTTCAAAATAGGTAGGTCTAATTAGTTGGATTACTCGGATTTTACCCTTACTTTTCAATGTTAATTTGCCAAATTCAATTTTAAATAACTTTTTTTGTATATCATTTAATTTGTTTGAAATTCAAGCTAATTATTTTTAAGTTAAAGAACTATCGAAATTCCATCACTTCTGTTAATATCTTCATTAACAAGAAAGATATTAGATGAAATATTTTGTTATCTTTACATGGGAATTCAATGATAAAATCCAAGGAATCCAACTGTAAGGACCTACTTACAAATTGGATTGCTTCAGATTTTATCAGGGAAAGATAACTGACTAAAGTTCCTAATTGTTAGGGTTAAGAACTATCAAAATTTTATCACTTCTGTAAATATCTTCATTAACAAGAAAGATATTAGATGAAATATTTTGTTATCCTAACATAGGAATTGAAAGATAAAATCTGAGGATTCCAACTGTAAGGATCTGATACCAATTGGACTGCTTCAGATTTTATCAAGGAAAGACTAAAGTCCTTAATTGGATTTATCATCGCTATCATCATCATTATAGTTAATAACATTATCACTATTATCATCATCATTTAAGTAATCATCATCACATTCATCATCATTTTCATCATTAATTATAGTATCATCATATCCATCATTAGTCTAATAAGGCTTATCATCATTGTAGAAAATGCAGTTGCAACCATCATCATCATAAATATCATCACTATCATTAGTCAGAGTTATCATCATCACCATTATTATAAATTATCACATTCATCATCGTCACTATCATCATAGTCAAAAGCATCATTATCATCATTTTTTGTATAATATATTTTTCATTGTTATCATCATTTACTGTAAAATAATTCTTTGTAAATAAATCTCATTGTCATAGCTTAGGTAAAGCCTCAATTATTTTGTTGCAAATTTGTTTAACATGTTTTATTCTTACAAAGTTTTTGTAAATGTATTTTTTATTTTGTATATTTAAAGTATGTTTTGACATTAATGTGTTTTTTTGCAAAAATAAAAACATTAAAAAATTTAGAAAGAAAGAAGCTAAGTATTTTGACATTATTATTCCAGTTCTAGTTAATGGCGAGGGACATAAATATGGTGTATTTTGTCTTCGCCATATAATATCTTGATGTAAATGATCAAGATTAATGATACATTATTATGCTTCGATTAGTTTATGTAAATTTATTTTAGCTCGACTGTGAAACAAGTTCTTATGACTTAGATTAATTACTTTTGAGTCCACTTCCTGGATCCCCAGTACTGAACTAGTAGGATAAAGTTCCTTGCTCAAAGAAACAAAAAGGATTTGATTGGGATTCGAACCAATGGAGAGCTGGCTACCCAATGGTTACCATTCCAATGTCGTAATGGCTCGGCCATGCCAGCTTCAATTACTTCGTTATAGTGACACTAACTTAAAAAATATTGATATTATGCAAAATCCTACTTTATCATTATTTCTGTTCAATTGTGATTTCTAGCCCAGCCAATAACATTTTGATATACTAATGTTGAGTGAACATGAGTATAATTGTGTGAGCTTTTGACTATTGTGGTTGATCGTAGTCCTTCCATAAACCATTATCACTGAGTGGGTCCATTCAGCATCATCTATATAAAACTAGTTTAGGGGTTCCTGAAAATAGGGTCTCCATAAGTTGGCATGAAAAGGGCTGTAAGAGTTCACTAGAATAAGGCTAACTGGAGGCATAGTGTAAGATCTCCCATGTATGCAGTAAGCAGGTATCATCCTAGAACAGATATAAACCCGGGTCAATAGCGCAGTTGGAAGAGTGCCAGGATTTGGAATCTCGTGCCCGAGGGGGTGCAGGTTCGAATCCCACCCCGGGAGGTTATACCCTTCCATGAAAATTTGACAATAATGTCGATTTTCCTCCATTGATTAGATAATATGGAGAAGTTTCCGGCCTTGTGGAAGGGTAGGTGAATACTGGTTATAGACAATGGTCCAGGAAAGCTAGGTTAGGTGCGCTGGACTCCGTTAAAAGACCTAAATTGTGTTGATACGGTGTTAAATCCACTAAAAAAAATTGGCAAATTTTGAATAGTATATAATCTACATGTACTACCCTACTGAACTTGTGAACTAATGATTCAATTCATATGAGTAGAGTTAAAATAGGACGCTCAGCACCATTTTCAAAGAGGAGGAAAAAAGATACAAACATTGTAAAGTAGAGCTGTCATCAATTCCAACAATATCGATGTATTGTTGATATCCTTTTTCCAGTTAATAATCAATATACATTTTGAAATATCAATAATAAAGCCTATATGGGTAAATAAATAAGTGTATAAATTTGCGAGACAAACCTATAGTGAGCGTAAATTTGTGGCAGATCTCATGGTTTAAAGCTAGTTTAAATATTCCAATGTTTTAATGTTGATGAATTGGCCTCTAAAAATGGTATACATAGGGCGCGTTGCTTAAGCAAATCGCTACGTATCGCTTTGTGTCCTGGTACCCTTCTTACAACAAAAGGAATGAGTGTGTGACATCAAATTTTGAGTACCAGGACACAAAGCGAAACGTAGCGATTTGCTTAAGCAACGCACCCATGGTAAGCACACGTTTCTGACACAGATGGGTCTCGACTTTTGTTATTAACTAAGAGAGATAACTCCCGGACAAAAAACGGGAAGAAACGGTCGTGTTCGGTTACTCTAATATACGAAAAGGACTTTTTGTGCGAAAAGGCGCAAAAAGGACTTTTACCGGCGAAAAGGCGCAAAAAGGACACTAATATACGAAAAGGACATTTTTCGTAAAAAAAATCATTTATTATACTATGAAAAGGGCTGAATTTGAGCTAAAAGACGTTCAATTCTAAGCAAAAATGACTTTTAGCGGCAAAAAGGCGCTAAAAAGTACACTATTATACAAAAAGGACATTAGCGCATCCGTTCATGCATTAAATACAGTATGAAAAGGACTTATAATGCGGGCGAAAAGACTTCAATACGAGGCAAAAAAGACTTTTACCGGCGAAAAGGCGCTAAAAAGTACACTAATATACGAAAGGGACATTCTTTGCATCTGTTCATGCGTTGTAATTGTTTACCCTAAATCTATTGCAAATGACATTGTTACCCCTTAATTCAACTTTCGTGCCTAATAATATGTGATATGTAGAGTTTAAGGTACTTATTCACAGATTTTAACTTAAATATCAGCTTTTTCTGAAACTATCAAAATTGTATGAATACATTTGTTTGAAGCAGTCCTTGACTGACTTGACTTAACAATTGGCCTTGTATTGGAAAGTGTGTGCCGTACAACAAACTTGTCATCATCAACAATCGGAATACCTCGCGCGATGTCTGAATCAGCTGGCAGATCACGTTAAGTCAATTTTTCATGTAATCTAAAATACAGAGAAAGTGACGACCAGAATGCCTGCTTTGAAATTAACCGAAGACTTATTTTATAAAGATGTATTCAAATCGTTTGACTTTAAGGGTATGTAAAGTGATCGTTTTTCACATTGTCACCTGTTTTCGCGACACGGCAGAAATGTAATGTTGCGTTGTAAATGATTCTTCTTTGATCCAATTTATAAACTTGGCATAATTCTGCTAACTTTTAACAATACAAAATAATGATTAAATTAAAAAGTTATAAAATTTTAATGTTTAGTTTTTTTTTAATTTCTTCTGTTGCAATGATTCTTGACGCCTGCAGAAAAACACCTCACAGTACATTATAGAAGAAGACACTGAGTCGGAATCTAGACTAGACTTGTCTTAACTTATGGAGGCTCCATAGGCCTAATCCTAGACAACCCTACTAGGACAAGTTAGAGTTGTATAAATCTCTCATTTTGAATGTTTATTTGTCATTGTAGCCTGGTACAACCAATTTTCGATCAACTAACTTTTTTTAAATTGCCATGAAAGTCATACGTAAAGGACGAACAGCGTCTATAAACGCTGAAATACTGTTCAACAACAATTTAGCGGTGAAAATATGCAAAAAATACAACCTAACCTCAAATCATGTTTTAAATATCCGTTTTCTACGTAACTGACCTAATTTAACTAAACCGGAAGTTGCGCAACCTATTTTCGATCAGATGCTGATAAAGTATACTGCGCGTCATAAATAGCGTAACAAGATGTCATAAACCATTATTTTAGATATTAAACACAATATTTAACTTTCACTGACGTATAGACTTTTCAAAACCTATTTAAAGTGTATGTTAATGATAGTTTTGAAAGTTTACATGTGGAGGAAACACAGTTGGGGCACTAGAATGTGTCTTCTCTTCTAATGACCCTTACTGTTCTCAAAAATCGTAAAAGTATCCGTTTTGTCATGATAATAGGGTATTTATGACCAGTTAGTTGGTACGTGATTTTCAAAAATTCAAAGAGTGAAACATTCGGTAAATAATATTAATAAACTACAACTCCAAATATTTGAAAAAATAAGAAAAAGAGCCATATATACAAAGTCTCAATTTTTCTGTGAAGTATACTTTCCAAATATGGAAAAGTAGGTGGAGCCATATGAAATGATGCTGTCTGTCAGACAACACGCTTCAAACAAAAGAAAATGTTGGATTTAATATTTAAAACACATATTTACGATGTAAAATTTTGGGAATAGTGAAAATAACGAAAAATAATGAAAAATTTCCAGGGCCGATCGAATATTAGTTGTGATCGAAAATAGGTTGTGTCGGGATATATGTGTTGTTTTTATCTTTGACAGGAGAAAATACTGATGGTGTTGATAAAGAGATCTTAGATTTAGTACTGACAGCTAGGAATGCTAAAGAACAGATTAATGCTCTTAAAAAGGTACCATTGTCTTAAAGTTTAAGTGAGGTTTTAAAGTCTGCTTCCATGTACATGTACATGTTCAGCGGACTTTCAATTTTGTATATATAATCCCTATGTATAACCTCAGGGGCTTGACATTTTATATCATACTACGAAAATTCCCCCCTTACCTATAATAAAAACACCAGGAATGCAACGCGTCCAATCTCCAACTTCTCACCTACTAGTCAAATTCACCCTCAAAAGTCAACGAAACATCAATTGATCACAAAATCATTTAGCCATTCGATAAATTTCTGGAAAAATCATCAAATTTAGAGAATAGGGAAATATCATGGAAAATAAATAGAAAATAAGAAAACGTCATGCAAACATTTCATTGTGTCATTAAAAATCTATTTTATGTATATTTTTATTTAAACCCATAAAAATGAATGAAAACATACATTCAAGCATGAATCACAACTTTTAAATGTTGGGCTATGAAAATAAGATTTTTATTACGACAAGAGACTATCTCTGATTGTTTATTAATATTTCCCCCCAGCAGTATAATATTGATAATTTACACATTTCCATGTGCAGTGTGATAATTGCATTTGTTTTATGTTATCCTTTATCTGTCATAACAAAAATATGTTATATCCTATAATATGTTATATGAGGGGGGAGGGGTTAATTGCTGGATGTGGGGATCGAACCCATGACCTCCTGCATGCAAGTCAGACATTTTTCCTACTAAGCTAGATGGACCAAAGAATATTACAACATATACAATATATTCTACCCTGCTGCAAGTTTGTTTTAAATATTTCAGGTGAAGACAGTATACAAGATACATGTGACCACTTACTATCACACCTCACTGATGTGCAACAATGTTTTTATTTCTCATTCTCAAAGTATGTATATGATATGTGATAAATTTATTATGAAAATATTTGGCATTTTTTTTTGCAATTTACATTGATGATAGATTGGTCAAAAGTGTTTAAGTTAAATTTTTACTCTACTGTCTGTGGTGCATACATTAAACCTGCTGATTTAAATACTCACTGCAGTAGTTCTGTATTCACTATCCATAAAATAAGTTATCCATATCTACCTATAAGGATTATTAAACAAATATCTAGTGTATAAATCAGCAGGGTTAATGTATGAGCCACTGACAGTTAAATAAAAAATAACAATATTTCTAGTGATTATGATATGCATGCAATATTTTTGTTTCTGTGATTTTAACCTTAAGGTGAATGCTACTTCCTTTGATACCAATCTCTGCCTCTCTGATACTTAAAGACCTTTTTTTCTGATGATGAAGTGATAGAATTTATCAACTGCTCAATTAATACAAAATGTAAATTTCAATAATTCTGTGTCAAATTAGTAAATGTCCAATTCATAAATTTTAAATTCTGTGTTGAATTAGTAAATATTGTTTTTTCTCTGTAGGTTTGATCTTTCATTAGTGGAACAAAATCAAGTAGCACATCATATACTTGAAACAACTAAACTTGTCAATAGAGTATGTCAGAGATCTGTAGTTGCTATGACAACATTGAAACAAAATGGTTATTTGTATGATAAATCTAAATTTCCAAGTAAATTGTTACAGATAGATAGAGATGTTCTAAAAACAGGTATGCTATACTCTCTATGAGATTTTACTGCTCATATTTGTAAATTTTGAGTTATTTATTTCCAAAATTTCATTTCTAGATCTAAAAGAATAAATGCTATTGTATTTTTATTAATTTCTGATATAGGTGTAAGTTGATTCGAATGCTTTTTGTAATTAATTGATAATTAAATTTTCCCAAAAAATGTTATTGATAAAGGTGATATAAGTAAGGCTCTAGTTTGAAGTCCATTTGTAATCTTCTCAGGCGCTGGAAAAATTACTGAATTCTAACATTCATCCTCAAAATACTAAAATTTCACGTTTGTTTATCATGAATCTGGCAGAAATTCTTGATTGGAATTTATAATCTCATATGGAAAGAATGATAAACAAACGTCTAGGATTTAGCTCTTAACCAACTACATGTACTTAGCACATACTTTCACCAGTGACTGTCAACTGCCCTACATATATAAAAACTTTGATAGGAGGAAGAATGGCTGTAAAAATAACTTCATGACCAAGCTCCAAGAAAGTATGACTGGCCTGTGAATCAAACCCGCGACCCCTTTATCTGTAGACTTGCATACTACCAATTGAGCTAGCCCAGCGGCTTTATCTATTTCATGGACCATGGAAGTGTCACATACTATATGCATTTTACATAATATATTTTTGTTTGTCTTTTAACAACTAGCAGGGTCTGTTATTGTTATTTAAAATATAATTGGTCATGTTAGCAACACTGATTTCAACAGAATGGTCTAGTTGTTTTATAGACCTTGATATATTTTATCTGTGAAATACATGGATGAAAGTTTTTTGTATTTATAATGGTTTTAGTATTTTAACCCTTTACTGGTTGCGACATGTGTGAAAAGTAGCCATTTTTCACCATTACGCGCAAGGGCTATTTCAAGATAGTCTAATTTCATCATTAATTATCATACAGATATACAACTTGGCCAAGTTATTACCTGGGCGAATGTCTTTCAGAAAAACCAAGTTGAGCCCTTATCCCCATTACCATGGCAACCCTAGGGCGGAGTAAAAAAGGCAAAAATGCAATTTTTGCTCTTTTTCAACCCCACATTTGCGTTTCACACAGTAATACTTTCCAAAGTTGAGGTCTAAAGTGCCAGGTCTTTTCAGATACTGAAAACGTGTTTTCTTATCAGCATTTGGCGCCATTTTTCTGCACTCAATGACCCCCGATTTTTTTTCTGGCGATGAGGGGCGCTGCGCCCCTTCAAACCCAAGCAACAAAGGGGGCACATCCCCCCCCTTCGGAACCCCCCTTCGGACATCTTTTTGGGAGGGAGGCGCACGAAAAAAGCTCATTGTTTGGAGACAACTCTCCTTAAGTGAAAGCCATTTTTAAGGCTGTGGCAGTCATTTTGGAGGGGGGGTCTAGACACATAAAAATGTGGAATTGAGCGGTTAAGGGTTAAAAATAATATACTTTATGTGGGGTATATGATAGTCTTTTCTTGTTATACATTTATACATTAATAGTAGGTTTTCAGTATTTTTATAAATTTCAACTTCCACCCATGTCCGTAATATTGTAATTATGGATGGGAGTTTCATTATGTTAACACAATAGGTACACAGTTTTAACGACTAATTTATATCAGTACTGGATATTTGGTCCAGCAAAATGGATTTTTTTTAAAGGACTGAATAAAAGTTTAGTGGACAAAAAAGTTTGAGGGAACTGGTTTAAATAATTTTGTATTGAATATGGGAAATGTAAGCTGTAAAAATTGGTTGACTGTCAGACCACTCACATTCCAAAAACACTGGACTGACACTAATTTCATTAGACTCCGTCCACGGTCATCTGGCTTAAAATCGAAGACTGGGTACATAATTGAACAACTTGTATCATTCATTGCAACTTTTTTATTTTTTATTATAGGCTACAGATTTATATGAGTTATTATTTTAGAGTTATAAAAGTGAGTTAAAGATCTCAGGTAGTACAGATATAAATGTATGGTGTAAGCATTGGTTAAAACCTGTCTTAGACGTACTTTGTGGACATAACAAATTACAGAAAAACATATCATAGAGGTAACAGTTTATACTTTCTTCCCCCTTTGATTACTTCATGTACATTCTGTCTGTTCTGAAATACTATATCTAGATTTAAAATCTGTGTTCGCAGGTTTAGCAAAAAACAGTTGTAACCCAATATAAGGAAAGAGGGAGTTACCTCCGTTTTGTGCTAAATTGGCAACTAAACTGATTATTTACTAACTTGATGTAATCAGAAAACTTCAACTGAATATGCCTGTTGAGAATCTAGCCTTAAATCTTCGTTTTTAGATTGAAGTTGGATGAAATGAGGATAGGAAAATTTGGTCGAAACTTGATCATCTTGAAAATGAGACTGAATGAAATGCCTTTGTCTTACTGGATAGTTTGTGTAATGGTTTTCTCCTATCCAATACAGTTTTTCACATACAATAGTTTATTATTTATCAAATTGCATAAATCATTGTGATTTTCTACATTATATACAGTATTTTTTACCAAAGATTTTAACCAATGAGCCATCTGCTATGAAGTATATAATACTAGAATTATCTAAACAGGATTGAAATTGTGACTCTCTTCATAATGAAGGTAAAATTCTTACAATTTACACTAATTTATTGAGATAATTACTATGGTAACATAAAGATAATATTTAAATATTAAACATAAAAGTGATTGAATTTTTATTATTGAATTAGATGTCAACATTAATTTTTTATCTTTATAACTGAATTCGACATCATGTGATATAATTACATGTATTAAGTCTATTTTGCCCAACATTCAATCAATGATCATTCTCGTAGATTGGGAATCTAATATGTAATTAAGATGGTGTTTGTTCAAAGCTCTAAAAAATTTATTCAATAATATTCGTTTTTTTACTCATGTAATTCATGTGACAATGTTCATGTTCAGGACTCTGGTAATTCATGTGACAACATTCATGTTCAGGTCTCTGGTAATTCATGTGACGATGTTCATGTTCAGGACTCTGGTAATTCATGTGACCATGTTCAGGTCTCTGGTAATTCATGTGACAACGTTCATGTTCAGGACTCTGGTAATTCATGTGACAATGTTCATGTTCAGGACTCTGGTAATTCATGTTTTAATGTTCATGTTCAGGTCTCTCGTAATTCATGTGACAATGTTCATGTTCAGGACTCTGGTAATTCATGTGACCATGTTCAGGTCTCTGGTAATTCATGTGACAATGTTCATGTTCAGGACTCTGGTAATTCATGTGACAACGTTCATGTTCAGGTCTCTGGTAATTCATTTGACAACGTTCATGTTCAGGACTCTGGAAATTCATGTGACCATGTTTAGGTCTCTGGTAATTCATGTTTTTATGTTTATGTTCAGGTCTCTCGTAATTCATGTGACAATGTTCATGTTCAGGACTCTGGTAATTCATGTGACCATGTTCAGGTCTCTGGTAATTCATGTGACAATGTTCATGTTCAGGACTCTGGTAATTCATGTGACAACGTTCATGTTCAGGTCTCTGGTAATTCATGTGACAACGTTCATGTTCAGGACTCTGGAAATTCATGTGACCATGTTTAGGTCTCTGGTAATTCATGTGGCAACGTTCATGTTCAGGTCTCTGCTAATTCATGTGATAATGTTCATGTTCAAGACTCTAGTATTTCATGTAACAATGTTCATGTTTAGGACTCTGGTAATTCATGTGGCAATGTTCATGTTCAGGACTCTGGTAATTCATGTAACAATGTTCATGTTCAGGACTCTGGTAATTCATGTAACAATGTTCATGTTCAGGTCTCTGGTAATTCATGTGACAACGTTCATGTTCAGGTCTCTGGTAATTCATGTGATAATGTTCATGTTCAAGACTCTGGTAATTCATGTGACAATGTTCATGTTCAGTAGTCTGGTAATTCATGTAACAATGTTCATGTTCAGGACTCTGATTATTCATGTGACAATGTTCATGTTCAGTAGTCTGGTAATTCATGTAACAATGTTCATGTTCAGGACTCTGGTAATTCATGTAACAGTGTTCATGTTCAGGACTCTGGTAATTCATATGACAGTGTTCATGTTCAGGACTCTGGTAATTCATGTGACAATGTTCATGTTCAGGTCTCTGGTAATTCATGTGACAACGTTCATGTTCAGGTCTCTGGTAATTCATGTGATAATGTTCATGTTCAAGACTCTGGTAATTCATGTGACAATGTTCATGTTCAGTAGTCTGGTAATTCATGTAACAATGTTCATGTTCAGGACTCTGATTATTCATGTGACAATGTTCATGTTCAGTAGTCTGGTAATTCATGTAACAATGTTCATGTTCAGGACTCTGGTAATTCATGTAATAGTGTTCATGTTCAGGACTCTGGTAATTCATGTGACAGTGTTCATGTTTAGGACTCTGGTAATTCATGTGACAATGTTCATGGTTAGTACTCTGGTAATTCATATGACAATGTTCATGTTCAGGACTCTGGAAATTCATGTAACAATGTTCATGTTCAGGTCTCTGGTAATTCATGTGACAACGTTCATGTTCAGGACTCTGGTAATTCATGTGACAATGTTCATGTTCAGGTCTCTGGTAATTCATGTGACATTGTTCATGTTCAGGTCTCTGGTTATTCATGTAACAATGTTCATGTTCAGGACACTGGTAATTCATGTGACAATGTTCAGGTCTCTAGTTATTCATGTGACAACGTTCATGTTCAGGTCTATAGTTATTCATGTGACAATGTTCATGTTCAGGTCTCTGGTATTTCATGTGACAATGTTCATGTTCAGGACTCTGGTAATTTATGAAACAATGTTCATGTTCAGGTCTCTGGTAATTCATGTTACAATGTTCATGTTCAGGACTCTGGTTATTCATGTAACAATGTTCATGTTCAGGTCTCTGGTAATTCATGTGACAACATTCATGTTCAGGACTCTGGTAATTCATGTAACAATGTTCATGTTCAGGTCTCTGGTAATTCATGTGACAACGTTCATGTTCAGAACTCTGGTAATTCATGTAACAATGTTCATGTTCAGGACTATGGTAATTTATGTGACAATGTTCATGTTCAGGACTCTGGTAATTCATCTGACCATGTTCATGTTCAGGACTCCGGTAATTCATGTGACAATGTTCATGTTCAGGACTCTGGTAATTCATGTTTTAATGTTCATGTTCAGGACTCTGGTTATTCATACAACTATGTTTATATTCAAAGCTCTGTTAATTCTATTTGGTTATAATGCCATATCATCCCTGAATTTTAAGCCCAATTTTGTTCAGTATATTAATAAATTATTTGTTTCCATTTTTCAGAGGTTAGATAAGACTATTGATGATAACAAAGAAATTTTGAGGAGCAAGGTGAGTTGTCAGGTATGTGCAAATAACTGTAAGAAATATATTTTTGGCCATATTCAAAATATAAAAGTTAAAAGTAAAAGTGGGGTTTAAAGTCTGCTTCCATATACATGAGCAGCCGACTTTACAATCATGTACAATAACTCCTGATCACTGTAATCACCCTCAGGCAGGCAATCCCTCACAGCACCCATTTACACCTGGGTGGAGTGGAACAATTGTTGGTAAATTTCTTGCTCAAGGACATTAGCAGTGCCCCTAGTGGGGATCAAACTGTGGGTTGCTCGCAAGACTGTAGCAAAGTGCATTGTTATGAGAGCGTAATTATTAGTCTTGCGGTCAAGCCTCAAAATGATCATACATACATGTATATCATGTTGTTATTGCAGCTTCTAACCTGACAATTATGTATTAAATTTTATGTCTGGATGTATGTGACAGTTCATTATTATATGAATCAATACAAAGGGTGATAACTGTTGTTAACTGAGTGAAATAAGAAGTTATCTTCAGCTGCTATTTTCTTATGTATAAAAGAAGACTATCACTATTAGATTTTAAAATTTGAAACTAACGTCTGGGAGTAAAGTTTTTGTGGGGTTTGCCTGACAAAGCAACTTACAGATAGTTTTGTTAGATTTTATTCAACCGTTATTAGTGCATAATTAACCCTGCTGATTTAAATATTTAACATTTGTTAGATCTTTCCATGCATAGGTACGTATAACTATTTTATTGATTTTGAGAACTGTAGTGGGTGTTTATATCAGCAGGGTTAATGTATTTGTCTCTTAAACTTCAATAAAATTTATCAATACATGTTTTTGTGTCAACAATACCTTTTACTTGTACCGCGCTTCACATTTACATAAAGTGAAATTTGCAGTTAACCCTAGTCATGTATATTACACTTAATAACAGTTTCTCCTGGGTTCTCACTAAATTCTGTGGGGTTGTGAAACTTTAACACTATTATGTGTTTTATTGGAAATATTGCCATTTTGATTGATTATAGACATGCTGTCCTACTTGCCTAAATTTTGTTTCCTATTTTCAGATTACTCAGGATACTGAAGTTGACCAACAGAAAAAGGACTGGGACAATAACTGTGATAGAAATGAAGTGCCAACGTTGAGAACAATGTTCCTGGATACACACAATTATCAAGAATATGTTCTTACAATACTTAAACATTCAATTGCACACAAATATAAACATATGATGTTGAATTTAGGATATAATATGGAAGACAAGCGTTTCAAGCTTTTGAAGGATGGACAAGATTGGAAATATGCTGAAAGTCATTATATTTTACCTTCTGTTTTAGTGCAACAAATGAAGAAAACATAATAGCTACTATGAGTTAAACTTGTCGATTCTTTGTATGTTGATTCGTGTATTGCTGATTAATTAGCTGGAATGATATTTCTCATTATTTTTTTACATTTCATTTCAACTTCAAATCAGAAAGGGAACAAATAAGTATGTTAAAGAATTGGGATAACAAAGTTAAAAGAATATAATGCACAATGTTCTATAGAGACATCAAAAGGTCTAAAAACTTTGATTCACCAATTAAAAACACTGCAAAACGATTCACAATTTTAATTTGACATCTTCTTTCTCAGTACAACATAGGGGTAAGGTGCATTCGGAACATCCTCAGCCATTTGCTACACAAATAACCTCGGACGTATTTAGGCGCCTTTTTTAAACTATGTAAACAAATACAAGATCGTTTAGGCGATGACTGAAGTTCCGTTTTTAATCTGTAAATTTAAAATTACACAGTTCAATGATACTGATGAACAATATTTGCTTCAATTTAAAATGAATAAATATGTTTAGACAAAGATCTGTGTGTAGACTACAAGAACTATTTTGCGTAATCGTTACGTGCTTCGCCTCACGTAGGTAGTAAAATCACCAAAATTCGGTGAAGACCCCCAACGAATCCTTCCGAGATTATTCATTTATGAAAGGTCGAGGGTGTTTTCTGTATGGGGTATGGTGGTAAAAGATATGCTTGATTTATGTTAATAATAAGTTCTGGTAATTAATTGAGTGCATGACTACTATAATAATAATAAATATTCAAACTCCCGGCAGCGGTTATCTCCCTTTATCAAATCAATAACCACTGCCACCACAAGTAAAATTCGTCCCTCAGAGAGCCGAAGAACTTTTTTCATCTTTTCTTTTACAATTCAATATTTTCAATAATTTAAGTCTTCTCTTAGTAAAATATGATGTTCAAAGTATATAAAGATAAAAAAATAGTTGAATTATCAATTTGTAGAAATAACTGTGACATAAGCAATAAGCACTGTGAGAGGTTAGGGCAATCTATAAATAGATAGCATTACTAGCGTCATGTGGTTTACGTGGCGGCAGTGATTAAGTAGCAAAGCATGACGTAAGCACTGTGAGGAGTTTGTATAATATTATGATCATGATTACCTCCCCTGAATTATCTCTCAAACACACAATGGCTGTGTTACCTGCCATGATGTTATCTATCATAATGCATTTGCAACCAGGTAGACGTCCTATCTGGCAATCATGGATGATTCCTTCTATTAAATTTGCCAATAATGTTGATTGCTATCCGTATAGGTAGATTGTGTTACTACTTTGAAATGGACAAACTAGTTCAATGTACTGGTAAAAGCAGTGTTCACAGTAAGTGATAAGATGAGCCAATTACGTACACTTTTGGTATACTGTATAGTATGTTTTGATGAACTGTGTTGACTCCAAACGCAGAACAAAACTTGCCATTCTATGATGAATAAGTAAACATTCTGATTCAGTCTATCTTGTCATCCGAATGTTTAAATCTACTGGATTATCTCGTATGAATTCCTTTCTACATGTATATTACTTATATATCATATGTGTAACATGAATATTATAATGACACTGGCTATGGTGCAATATACTAGTTTATTGCATATGTTACTATAAATAGTAACAAAATCGACGAATAAGTGCGCCAATATAGCCTCAATGTGGGCAATACATTCCGGTATTGAGCAAGTGTGCCAAAATATCGATATTTGGCTCACTTCCTAGTGTGCCAAAAATCGATATTGAGGCAACTTCCGGTCATTACGCATCTGCAGTTTAACAACGGCAGACTTTCCGCACGTGAAATTCGTACGTCATTAGCAACAAGAAGCTATTCAATTTTACGACGTGTGTTTTTTCATATAAAAATTAATAAGATAATCAACAACCAGACTTACGTTTTATAACAAGCGTTCGTTAGATTCCAACGTTTCGGCGTTGAAAACAAAACAATACATGTGACGTAACGTCAACGTGCAAAATAGCGCGTTACGTCGAGAAAAAGTGTACTTTTGTTGTAGAAAAATCATAATTACATGCATTGGTTGACATATGCAATAAAAAGGTTATGAAACAAGGCAAGTGTGCCTTAAGTCGATATCGGCACACTTTCCTCGGCATTAGCCCTCGGGCTAAAGCCCTCGGGCTAATATCTAAGTAAGTGTGCCGATATCTTCCTTAAGGCACACTTGCCCTGTTTAATAACCTATACGTATTTTTGGTCATTCTGATCCAGTTTATCTTGTGGTCCCAATGTTTGTATCTTCTGTATTACATTTGTATGCATATTTTGAATATTGGATCAATATAACAACACTGGCTATGATGCAATATACTACAGAAACAATAGTTGATCTATTTAACACTTTAACACAAGTCAAAAGGATAATAAACATAACTATGATATTTGAAAATGTATATAATATCGTACATAATTCTACAATATTTTTAATTGAATGGCCAAAAAAATGTTATTGATAATGCTTCTGCCTTTTTACTTATGATGATTTTACCGCAAGTTTTTTTGTGGAAAGCGCCACAGAACTGTCTCCAAGATAACCAATGTGACAAATGATAGTAGAACACCCCAGTTTTGCTGTCCAGAGCTAATGCTAAGCGCTAAAACTACTTATTGTTTAGTCTGTCAGATACCCTAATAGACCAACGTCCAATACTGTTCTTGGTACACTTGCCTGTTGAGTCGGAGATTCGAACCCTTTTCATACCACAGTACAAGTATTTCCAAATTTCTTAGAAAAATCAACGACATTCACAAAAAACGAAAATAGGAAGAAATAATTTCGTGTTTAGATGCATTTGATTTTTTTAATGGAGTCCCCCTAGAAATTCGCCAATAGTTTTCATTCGCAAAATGCCGGTATAAAATTAATATTAAATACATTTTAATACTTTGAATAAAACCAGATAAAATTATTGTTGCACTGTCACGGTGCAAAATATTTCTTAGTCTTACTAAGTAAAACATGAAAAACTATATAAAATCGTTTTATTTTACTACAAGGTCAATATTTAGTGACTCAGATAGAGTCACGTGGTGATGTAGAACTTGCCTTTGTTTGGAATAGAACTGTGGAATAGAACACGTTCTGCTGTGGAAGGAAAAGTCAGAGTTGATCTTCTACTAGATGATTTAAACAAATTTACTGAAAGGTATGTACACTAACAGGAGAATTAATAAAAACATTTGTGGCTCTATCTTTGTATATATTTTGAAAATCATATATTTTTTATTTGAAGAGTAATCCCCCCTTGCTAGGGATAAGCACTTTTATGCGTTTTGACTGGTCCCCTGGTTGGGACAACTTAGGAAAGGTAGTCTCCCTTATTTTGCGTGTAACACCACTAAATTTTTCTCGGGTGTAACACCACTAAATTTTTCTCGGGTGTAACACCACTAAATTTTTCTCGGGTGTAACACCACTAAATTTTTCTCGGGTGTAACACCACTAAATTTTTCTCGGGTGTAACACCACTAAATTTTTCTCGGGTGTAACACCACTAAATTTTTCTCGGGTGTAACACCACTAAATTTTTCTCGGGTGTAACACCACTAAATTTTTCTCGGGTGTAACACCACTAAATTTTTCTCGGGTGTAACACCACTAAATTTTTCTCGGGTGTAACACCACTAAATTTTTCTCGGGTGTAACACCACTAAATTTTTCTCGGGTGTAACACCACTAAATTTTTCTCGGGTGTAACACCACTAAATTTTTCTCGGGTGTAACACCACTAAATTTTTCTCGGGTGTAACACCACTAAATTTTTCTCGGGTGTAACACCACTAAATTTTTCTCGGGTGTAACACCACTAAATTTTTCTCGGGTGTAACACCACTAAATTTTTCTCGGGTGTAACACCACTAAATTTTTCTCGGGTGTAACACCACTAAATTTTTCTCGGGTGTAACACCACTAAATTTTTCTCGGGTGTAACACCACTAAATTTTTCTCGGGTGTAACACCACTAAATTTTTCTCGGGTGTAACACCACTAAATTTTTCTCGGGTGTAACACCACTAAATTTTTCTCGGGTGTAACACCACTAAATTTTTCTCGGGTGTAACACCACTAAATTTTTCTCGGGTGTAACACCACTAAATTTTTCTCGGGTGTAACACCACTAAATTTTTCTCGGGTGTAACAACACTAAATTTTTCTCGGGTGTAACACCACTAAATTTTTCTCGGGTGTAACACCACTAAATTTTTCTCGGGTGTAACCCTATTTTTGGTGGTGTGATGCCTATTTATTACTTACTCATACACTTAATTAATATTTCTTTCTTTACACTGACAATTCATTCGTTTGAACGTATTTTCGAACAAATCCAGCCCTTTTCATAGTACAATAAATGATTTTTTGACACAAAAATGTCCTTTTCGTATATTAGTGTACTTTCTAATACCTATTCGCCTGTATAAGTCCTTTTTGCCTCGAATTGAACTAGGCCAGTCAATCTACGGTCAAAATGGGCCTAACCTAGAACTAATTGCAACATAACCAAAACCACTTCTGTCATCTGGTTTTATACTTCTAGTATACAGACAAAAAATCTAGAAAAATCTAGGCACGGGAAATTCATATTTTTTCACATATTGGAACCCGAGTATAAATAGCAGATTTATGCATAAACAAAATCAACTAATTTCGCATTTGGTGAATAAATATACTAATTTGCTATAATTTCAAGACATACATATTAAGAATATATAATAATAAACATATTATGTATACATCAGTCTTTAAGTATAACTATAACATCGTTTTCGTATACTCAGTTTTTTTGGGGTAACGCCCATGTTCGGAGCTGTAGGGGTCAAAACTGGAGTTCGAGTCAAATTATACATATTAGCATATCTGTTGCAATATATCTCCAAACTATTTCCAGGATTCTGACCTTTATCGCGGAAAGTGACTAATTATTTTATCACTTTGGTATTATCAGTTTCACGATGTCTACGCCCCAGGGCTGGGCTATTGCCAGCTGTAGCTGGGGTTCAAGTCATTTCATAGAAATACATATGTAGTCGAAATTTAAGCATGTATGGACGAGCATTTCTAAAAAATGAAATTTACCTGAATACCAACTTATATCTTCGGTAAAGGCATAACAAAATCATCATTTTAGTGTATACAGCTTTATGGATTGACGCCTTAAGGCCAGACTAAAGCCTGCCAGAACTAGGATTCGCGTCAATTTGATAAGACATTCATGTATGTGGACGAAAATCTCCCCAAAAAAGAGTTTTCCATGATTACCGATCTATATCGTTGGAAAGTGCCTACACGTAATTACAAAAAATTTCGTGTATATTCAGGTTATCGGGTCTACGCCCTTGGTCCGACAAAAAGTAAGTCCAAACTGGAATTTATCCATTAATTGGTTGCGACATGGTCGAAAATTGACCAATTTCACCTTAACCTTATATAGGGCTACTTTACGATACTCTTATTTAGTTTCTTATTGACTGACATGTATGCAACTTGACAAGGTTATTCCCTTAGTGATTTTCTCCTAGAATAAGTGATTTGAACCCTTATCCCAGTTACCATGGCAACGCTGGGGCGATCAAAAAGGGAAAAATGTAATTTATGCTCTTTTTTAACCCAAAATTTGCATTTCATTATGTTGTATTACCTAAATTTAGGTCTAAATGGCTAGTACTTTACAGAGACTGAAAACATTTACCTATCGGTTTTTTTATGTGATATTTCTTTTCACCCAAGGACCCCGATCTTTTTTCTGATGACGAGGGACACTACGCCTACTCAAAATCCCAGCGAGAAATGGGGGCATATCCCCCTTTGGGACCCCCTGAGACATCTTATGATCGAGAAGGCGCGCATCAAGATTATTTTTGGGAGTAAACTTTTTTTAAGTGACGTTCACTAAGTCCAGTTAAAACACCGAAGTCATTGTCTGGAATAGGGGCAGGGGTCCATTCACGATAAAATGATTGGCCAGTTAAGGGTTCAGCCGATTTGTAATACATATAAGTATTTTTGGAAGAATAATTATTTGACAGAGTAGATAACTGGCCAATATAATGGGAGAGCGCCTCACTATTGTATCATTTTGGTGTATTTAGCTTCATGAGGTCTATGCCCTAGGGACGGACTGTAACCAGCAGTGTGTGATATAAATTTTATATCACTAACCAAGTACACATAGTCCACCCTTATTAATTCTCTATGGTTAAGTTGAGACAGGTCAATATTACAACTATCAAGGTGGATAGATTTGGAGAGTTTAGTTTTACCAGCCAGAGAGGAAGGTTGTCCCTGGACACTCAGCTGTGTGTAACACTAAGTGGGAATACCGGCTGGGTGTTGGGTGCTGTAACCTATATGTTTAGTAGAAGGAATAAACTAAGTAGATAATATATGGACTATGTTATATTATGTTACACAGTGATTGGGGTTTTAGTGCTTGTAATATAATCAAATATTGGCATGTTTTGACGACCATTTCTCAGAAAAATGAGCTTTCTCAAGATACATGCCTACATCTCTGTAAAGGCACATCTATAACATAGTTTTTTGTATTCAGCTTCATGGGTCGACGCCCTTATGCTGAGCTATGTCATGTTTAATCTGAGGTCGTGTCAATTTGATGGACGAACATCTCTTCAAAAAAAAGTTTTCCATGATTACGACCTATAAAGTTGAATTGTACACTTTTTGTATACATGTATTACGGTTATTAATTGTACATTTACGCCCTTGAAGCCAGCCGAAACTTGGGTTAGAGCCAATGTGACAGAAATATTCGCAAAATTGTTTGAAATTTTTCGGTGAAGGTATAATAATTATGTCATTTTTGTATATTCAGCTTCCGAAGCTTTTGTTCGATTCAATACCCTTGGCCTGCGCTATAGCTAGTCGAAACTGTGATTCATCTCATTTGATAAAAACATTACATAAATGAACGAATAATTTACCAAAAATAGACATTTTTGATCGGAACAATGTGTATCTTTGTTAGCCTTTTAGACCTATGCATTTGTTACAATTACCTGTTGTAACTGGGGTTCAAGTCATTTTAATAAAGAAATATCAAATATTGACATAATATTATTCGAACGACCATATCGCAAAAAAAGGAATTTTCTGCAAATACCGACAATACTAGTAAATATATAACTATAACATCTTTTCTATATATTTAACATTTTTTTCCTCCCATGTGTCGGGTTATAGCCAGCCGAAACTAGAATTCGAGCCAATATGTTATAAATATAAGCATATTTAATGAATATTATTCCAAATGTTATATCACTTCAGCACATAGGCCTATACAGAGCTCTATGACCAATGCCGCGCTATATAGCCTGCTGAAACTGGGGTCAGTGTCATTTAAATATTAATGTGGCCTAATTGGACGAATTTGTTTTCATTTCTTTCCAGATTACCAAACCTATATTTCTGAAAACGAGTTTTATTCAGAAAACTAAAGTGTTTTTTTTCATAAGGGCGTAGCCATATTACTCTTATGTTTAAAATGTCTTTTTGGGTCTATGCAGTTGGTTCGAGTAATAGTCCGCCGACTGGTACAGCTGTTATAGCTACTGTGCCACACATCATTTACATATAGTTATGATATTGAAAATTAGCTCAAATAAATAGGTTTTGTCATAAAACTTCACTAACGTGTTTAATTAACATTTCTTTTGTTTATAACTATTATAAGGCTATAAATAAAGAAAACCTTGCTGACATTATATTTAATACTTGGAATTTCTAAACTTTTATTAAATTTGAAAGTTAAGACATTAAATTACTTAGAAAGGTAATTTATATATTTGCACGTAAAACACCGGTTTTACATTATCGCCTTTTATACAACGTAGTGGATTTAATGGCGTGAACGTGCTTCCATAGTGTAAATATTACATAGTCTCGACGCATTATTTTCATTAAGTTTAATTGTGAAAAAAGGTAAATAATATTACATAATTCTTCATTCTAGAACTCATAACTTCATATTTTTATATTCATATATGTATGGCACTATGATTTTGCACTGACTTTGTTCGTTTTTTTTCGTTTTGACAGTCACATTGAAGGTCAAGGTTATTTGGCGAATGTGATCATGGTTTCAAACACGTTTTGGGAAGTACAACTCATTGTTTTTGACTAAATGCATTGTATATTTGAAGGAGAACATGTTGATGGGATACAAACTTACATTCGCTAAACAGATAAAGGTTTATATAATGCAGTTGACATAATTATTGAATTTAGTCATGCGGACGCTCGCATTATGACGTCACAAATGAAACGTATGGTTGGCGCTCGCTGCCATCATAGTTACTAATAATACCACAAAATATATCGATGAATTTCGCATATTTCCCGGGATTAGATTTTTCTAGATTTTTAGTATGTTGTTTAAGGTACATGATACTTCATTTTTGTCGCGGTTTAGCTTGTGTTGCAATTAGTTCTAGGTCAAATCTTAAATTGACTGGACTAAACGTCTTTTCGCTCAAATTCAGCCCTTTTCATTGTATAATAAATGATTTTGTTGACGAAAAAATGTCCTTTTCGTATTTTAGTGTACCTTTTAGCGCCTTTTCGCCGGTAAAAGTCCTTTTTGCCTCGAATTAAAAGCCTTCTTGCTCAAAGTTAGTCCTTTTCATAGTATCATAAAAGATTTTTTGACGAAAAAAATGTCTTTTTCGTGTATTAGTGTACTTTCTAGCACCTTTCCGCCGGTAAATGTCCTTTTTGCCTCGTATTGAATTCTTTTCGCCCGCATTTAATGCATGAACGGATGCAAAAATGTCCTTTTCGTATATTAGAGTGCTTTTAGCGCCTTCTCGCCGCTAAAAGTCCTTTTTGCCTCGAATTGAACGTCTTTTCGCTCAAATTTAGCCCTTTTCATAGTATAATAATTGGTTTTTTTTGAAGAAAAAATGTTCTTTTCGTATATAAGTGTACCTTTTAGCGCCTTTTCGCCGGTAAATGTCCTATTTTGCCTCGTATTGAAGTCTTTTCGCCCGCATTAAGTCCTTTTCATACTCTATCTAATGCATGAACGGATGCAAAAATGTCCTTTTCGTATAATAGTGTACTTTTGAGCGCCTTTTCGCCGGTAAATGTCCTTTTTGCCTCGTATTGAAGTCTTTTCGCCCGCATTAAGTCCTTTTCATACTCTATTTAATGCAAGAACGGATGCAGAAAGGTCCTTTTCGTATATTAGTGACGTTTTTGCGCCTTTTCGTCTGTAAAAGTCCTTTTTGCGTCAAATATAAAGGTTTTTTTGCCGGATTTAAGTCCTTTTCATACCCTATCCAGAGTTTGAAAAGACGATAAAATGTCCTTTTCGTATATTAGTGTCCTTTTTGCGCCTTTTCGCCGGTAAATGTCCTTTTTGCGCCTTTTCGCCCAAAAAGTCCTTTTCGTATATTAGTGTAACCCGTCTTGTTTGAACTTTATTCGTCACCAGGTATTTGCGGAAGTGAAGTAATTAACCTGTAAAATTAGTTCAAATGTGAATATAAATGAATTATCTACAAATTGTCGCTTGTTTTCTCGGGCTGATCGCTCTTGGTAAGTTAATTTATAAATTCACTTATTAAATAAGTCGACCGTCAAGTTCAATGACTGACAAGCTTGTTCTTACCTGAACAGGTAATTCAAGGTAAACATTCAAAATGGCGGAAATGATTTGTGATTATTTGTGAAGTGTTTTTCAATGAAATCACGTCAATTGATATAAAGTTTTGATGAATTGATCAGTAAATCTATATTTAATCATATAATTATACTTTTTAATGGCAATTCGTTACATATTATTGGTACAATGTACAGGGTGTATGATATGGACCATGAGTCATGATCCTAGGTTTTGCTCCCCTAGCCTACATCTACTGTACATCTTTATGTAACCACAGGGATTCTAAGCGTTCACCATCCATATATAGGTATACAGTATAACCTGCATTAAGCAGAACAGTGAAGGGAAGTGACTAAATTGACTGCTTACAGCAGGTCACCACTTACAACAGGTTCAGATAAAAATGCTTTGATTAGTTCCATCTGAGTAGTTAATTATTCATACAGTTTCTTATCAAATGATCTTCAAAAAAGACACAAGTGAAAATGTCAGTTGTAAATTGGAATTCTTACTTTATGTGATGACACTTTGTTGATTAATTTAGACTGTTTGAAGACTCATCTAGGTGGGTTTTCACACGTCTTTTCCATTATACAATGATGGTGACACTTTGTTAATTCTAAAATTCAATTGACTGTGACCACTTAATACAGGTAAATTGGTGACCACTGGTCACAGACAGCAGATGGCTGCTTATAACTGGGGCAAAATAGACTGATTTTCATTGGGAGGAAGCCAGATTGACCACTTAGAGCAGGTGACCGCTGATAACAGGTGGCTGTTAATGCAGGTTACACTGCATACCTATAATATGAAACATGTATGCAACAACTGTGAACAGCTGACTATTCTGTATCGGAATTTGGGGTAGGTAAGAAAATTGTTAAGCGAAAAATATGAAAAAAACATGTAATTATGGTCAAAGAGAGAGTAGTAAAACAATTTTTTATCGACTGCTTTTCTTTCCTCTGGCTAGGCCTGTCTGACTACTGTATGAATCTCGAGGAATTTTATATTTATTATGTCATTCAATTATTATTTATTGTTGTATCATCATTGTTTTTGTTTATATTTTTACAGGATCAGCCCTTGAATGTTATGTCTGCAATAATCAACCCAACAATAGAGACAAATGTGTGAAGACAACAATTCAATGTACACAACATCAAGACACATGTAGATCTTTCATAGAATGGAAACGTAAATATACTTACTTTTATTTTCGAACACAAGTCACACAATTTTGGTTATTGTTCATGGTCTTTTTTGTAGTAATGACAAAATGTTAATACAGCAGGATTCAGTCTTGAATTTTGCTTATCCTCTCTGTAATGGATTTCTTGCATGCATAAGTCGAGTCGTGGCTCAGATCTTCAGAAAACTGTACCTGAATGTTTGTCACTGTTTTAGGATAGATGACTTAGCCAACCAGGCCAAGGTGTCTGAGAACACCCTAAGTTATTGCTCCTGAAATGAGAGAGTTGCAACCCTTGAATAGCTATATGCACATACCTGTGATATTTTGGCTGACACTTTCTGGTCTGCTAAGTTCCCCTTAACTAAGCTATTAGTTAAACGTTTTTACTTCATAGAAACAACATAATTAATAATAAGATTATGCTGCAAATTCGTACTGTCCCTTTAGAGACTAAAAACATTAGTTATATTAACTTTAGTGAACTATTTAAAAAGAATCTGTATGATAAAAACATACAAAATTGCTTGATTTGAATCTGAACATAAAGTGTACCTCAAATAGATAGATATGGGGAATGTACCTACACGGAATAGAACATGGTACTTTCTCCATGGATGCAATTTGAACTAACATGAGATAGCTATCCAATGAATACCAAACCAATATTTTTTTTTTTTGTGTAACAGTCTATGAAATAAGGATATGAAAGTGGTTGCCTAAACAGGAAATTTTAGCAGTTAGCTCTAAACCCTGTTAGTAGAAATTTTGGTTGCCTGAACAAGATAATGGTTGTCCCAGGCAACCAGACACCCACTAATTTCGTAGACTGAGGTAATAAAGAATAAAATGTTAATTTTTAGCTGGATTTTTCAATTTTGCATATTTTTTGTCATTTATTGTCAGATCTTTATGTAATTTCATGTGATGAACAAAATTAAAAACTAACCACAACTCTATCTGGCTTTATTATGGATTATTTCCCTTTAAAATTTTTGCATTAAAGTTTTTAAATCTTGCTTTAATGTGGTTTCCATGTTGTAAATTTCAGAGCCACCATATTGGACCCCATTGATGGAGAGAATATATTCTATAGACAAATCCTGTTCTACCAGAGATCAATGTGAACATGAACAGAAAGTTTGGGGTTTAGAATGTATGAGAAATTGGTATAGAGATTGGCATTGTGTGGAATGTTGCCAAGGTGATAGATGTAACTACTATGTTACTGTAAGTATATCTATAAACCTTTGTATTTATTGGACATTTATTTAGACCTAAACAAAAGTTAGATTTCTGGTTTCCCAACTTAATATTTTTTCTACTGCAGACTATAATTTTTTAAAAAATATTCGATTTCTTGTGCAACATTTGAAAAATAACAAAGATTTTCAGACTGTCTGAGACAGGTTTTGTAGTAATATTGTTGAAAAAAAAAACAACAAAATAATCAATAAAAAATGCCTACCTTTTAACCTAAATTGTGGGAAATGAAACCAGAAACAGTAGTTTTTTAAAGCCCTAATTGTTTTAATTTTGCATGTGATAATTTAATTTATTATACCTAACGTGATTTGTTTATTATACAGCCTAATGTGATGTCACCGGGTGACAATCCGTAATGTCACCCTCTTGACATTACCTACCGGCTCGCTTGACATCACTTATCTGCCCGCTAAAAGTGATGGGAAACTACCACGTTGGAGTTTGCTAATACCTGGACCCAAGGTTTTTAGCCATTCAATTTGAGTTGCCTCCCTTGCACAAACGTTTGCTTTATACAAAACAACAAACTTAACGGAGTAAAAATGTCTTCAAGTTTAGAAGCAAATAAAAGAAATGAAATTAAATGGTTTGTGTCTATAAAATTGTCAACAATTTCTGATTTTTGTTGTTAGGTATAATAAGATAAATATCACATCCTACAGAGGGTGATAGAATGGAATGTTCACCTGAGACAAGTAATGTCAACTGAGGCTAAAGTTCTATCACCTTCTGTATGATGTGGTATTTATATAATGAGTAACTAGTTGTCAGAATGACATATTAAATGTAAAAATGTATTCTATTTAATTTTGCATCAATTAGAAATACCTATCAACTTGAACAAATATTTTCAAACAAAAAAACCAAGATCAAGTTATTACCTCCCTTGATATGAAAATATACAAATTACAAAATTAGCTAAAACTTGACATGTTGCAAAGTTTATTTTATTTTCTACTATTTTAATTCTTGTGTATTACAGCTTGGAGCCTCTGGTATGCAGACAAGTATGATCTTACTGGTTTCATCATTTATAGTGCTACAGGTTATACTTAGATGGCGATAATACATGTATGCTACAGTGTTCCTTGTGGTTGGTTTATTTTGTGATCAAAGATTGGATAACCTGAAGAAATGACGAAAAAAGACAGAATAAGGCACTTTTACTAAAGAACATTTTGCTTGGATCATTTGAAAATCTGACTGAAAAATTAAAACAGAAATATATTTTCACTTTTGAACACTTTTGTTTGCAAATTAAATTCAAATACATTAAAATGGTTATTTTTTTCCTTTTATTTGCAATTCTGACCTATGCATTCATTTGTCATTTTTCATGTCATTTTGAAATCCTACTGTGGTATATGATCTTTTTAAAGTTAAAGAAAATGAAGAAAAAATCAACAAAGGTTCCAACCAATTAAATTTTCTTTTAACAATTTAGTTTGACTCTTTTCTTAAATTACAGTAAAATTGTGTGAAAAAGTGAATGTATTTGTAACTAAGTTCCTAATATATATAAGATATTGTTTACCAATTTATCATGTTTCTTTTTTTCATGACAAGTTTTTACAAAAGCAATATTTTAACTTCTTTACAAATGATCTGATATTTCTAGTTCCATGTTAGAAGTATGGTAAAAGTAACAAGATAACTAGGGTTTATTAAACAATCTAGGAATATTTCAGACACATTCCATGTTTTAATACTAAGATATGTCAATGTATATATATCTATAAATGTACAGAAAATTTTTAATATTTTTTTATATAATCATTTTTATCTCGACTTTACGAAGTAAATGAAGAGCTCTCCTACTCACCCTAGCGTCGGCGTCCGAGTCCATATTTCTGATGAAAGTTTTTGTGCAGTAAAATATTTTATACTATAACTTTTTAATTTTCTAAGGTATCAACTTCAAACTTCAAATCTATGTTCCTTATTATCAACCACATCTCATGTGGCAAGGTTCAAAGCTCCAAATACATTTTTTTCAAAATAGTCTCCCATGAACTTAAAATGTTCTTAAAAGAAAATATTTTTTTTTACTTTAAATTTGTTAAGGTATCTTGTTCAAATTTTAAAATATGTATGTTCCTTATCATTTACCACATCTCATGTGGCAAATACTTAGTCGAGCATGCTGTCTCTACTGACAGCTCTTGTTACTATACATAAAGCTTGTATATAGAATCATTTTTCACATATGTATATAGAATATTACCATAATATTTTCTATCTCATGTTAATACCATAATTCATTCCTTGCACCAAGTTTTAGTTGTTGTTTTCTTATAATTTATCAAAGGTCTCTCAAGATTTTTGGCATACATCTTACAACTTAAGTTAATAAAAATCAACAGCCTGTGGTTTAAACATATTTTATTGGCATACATTTTATACAATACATAGGCGGATCTAGCAGGGGGTCAGGGGGTCCCCTGTTTTTCATTTTGTATATGTGTACATTTTCATTACTCAGAAACAAGGACTCAGTATTTCTTGAGAAAAATCAGTTATGGAATCCCAGAATAACAGAATTATTAAAAAAAAATTCACCAATAATTTTTTTTTTGATTTAGGACTTTTTAAAAAACCTAAGCACACGCTAACGCTTAACAAAATTTCAGTATGGCTTAATTGTAATGCTTGGTTGATATTGAGGAACATTTTGTATATGTACTTTCATATAATCTTGTTTCATATGTATGCATACACTAATTTCTTACAAAAATAAAATACATTAAATTTATTAGTGTTATGTTTTTATTTATATGTACATATCTTTAGATTGGTGGTATAATGTTTCGGTGTTGTTTGTGATGTCACTAAACCAGGAAATACACCCCCATCATAGGCGGATTAGGCCAGACCCCCCCAGGAATTTCCAAAATGTACCTGTTTTTAATATGTTGCTTTATTCTGCAAAATGTGTATAATGTGATTGTTGTTTGGACCATTCCCCTTGAAAAGGTTCGGACCTCCCTAGGAAAAAAAATTGGATCGGCTCCTACCCATCATAATACTGATCTTCAACACACAGCCTCTGTAGCTTTCCAGAAACTTGGCCAATAATCAGCACTCACCCACTAGGATCGATGCCAACTTCTTCTCCATATACCTATTTAATGAAGGAAATAAGTTTCAATTTTCAAGGAAGTGTATAACTAGCTCGGGTAAAGATTTAGACCAGCAACACATCAGGGCTGCTAGATTCTAAATCCTGCACAAAGCCAACTGCAACAATGAACTTGTATGTCAGACTTCAAATTAATAACCTTGTAAGAATGATATTTAACCAAAAAAATATTTTTGTGAAATATTGGGATTACAGTATAACCTCTGCAGAGCGACCCTCTACAGAACAAATCCTCTGCACAACAACAGCTTTTGATATTTCCCTTTGGTGTTATCTTGAATTTAACCTCTGCAGAGCAACAACCTCTGAACATCAACACACTTCAGTCCCTTCCAGTGGGTGTTGTTCAAGAGGGGTTGTACTGTACAATGGCAAATCATTTGTAAATGAACTCTAAAGGCCGAAACTCTACTACCTTCCAGGATCTTGCAATTAATTGGATATACAATAACTGATTCGGTAAGTTAATAGCTGAACGGTGTTTAGTTCGTACTGACAGGTTTTTATCTACGTTCACTATGTACATGTATTAATAACTATCCTCACTTCGTAAAGTTAAAGGTGGATTACGATTTGATAACCGAGTTTTACAGGTAGATATTTACATTTTAAATAATATTTCATGGGCGACATTTTGTAAAATTGTTCATATATCATAGGTGTTCTTGTCTGTCTTATTTTATGACATGACATTTAGGTTAACTAATTTATATATTCCTAATTTTCATTATAAGGTATATATACTATGTACACAGTGTGCGTGTACTCTGTTTCAGAGTACGCATGATATATACTTGTATAATCCTAATGTATAACACTTTTGTGTATAGCACTTAAAATGTCCATGCTCTGACTACATAAATCTTTCCATTAGATCTTCAGTGTGCGGTATCAGGTGACCTACTATGGTTCCTAACACTCAAAAATTGCGACCAGATCAACAAATTTGGATAAAAAAAGTTAATGACATTTATTCGTAACTAATTTTTATCAGACCTAGTGCAGTCTAAGCAGCACAAAATTCTCTTTCTAGCGGTAGTTCTCCCAACCTCAAAACGGTTCAAGATTTCTAGATTACTTCGAGGTTTTGAATGAGTTCCGTAGTTGGGTTGGCAGAACTACCACTAAAAAGAGAATTTTGTGCTGCTTAGGTAGCGCTAGGTCTGATAAAAATCAGATAAGTAGGCCTATAAACGTGTTCATCTAAATTGTTGATCAGGTCGTCATTATTACCACGTTAGGAACCATATAGTTCACGTGATTCCCACACTGATCTTGACTTGATGCCTTAAAATACGTAAAATATTCCTGTTTGTCATTCGGAACAACCTCAGCGATCATCTACGAAGATATACGAAGTTTTATCTGCGTAGAAGATCGCCGATCGAGGTACATGTAGTTCATGTTTGTATTTAATTGATTGATTAGATCTACCCGGTATTTGAAATAACGTGTGTTCACAAGAGCTTGGCATTCTATATCTTCTTTAAAACATATTCATACTTCTTATAATAATCAAAGCACTGAAAGTACTGGGGTATTCATTGTGTTTAGATTTATTCAATTTTTGTTGGGTTTTATGCTGTACAAACACCTTATAAAGGCTATATCACAGCGGTCAGTCCACCTACTCACTGTTCCTGAAGAGGCTTTATCTCTGGATTTAGCTGTTGACTATGACTACTGCTGTAATTAGTCAAAGCTATAACTGTTACAATATGACTATCACATTGTTTAATTAGTCTGTGTGTCAAAAAATCTCTAATATAGGAGAGATTTAAAACTATGTCATTGTTATCTGTTATGTGTGCTACGTAGTACACATTTTTGAGTAAAGTTGGACTAACACCCTGCTGCTATTCTATGATTTATATAGTAACTGAACAGAAAATAATGTATTTAAACCCCATTTCTGCTTATCATAAATGTCTTAGAAATTAATTTTACCTGCACTGATGGTGTTTAATGACGAAGGTTAAAATTTACGGATATAATTAAGAATTAATTGTTTGATAAATTATATTTCTTTTTTTCATTCGGTTACCTGATTTAACAAAGAGGTTAATGTAGTCAAGTGAGTGGGATTATTTTTTGGAAAATAGTTGAACGTGTTTTATATGCACAAATTATCTATATCTTGTAAGAAAATAAACAAATGTTAAGATTCAAAGTGTAATACTAAGATTTAATACCCGAGTTCATTATTACACACAAACTAGTTATTTTGAAGAAAAAGTGATATATGTTCCAAACATTAATTATGTTGATGACTTTAACAAGTACAAATAATATATTCAATACATTAATTGATAGTATAATAATTATCATTCATATTATTAATATATTTAAGTTAAATGCAGTTATTGTATTTTTAAATGAGTATGTTTAATTAACATTTTTTATTCAGGAATTTTTCCTTAATCTCTCCAGATCTTGTCAGATTACACTTTGGTGAAATGAAACTTTTCCATCATAAGCCTTTATTCTTTATTGAATAGAAGTAGGATAAAAATAATCAAGATAGCCTCAATTTATTGAGGCTAATGAGGATAATGAGTTAAAATCAATCTAGGTCCCTTAAGGGTCTTTTGTTTTCAGTAATCAATATTTTGAGTCCCTGAAGGGTCTGTTCAATAATTAATATCATACAGTTTCATATGAGGCTAAGTTATGATCAATATTTTTAGGTATGGTTCAATAGTTTCATAAAATTCTGATTCAAAGATTTAAGTTGAAAATCAAGTGATTGATATTTTCTTACGTCGACGTCAGTTTGAAATGTTATAATTTACAATGTCTAACAGCGTAATCATTATGGTAAAGCATTGTTTTCGAATACATCTACTGATGTAATGATGACACTAAGACACACATATCATGGTACTGGACTAATATTATAAATTTTGAAATATATATTTTGTATTTCAATAATTCAAATAAAGATACATGATTGTGTTATTGTATAAGTCTAATACATGTACAGCTTAAAGAAACTATAATAAAACGTAAACACAACACTAGTCGTTTTAAAATATTCATAAGATTATATATCTCAATATGTCAATGTTACCTCTTAATACGTAAATATGTATAATATAAAATATAGAAATATAATAAAAAATAAAATATAAAAATAAAAATTTATGCTTTTGCTAGGTTTCGAACCAGCGACCTCTTGAACTTTTCATTTCAATGAATATTTCCGTTCCTTCCCTTTAGCCGACTGAGCTATTCGGGTCCTAAAGGGCAGAGCATGTAACAATAGTTAAATACAGTAAAAAGGACATTAAATATGGGGAAGATAATTTTGGAAGATGAATCCTAAATTTTGTGAGTTGTTATCAAATACAAATAAACTGCACTATCAAATTAAAAAAGCAATTAAATTCTGATTTGTAATTAAACGTATTAATGATAGTTATGAAATTTCAAGTAAAATAATCCCATGTACGATTTATTTGACATACTAATAAATTATGTACAACGGTATGATTTAACTAAAAACCTTGTAATTAATATATTGTATATAGATCTATAGACGTTCTTGTAACAAACAGACAAGCTGCGTCTGTTCACTTTGTCAAGCGTTTGCCTTTTTCTGACGAAGCATTTTACTGGCTCTGGTCGTTCCCAAATACCAAGTCATTCCTTTTTCTTAGAGAAGGGAAATATGGCATGGTTACCAGAGCTGTTGATGTTTTGCTAGGACTTGGTCAAACGCTTTGTTTCTGCGTTCGTCATCTTGAGATGACGAAACAACCTGCATGAGTCGTGCATGTGGTCGCACGATCATGGCGCTCTATCCTGTCTCGCCTCCCTATATTTAATTAAATAACTATATTGAAAATGATTTAATATTTCTTTCATCTTGAGAGAAATTTGAAAAAAATATTAATGAATACATTAAGTGGTAAATTTGCTATGTCCATTTCATACATTTCTGTACTTACTACCCCTTCGTTAAATTCATATTGTTTTAAATCCAACCTCCTATAATCGAAGACAGGAAGAGTGCCATGGTCAAAATGCAGTACATGTATTATGATAAACTAAAATATATTAAAAAAAAACATAAAATGAATTTCTTCGCACCCGGGTCACGTCACTTTAATGCATTGCCTCTCATATTCAAAAATATGCAAACAATATGAAACCATTAAAATAGTTTTGTCGGAAAAATATTGGCATTTTGAGAGAGGTCGATCGAGGAATGTATAACTTTACCACCGGACTTACCTCGGCGATCTTCTATGCAGATAAATCTCGGATATCATGATAGTTACGTATTAAGAGGTAACATTGACATATTGAGATATATGCTGAGAGGAAAAAGTTTAGTCAGTAAGAATGTTTCATTTAATATTTTATAATAAACCCCATTCTATTGACAAAAAATTGATTTGTAACAAAATTTAATCAATCGACAGAATATTGAACATTTTTACAAAAAAGTTTGATGAGATTATTGAGAATTCCAGTCATGATAACAGCATAAGGGTCAGAATAAAAAATCACAAACTAATCAGTATCTGGTATGTCCACCTCTAGCTTGAATGACGTCAATAGCGTACGTGATTTGGGGCGTGCATTGCACGAGGAATGGGCACAGACACCTGCTCACTTCACCCGGCGACTCATAATTTCATTGAGACGACGTTGTTTGGCTGTCATTCAATCTAGAGGTGGACATACCAGATACTGATTAGTTTGTGATTTTTTATTCTGACCCTTTTGCTGTTATCATGGCTGGAATTCTCAATAATCTCATCAAACTTTTTTGTAAAAATGTTCAATATTCTGTATTAGTCCAGTACCATGATATGTGTGTCTTAGTGTCATCATTACATCAGATGTATTCCAAAACAATGCTTTACCATAATGATTACGCTGTTAGACTTTGTAAATTATAACATTTCAAACTGACGTCGACGTAAGAAAAAATCAATTACATTTGTACCTGATTTTCAACTTAAAATTTCGACAATTAGTTCACGATCGACCCCCTGATTTTTTTCATATAAACATTGATATAGTCCAACAGAATTAACCTGAGCTTGACCTTTATGCAAGAAATAATACCTAGATTATTGATTTTAGCTTATTTTCCTCATTATAATCAAGATAGCCTCAATTTATTGAGGCTATCTTGATTATTTTATTCTACTTATATATATACATATATTATATATTACAAAAATTAAGCAAATGTGACTTCACATGCCAATTAATTTTATTTTCTTTACTAATTCAAACATATTTAGCCATACGGTTCATTGGTCATAACTTGTCTATTAAAGATAATGTTGTTTTAGATTTTATATACAATACCCACCAAAAGTGCGGAGACATTTTCACTTTGCAGGCCTACTAAATAGCTTTTGTCCAAAATTTTGAAAACTGCTTACTTAAAAAAGTTTATCACTTTACTTATAACTGAGTCTACAAAAATACCAAACAAAATACATTATAGAAAATGATTACAATAAATAGGCTTAAGCTAGGGTGTCAGATGCTGAATATTATTCATGTGCCGCATTATTGAAATTTGTTTTCATTTTATCACAACCATATTTAAATATAAAAAACTAGTAATTCTACAAAAAAAAATCATCAAAATTAATGAGTTGTAGTTTTTTTTTGTGGGTACTGTATTAATATATTATTGGAAATATATATTATAACAGGTACCAAAGATGGTGGCAGGAAATTTTTTTTTTATATCAAAGAATTTTTCTGAAAAGTGGGACGCAAACTTGTGTGTTACTTGTTCCACATAAAATATCCACGCATATATGCATAAAATATACTAAATGTACCCTTTATTTGGTACAGTAAATTGTCTCTATGATTTATGTATGGTAAAAAAATATGAAAGATCTCGTGTATCAACAGAAATAATTGTTTCCCCCACCCGCTTTTTCAATGATGTGCTGTTTGACATCATCTTGGATTTTATAGCGAGCGCTCGACATTCTGTACACAAACGGTCTGACTGACCGATATCTTCACCTATTTATGGAATGAGCGCAGTCGTTCAATAGCCTAACAATTCGCGAGGCGGGCGCTCGCTCGAGCGCTCGCATTGTTGAACACACCTCGGGTTTAATTGCATACGACCCGAACAGTTACAGTCCGGAAATAATTATCTTTAAAACAAACCCAATACGCGGGAATCAGCACTTATAGTAATGTATACAGTACAAGTATTAGCATTTCAAAAATGCTTGAATCGTCGATTAGCCATGTATGACATCTCCTTTAGTAAAGCATTCAAGCAATATATGTGTCAGAGTTTAACAATTTCGTCATGTTCCGACCGAGCACATACAAACTCATTTTTATGGTATACTTTATAATTCACCTGTCCATTTGGCAAGAAATTATATTTATTGATAACCAATCCAGATTATTCGATTCAAGAACATGTTCTGTCCCATATTTCGACGGCTAATCGAACGAAGATTATATTTCTTTACAAGAAAATATTGAGGCAAAGCATCAAAGGTCCCCAAACAATTAATAGCACGAAAGTACTGCTTACGTCTGTGATCTCTATAAGTGAGGCATTAAAATTCTTTAAAAAATGTTTATTAACCGTTAATTAAACCAACCATGTTTGATAATTTTATATATAAATGTACAATATATAAAACGATCATTATCAGTGATGGTCTGATAATTCTTCTCTGTTTATGGTGTCAGCCACAGTGTCTTCGTCAGTGGTTTAGACTGTGACTTTCTATAAATAGACCGCGAAGGCCGTCGAGTGTACATCTATCTAATAGTACTGCCACACATCTCTCACGAGTATTATGGACAGTCTTATCTCTGTTACAAGTTAATCGCTTCAAGTATATTCTGTAACGTCATATTGAGCGTCTGGTCATTTTCTCGCGCATAAATACATAAAGTACCAGTTTCAGTATGAACTATTTTATTGTAGCGGAATTATCCGGATATGGATGCTGTTAGGTCTCGTTGATTAAATATAGGACTCCGATCGGAATACACTATTAATCTATTGGTAACAGAGTATTCATTGTTAACACAATGAATACAAAAACACACCACGGTTCTTTGTTTAAATCAACGAATTCATTAAATATACTAATTAATACATCATAACCTTTCCTTGATATCAATTTCTTTAAATGAAATACATATCTACAAATAATGTATGTACTCCTTGTAAAATACGTGCAGGCTTTGGGGTCCCTAAATAATTCAACCCCAATTTATTTGGTACCCTAATAATCTTCATAAATCTAGTATTCTGTCATCCTTTTATCGATTTGAAATTCTTTTATTATTTTACGAAATTAACCAAAATTATCTTTTCATAAATGTAGCCCCTATTATCTTCACGAATTTAACCCTCTATTATTTTTCATAAATGTAGCCCCTATTATCTTCATGAATTTAACCCTCTATTATCTTTCATAAATGTAGCCCCTATTATCTTCACGAATTTGATCCTATTCATGTATTATCTTTTTTCATAAATTCAATCTCCTATTATCTTTTCATGAATTATCGTCCCCTATTATCTTTTTACGATTTTTTTTTCATGACCCTCTATTGTCTTTTCATAAATTTTTATACCCTATTATTTTTTCATGATTTTTTTACCCCTATTATCTTTTCATGAATTTTGAACCCTATTATCTTTTAATAAATTTTGACCCCCTACTATCTTTTCATGAATTATCGTCCCCTATTATCTTTTCATGAATTATCGTCCCCTATTATCTTTTCATGAATTATCGCCCCCTATTATCTTTCCATGAATTTTTGTCCTTTATTATATTTTCATGAATTTCTGTCCCCTATTATCTTTTCATGATTATTGAACCTTTTGATATTTTAGTTAAGTGTCAATTACTTTGTGTCTTACACTGTTTTCTTTATGTAATATTTAGGTAATAGACAACAATGGACGACAGTTTACCAGCAAGTATTTATGACGTAGAAACACCATGTTTATTGGTAGACATTGATATTGTAAAGAAAAATTGTCAACGAATGATTGATAGATGTAAAACTATGGGAGTGGAATTAAGACCTCATATGAAAACACATAAAACAGTGTAAGTTATTTTATATTTAGTTATTGCCTTAAAGGTACTCATTCACAGCTTTAGACTTAAATATCAACTTTTTTCTGAAACTATCAAAATTGTATGGCAACATTTTTGAAGGAAATTAGTGCTTCGATGATGACAATTTAGTGCAAATTGACATACAAGTACAAATTATAGTGTTTCAAGTAGTAAAAATCTACCCCGTATGTCACAGTATAGACACTTTTAGTGCATTTTTGTGACTTTAATGGTATATTTCTCGCAACCTAACGGTCAGTTAGTCTTAAAATATGATGATTTATTTTTTAACACAATTAAAGACACTGAATGGTATTTTAAAAAATAAAGAAAATCTTAACCAAATCCGTGAACTAGTACCTTTAAAGTCTCTCCAGCACTTTCCGAATTTGATTAATTAATTATTTAGCAAATAAAAGAACTATCAACAAGCTTGGCTATTTGAAGTAATTATAAGTAATTATCACTAGCCCAAATAAATTTTCACTAGTTCTGGGGTTAGGGCTAGTAGATTAAGGTGACGGCTGATATTACTAGTCGCCTTTGTTGTAGTTTTTAACAAAAAATCAATTAGTATGATAATCCTATTTCAACTAGTAAACTTGTATACAGTTGATTAAGAAGCATTGTATCTCATCATTATGCTGGTTGACTGTTCAGTTAGATCACTCAATGCTCAAAGGTTCTTTTCTTAGGTCGGACCTGTACACACAGTACTTAGTCATGAAATATATTCTTCGGCCATTCACAAGCCTTCCATTGTATCAAGTAGTGCAGTAGTCACCTCTGGTAAAATTATGTACTTATTACTGGTAGCCTACTGGCAGATAATTACACGATCTCTCGAGCTGTAAGTGGACACTACCACATCGCCATAAAGCTAGCTTGAAGGCAAGGGAGTACAAGTGCTTAATTATATGCTTTCCGGTGGAATATCGGGATTAATCGGTGAAATAAAAATCAATATTCCACTGTTTGGAACCATAAACATAAATTTGTTATTTTTCACTGTTTAGATGCGCCGTTCTGATGACATATCAAACTTAAACTTTAAATAAAGCCAGTTTGAAGCATATAATACACAGAAAAATAGTTTATTTCGGTGTAAGATCTATTTATTACACTCGTGAGCTAATTATATTATATTTTCACTTGTAGCTATGCCACTCGTGAAAATATTGAATCCTTAGCTCACTCGTGAAATAAAAATCGATCTTACTCAGAAATAAACAAATATCCTCTATGTATTATATCATTGCTACATGTTAATGATGGGTGACTTTGTTACAGTGAAGGAGCAGAGTTGATGACAAATGGAACTAAAAGAAAGATAGTTGTATCAACTATAGATGAAGCTGTATTCTATGCTGATAATGGTTTTGATGATATTTTATGGGGAAGTCCCATTGTTCCTGGAAGAATATCAAAGTATGTACTAAACTAGATGTTTACATTAAAAATTATTTGTTTTGACTGATGCTGTTGCTGATATTTACTACACCCCCTCTTTTTCACAGAATTAAATTCGATGTATGTTTATATACCTCTTGTTACAATTTATAATTAATAATTTTACATGGGTAAGATCTATTTAGTAATTTGTAATTGCAATATAACTTGACTAAACCGTTCGAAGTATTAAGTTTTATTATATGCCCTGGGACATTGGAATATCATGATTTATCGGTGAAATAAAACTAGAAAATTCCACTGTTTTGAAACAATGAAAAACATGTTATTTTCACTGTTTTGAATGCCCCGTTCTGGGGGCATATCGGACTTAAACAATAAATACATGTACTGCCAATTTAAAGCATATAATAAACAGAAATGTGTTTATTTTGATGTAAAATCTATTTATTTCACTCGTGAGCTAAGGATTATTATACTTTCACTTGTGACTACGCCATTCGTGAAAATATTGCATCCTTAGCTCACTCGTGAAATAAACATTGATTTTACACCAAAATAAACTAGTATCCTCTTTATATTAACCCTAACTCCAAAATGACTGTTTACCAACCGATAGTGATATTTGAATAAGAGATAGCTTATAATACATATACATGTATTTGACATTTTAATGTATGCATAAAATCTGTATGCAGTGTAACAGTTTGGTTTAAAAGTTCATGACAGAGATATTAATATGCTAGTTCATGGTTTGTCTTTAGGTTAATATAATGATTATAATGTTTAGGCCAAAAAAATTAATCTTCTGTTTGTCATAAACTTTGGCGTTCGTCCCCTGGTTTAAATTCCCTTTTCTAACGAACTTGGGTTTGGTTGCATCAGAGAAACATGTATTTGGAGGCTTACAATCTAGCAGCCTTTTACCCAATTGAATGGTTACATCAATAGCTGGGGTAAGACGTCTTCAGTACACGAGACATCTGACACATAATACATGTAATTTAAAAATCTAGATCAAGACAAGCGCACATTTCTTGAACCAGTTTTCACTTAATTATCAATGCATTGTGTATCAATTTATAAATTAGTAATGTATTTCTGTTTATAAATTAGTAATGTGTTTCTATTTATAAATTAATTAGTAATGAGTTTCTATTTATAGAATAGTTATGTGTTTCTATCTATTAATAGGTAACGTGTTTCTATATATAAATAAGTAACCTGCTTCTATATATAAATTAGTAATGACTTCCTATTTATAAATAATCAACGTGTTTTTATACATAGATTAGTAATACGTTTCTATCTTTAAATAACTAACGTGTTTCTTTTAATTGATAAGTAATGAGTTTCTATTTATAAATTTATAGTAATGAGTTTCTATCTATAATAAGCAACGTGTTTCTATCTATAAATAAGTAACGTGTTCCTATCCATAAATAAGTAACGTGATTCTATATAAATTATATAAATAAGTAATGAGTTTCTATCTATAAATAATTTACATGTTTATATTTATATAGATTAGTAATGAGTTTCTATCTATAAATAATTTACATGTTTATATTTATATAGATTAGTAATGAGTTTCTATATATAAATTAGTACATGTAATGTGTTTCTATCTATAAATCAGATTTGTGTTTTAATTTATAAATGTTTTTTTATTTCTCTTTGACAGGCGTTCATTGCCATTGCAACCATTTAAAAAATATGAAAGACTCGTTAAATCTTCTCTGTTCAGTGTGTTAATAACGTTTAAATTTCGAAAATTTCGTCTCTTTTCAAAACTTGTCTTTTATCAGGTTGTTTTCAGAAACAAGGTAATTGTTAGATGAGGTTCAAATGTATTCTAAATTTACCATTATTTTAGGAGAGTAATAAATCTATGTAACAAATTAGATGAGTTTCATGTAATGGTTGCTACACTTGTTGGGTTAGAAGCCCTACTTGCTACTCCTTTAAACGAAGGCAAGAAATGGTCAGTGTTCCTAGAGATAGATTGTGGGTATGGTAGAAGTAAGTTTATGTATTTGTAATATTACCATTATAAAAGCTATGCACTGAGAGGTTTGACCCTGTTTAAGGCATAATTTCGAATGGTTGTTTGTTTTGTTGGGTTTAACGCCGTAGCAACATATTGTATAGTTCATGTAACGGCGGTCAGTCAACCTTCTCACTCCTCCTAGAAAGGCTAAATCTCTGGATTTAGCTGTTAACCAACTTTTAAGCGCATACTTTCGTCAGTGACTGACAACTGCCTTACATAATTAAGATTCATTGGTAGGAGGGAGAATGGCCGTAGAAATAATTTCATGACCAAGTTCCACGAAAGTATGCCCCGCCCGGAATTGAACCCACGACCCATGGATCAGTACTTGCATGCTACCAACTGAGCTAGCCGGGCATCTTCCAAATGGTTGTAGTACGATTGTTATTTCCAACCAATGCTCTTATTTGATCGAGCTTCAAACTGGGAATGTAATTATGCCATGCAAATTTGGAAAATAATAAGCTTACTCATGAGTGATATAGTGTTGTGAAAATGAACATTTATATATTCAAATATGACGCCTTATAAATTATAATTTACATGAGTTTTACATCAATTAACTCAAAGAATTGTCGGTAAAAAGTTAATGATAGGTATCAAATTAAGTGTTTAAAAATCAAAGTGATTTGGTTGGTCAATTGGATTTATTTATTTTATTTTACTGGGTTTAACGCCGTGTCAACACATTTTGGTCATTTTACGACTTCCAGCGCACCTAGCTTAGCTTTCCCGGATCCTTGTCTATAACCAGTACTCACATACCCTTCCACAAGGCCGGACACTTCTCCATAAACCTTATTGATAGAGGAAAACTGACATTATTGTCAAATGTTCATGAAAGGGTATAACCTCCCCGGGTAGGATTCAAACCCGTACCCCCTCGGGACGCAAGATTCCAAATCTTGGCGCGCTACCAACTGCGCTACCGACCCGGGTTTGGTCCATTGGTCAATTGGAAGCAGACCTATTGTTTACTTCGCAAAAAATATATTAGTAAATATGACACACAACTCACCGAAGTTGTAATTTGATTGGTTTATATATAGCAAAACCAATCTTTGGGAAAATTTGATTGGTTAATATGAAGCAGAACCAATCTTTGTGAGAATTTATCGGTTAATATGAAGCAGAACCAATCTTTGTGAGAATTTATCGGTTAATATGAAGCAGAACCAATCTTTGTGAGAATTTATCGGTTAATATGAAGCAGAACCAATCTTTGTGAAAAGTTATCGGTTAATATGAAGCAGAAGCAATCTTTGTGAGAATTTATCGGTTAATATGAAGCAGAACCAATCTTTGTGAGAATTTGATTGGTTAATATGAATCAAAATCAATCTTTTGAGATATTGATTGGTTAATATGAAGCAGAACCAATCCTAGTGAGAATTTGATTGATTAATATGAAGCAGAACCAATCTTTGTGAGAATTTGATTGGTTTATATGAAACAGAACCGATCTTTGGGAGAATTTGATTGGTTTATATGAAACAGAACCGATCTTTGGGAGAATTTGATTGGTTAATATGAAGCATAGCTAACTTCAGTTGTAATTTGATTGGTTAATATGAAACAGAACCTATCTTTGGGAGAATTTGATTGGTTTATATGAAACAGAACCGATCTTTGGGAGAATTTGATTGGTTAATATGAAGCATAGCTAACTTCAGTTGTAATTTGATTGGTTAATATGAAGCAGCGCTAGTTTCAACAGTAATTTGATTGGTTTATGAATGCAGGATTCATAAGACTGAATTGAGAAAATGCTTTTACTTTTTCATAATGCAGCTGGGTGTTGTTGGGACAGTGAAGAAGTGGTCAGTATCTGTGAGAAGATCAAACAAAGTGATAATGTGATATTTCAAGGTTTATACACACATTGTGGTAACTCATACTCTCCTGACATAGAAACCAAGAATAGAATTCAACAAAATACTTTTGATAGGTTGATTGATGTTAAAAACAAGTAAGTATGGCGTTTCTTGTCACTGAGACATATTTGAGACGTTTTTGTACGTGTTTGTGATAAAAACAGGATCATACAAATACATATTTTAGATGTTTGCTGATTCTCTCATGGCCAGTAATGTATTTTCATTTATAAATCCGTGATATGTTTCTATTTATAAATCCATAGTTTGTTTCTATTTATAAACTAGTAATGTACTTCTATTTATAAATAAGTAATGTGTTTCTATTTATAAACTAGTAATGTACTTCTATTTATAAATCAGTAATGTATATCTATTGATAAATCAGTATTGTGTTAATTGATAAATCAAAAAAAAAATTCTACTTATAAATTAGGAATGTGTTTATTTATAGATACGTTAAGGTAATTGTATTTTGTATTCACAGATTATCCGGTCTTGGATTAGAATGTAAGACTGTTGGTTGCGGATCAACTCCATCTTGTAGTAAACCTATAGAATGTTTGTCAAACCTTACCGAAATGCATCCTGGGAACTATATATTCTATGGTAACTTTATTTACATCCTCATCTTCATACTTAGCTTAGCTGGTCATAGAAATCTGTGGTTACCATTCTTTCATATGGAAACTGACTTTCTTAGTATCATCTCTAATTGTGGCATTAATCTACATGTATACATGTAATTATATTTTAAATTCTTTTTCATTATTTGGAGAAGTTGCGTACTTCATGTGGAAAGATAATGAAGTAATAGCACAAGAAAAGCATCAGGAAAATATGGCGTGGTGATCTGGCCTCGGTAAATAATCAAATATGCTTTTGTTAATGAATGGCGTAAATTATTAAACAAAATCAAATGACCTTTCTATCCTACAATTTAAAATTCTTAATATCTTATGTAAAGCCTCTAGGAGGATTTGGGTTCATATGAACTACTGATTTTGTACTCTTAAACTGTTAAATACTTCCTTTCAGACTACATGCAAGTATTAGCAAATTCATGTGGCTTTGAGGACATTGCATGTAAAGTTGCTACAACTGTTGTTGATCATAAACCTGAAGTACAAACTTTGGTTGTTGATTGTGGTTGGACAGCATTTGGTCTTGATGCACCCCATGATCAGTTTAAAGATGCTCCGCTAGGACAGGCCCCTATTGTTGATCATCCTGAACTAAGGTTTGTTTGTGTCATGTTGCGATACACGTACCTAAACTTATATTAAAAACCGTTTTTTGATAAAGTTTAAAGTTCGAATATTAAATATTAATGATCCCATATTTAGCTCCATTTTAATTACATGTAAAGTTTTCCTTAAGACCAAATACATCCAGGCATTTGTAACAGTATCATTACTATCAAATTTTACATCGTTATGAATTGCTCTCGAAATAATTTTGATATGTACAAAAAGCAATCGATTTACTTGTCTGTAGTATTTTCTACTTTTGTGTATGACAGGATGTTTAGTATGACCCAGGAACTAGGAAAGCTGAAGGCAGCTGAAGGTGAAATTGATTACAGTAAATACCCTCTTGGTTCACGGCTTTATTTATACCCTTGGCATGTAAGTATATGTATAAATGTACAACATACGAACAAACAACTTTTCATTTTGACTTATTTTTATAAATTGCCAAAATGTTTTGATAAATTATAACAAATGAATTTTTAAATAGAATGTTGAAGTCGCTATGTATCATGGAAAATCAGAGGCAATGTTTTGGCCTTGATTGATTTATATGTCTAACTTAGAAATGATCTTTGTCTATTAAATAGTTAAAATATTAGATATGACGACATACATTAAGTTTTTTTTTATTTGACTTTATAAGTACAAATGTAATTGGAAAAGTATATATGTTTATATATTACAGTCTTGCTGTACTGCATGTGCTCATCCATTTTACTACATACATTCTGGTGAGAAAATAGTTGGAAAATGGCGTACAACACGTGGATGGTGAAAGCTGTTGCTTATATCAATGCAAATGTTTCATTGCTCTTACCTGAGTGTATTATACTTTGGAACAAGTCACAGAAAAAAAAACCAGAAAAAACTTTTCAAATGTATTTCTAATGCTCATGAAGAAAAATGTATAAACCTGTCATAAATAATTCATATGAAATACCTACTTACACGTTTGGTATTTCTCAAAACATGTCGCAAATATTAAATGTTGTTGTTTTTGTACATATATTTTCGTTGTGATGCCAAAGATAAGTTTGTATCCGGTGGATAAATTGGAAAATTACTATGAGCAAACTTGAATGCATATCTAGTCCTTATTATATATTAATTCATCTTTATGTCGCCATAAAAATGTAAGTGTATATTACATGTTGTTGTTTTTGTACATATATTTTCGTTCTGATGTCAAAGATAAGTTTGTATCTGGTGGATAAATTGGAAAATTACTATGAACAAACTTACATGCATGTCTAGTCCTTATTATATAGAAATGTATATTTATGTAGCCTTAAATAATTATGTAACTGTATTTATTTGTATACGTTTTATGTAAATTACAAATACGAAGAAATATATATAATATTATTAGATTACATGTTTGTATATAATGTTTTTGTGTTCAATTTCTTTTTTCCTTGTATAAGTTATTTTTTTAGATCGATTGTAAAACCTGTTAATACAACTTAGACGAATCATTCTTGACTCTACTTCTTCAAACGATTTGGTCTTACATGATATTATAGATATTATGTAGGAGCAGAAGTCCAGTGGTGGGACGGGCGCTTAGGGATCGAGAGGCCCCTAGCCCGAACCCCATCCTGGGCACTGCTAATTTCCTTGAGCAAGAAATTTAACTGCGATTGCTTCACTTCATCAAGGTGTAAATGGGTACCTGCGAGGGTGGAAAATTCCGTTGCGCCAAAGTGTCAGCTGCACTAAGCGGAGTAAAAAGACTCCCCAGGGAGATTGATAGATTGATACCAGTAGTCCGATGGCCAGGGGTAATAGCTGTAAAGTCGATGAACGTGCATAAGCATGAACTTAGACTATAAAATGCAATTACTTTATTTTATGTACCAGACTAGAATCGGGTTTTTAATAAATGAAAATAATAAAATATTACATATGACAGGCAATTTTGAGACTCTTTAGCCATCACGCACTACAGTGGGCACCTATGATTAGTGTGTAAATAGGTTACACACTACAGTGAGCATCTAAATATTGGGTTTAAACACCTGACACTCTACATCCAAGTATCCCCCCGGGAAGGTTATACCCTTCCATGAAAATTTGACAATAATGTCAATTTTTCTCCATTGATTAGATTGATTGATAATATGGATAAGTTTCCGGCCTTGTGAAAGAGGATGTGAGTACTGGTTATAGACAATTGTCCAGAGAAGCTAGGTTAGGTGCGTTGGACGCCGTAAAATGACCTAAATTGTGTTGACACGGCATTAAACCTAGTAAAAAAATCAAGTACAGATAACCCTGTTCAAAGTGCCTACACACTACAATAAGGGTCTACTCTGCTGATCTATAGCCATCACGCAAATTAAATTATTAATATTTCTCGACTGATTTTATATCTGACCTATTGTTATTGTCTCCCATCGAAGCTAACAAAGATTGTGAGGTCTATAGTCTCACAGTACATGTGCACACTTGGTCGACTTAACATGTAAAAGTAAGAACATCAACTCTGATAAATCGATGTGGCATTTAAACACAACCAAGCAGGTGCGCGCGTTACCAGTCACAAAAATAAAATATTTTTTATATAAACAACATAATTATTTAAAAGTTCTGTATTATTTATTCTTCATACAAAAATATACAAAGAAAAATATATATTTGGAAATGAACAGTTTTGAAGTTGAAAAAATATTCCCTAGCAACGAACGAAGCTTCATCGGCCATTTGCAATTCTAATCGGCTATGGTCGTGAACTTACCAACACGTTAATTGGATATTTCTTCATCGACAGCCGTTAAAATTGTAAAATACCAACTGTACCTCTTGGAATTATATGAAAGCTTGTTCTTTTATGATATTTTAGTGTTGTAAACTGAGAAGATGGCTGATTTTCAGGTAATTTTTCTATAATAAATTTAAACGGTTATGAAAGTTTGTTTATCTCGTTTGACAACATTACCATAGCTATTGAAATTATGTTGTTGCACTTATATTTTGAGAAATACTGACCTCATATTTAAATTGTGATTCTTAAAGCTAGTAAATGGTACAATAATTTGTTATTTTACTTTAAATACCTAACTAAACTTGAGAGGTGAAAATTCAAAGTTAACATAAACAAACTTATACCAATGTCAATGACTAAGCATTATATCTTTTTGAATTCTTTAACCATGTTGAAAGGAATGAATATATTGTGTAAATGTCATTGACTACTTATTTGCGATAGAATGAAACTATGGTCTTCACAAATCTACATCTATTTTTGTATGACATGTCATGACTGTTATGCAATTGACAATGCTATGACAGTGCACAGATTAAGGGTTGTCCGCAAGACTGGCTCTTTTACGTAATCTATTTACTACAGTCTTGCCGGCAACCCTGGAGATGAAGTATATAGAAGAAATATGAGTGAGGAAATAAACCAGATTTGGCGAGATACGATTGATGAAAAAAGACAGACATTCTGAAAAGTTATGGTTCAACGGACCTGACCAGTAAAATTCCAGTCGGTCCAGCAAAAAGTCTGTGACTCTTCCAAGATCACTTGTCCAGTGATGTCAAAACACTTTTCGGAATGTCTGAAAGATAGAAATGTATTTATCCTAGGTTCATTAAACCATATCAGTTGTGGTTTTGTGTAGTATAAACACGAGGTTTGTGTGATTATTCACAATATATATAACCGGTCTAGCTGTGTTCTAGTCATTCGAAGTCTTTGCATTGTGTTGAAGAGTTGTAAGAAATTTACCCACCCTTTTCCCATCCCTATTCACCATATTGAAATTTGTTTTTATTAGTATATTTGTTAATACAAAATTTCATAATATGTGTAACATCTATAAATATGTTATCAAATATTTTCAAAAATTTTTTGTAGAGAAACAAAGCTCATTATACTAATAAATATATATATATATGTGTGTGCATCTAAATTACAGAAATGTATATACTGAACACACATTTATTATGGTTTTTATTTATATGTGTTTATCAAAGATCTTATTAATTTTTTTTCAATATCACTGTTAATTCATCTTAAATGAATTATATTAAATTGTTAACAATTTTTCAAACATAATTACAAATTTCTTGTATTTACTGATATAAATGTGATAGACCGACCTGTATATATTTTATATATTAACATTTGTTTTTAGTGGTATTAGCAATTAAATATCATTATTGTTGGTTTGTAATATATATAGTTACATACACATATATGATGTACCTGTACGTATATATATCATGTAAAATAAAACACAATGCAGGGCTGTTCCTATCTTCATATATGTTTTTGTTGTTTTTTCTTTGTTTATATTTATATGGTTTGTTGATAAGGGGATAAATAATTTATTTCCGTTTGAGAGGATCGAACTAGGAAATAAATACTTTTTTTTATTAGTGTGATTAATTTAAAAATGGGCAGAATAAAGTAAGTGATATGATCTCACCTTACATAACAGAACAAATTCCTTTTATAAACAATCCAGCTCTTTTTGAGACTGACATTTTCATACAATGTATAAGCAATATATTTTGGGTTTTATATCCTTATCCTAGCTAGAGCATTTTATCATAACCATGGCAAATGACATCTACCATGGTTAACCGTTCATTAAAATAACATGACTTCTTACCCAAACATCGTACTGTTCAATAATTTTTATTATCTTATATTCAGCCAAGTCCACGTACTGGTGGCAGCAAGGGGAAGGGTACCAATGATCCAATACGGTTCCTTCCGGTTTTGCCGTCAAAACGAACAAAACCTCAATGGGAACAAAATCCACCTTCATTTGTGCTCTCAGGAAAAATTCCAGAAGATGATGGCAGAGACAATATTGATTTGATTGGAGAATTAACAGCAAGTAAGTTGTCTTATATTCATACCTTTATTGTTAAAATTCTTAGAAGATTTGTTCTGCTGTTTATAATTTTTAAAGATTTTTTTATTTAATTATTACATTTTTAATGTCTACTTGTCTTTCAGAACATGTGAAGTCTTAAATTATTAAAGTAAAACTGCTTATATATAATATATGTGTAAGAATAATTATTAGACTGATACATTTTTTATTTACATTTATACTTTAAGACATTCATATAATTATTATGTTGATATAAAATTTGCTACCAAAAGTGCAATTTGGCTCAGATTGCTCACCCTAGATTTAAAACATTTTCATTTTAGCTCAAGTTCTTTATAAAACTCAATCACTTTGAAAATTTGAATTACTGTTAATTTTGTTTTATGCCAATCAGTGTCAGGCGGTGCATTAGCAGAACTTAAGTTCATTCAAGAAAGATCACAAAATCGTGATGTGTATAGAGTTTTAGAATCAATTCCAAATCGAGGTATTTTGGTTGATGGGCAATTCTACACAGTATGTTCATATGACATTAGTACTCTTTCCAACTATAATAAGAATGGATATATTTTTACATTAAAGATTACCAAAGTAGCTTAACAGAACTGAAGTTGTTAATAAAAGTTGATGTAACTGTAGGTGTAAAGTCAAATTTTATTAGCTACTTAAGGTTCAGATTTCATCTTTTGTTAACACTAAAATTCCCATGCTTCATAAATTTGATTGAACAATTTTTCCCGATATATGAATTCCATCTGGGTTGCAGTTGTTTGTAAACTATTTGAAATATAGTTCTTTTGTAATGTCTTAACAGTCATATGAGCATATCAAGAGTATTGTCCAAAGCTTCAGTAAATATACTATCGTGTTGGCGTAATTATAAAGTACTGTACTGTACATGTATACATCGTCAGCGGCAATTTGACTGGGGAAATCTCGTTTTCAAGAATATGCATGAGGCAGGGGAAATCGCATGTGACATTAAATACTCTTCAATAACCATGACGTCATACTGGGATTTTTTTCACCTGCTTCAGAAAAATCACTCATGGAGGCCGCCAGTTTGAATGGTAAACCAAACTATATCCATAAAACATAATTTTATTGGCTAGTTTTCCGCAGTAGTTTCCTTGCGGAACCAATGAAACTGCTTCATTAATTATTCATGATTACGAGATTTTCCTAACCAAATGGCCCATGGTACGTAACACAGCATAGCAGAGTAATGTATTGTGGGATAACTGAGGATGATGTATACTGCTTTTGTAAAATGGAAGATATAATGTAAATAGATTGCATGATTTTTAAGTGTTGTTAAAGTATTTGTTCGTTCAGAAAGCTTGTATATAATTTTATTGTCAAAGAATTCTATATTGAAGATATCTCATCCCAATAGTTCAATAGACAATTTCTGGAACTAAGATTAGTGATTTTTTCCATGTAGGTACAAAGTTTTTACACATACTTGCTGAAGTGCACAAGAACAAAATTAATCAGTTTCTTTATTAAACATACATAGTATTTTCATTGTAAGGGTAAAAGTTTGTTTCTACCTATATATACATGGAAAAACATACGCCGGAGATCCAGATTTGTCTATTGATTGACTAAACAGTTGAACAAAAACTCTGCATTTTAAAATATCAATTACCACAGTGTGGACTTCTTACCTTTTAGTTTGATATCTAGAGGGAAGAAAACATATTTTTCATCTGATACATGTGATCTAGAATTAGATTGAAGCAAATGCAATAATTCTTCAAGAAAACTGTAGCTTAGTATTTTATGATTGTCTCTTTAAATCATATATTTTGTTATTTTTATGTCCCCACATAAGCAGATTCAGCAGGCATATAATGATTGTTAAACTTTTAAATATTCAGGAGCCTTACAGCTGCAGCATGTTCAGTAAGGACTGTTAGTGACTGTTTCGGGTATGGGACAAATCAACCCGAAGGCAATTCAACCCATGGATAACTCAACTCAAGTTCGGACAACTCGATCCTTTAGTAGTAGGGGATTGAGTTGTCTCAGGTTTGAGTTGTCTTTGGGTTGAGTTATTCCGAACCTAATGTTACGGAACGTGCAGGGTTATGGAACAGGCCACTGATCTTTGTCTCATGTCCTATAAATAGGCTATTGCTATAGCTTTGTATAATGGTTATGAACCCTAGTTTCTGAACTGGCTTACCATTTTGATATGACTTATTGCATACAGTTGTATACAAGTGTACATACATGGTTTAAAGTATAATTTATTACATATCATAGATAAACAGGGAAAAATGGAACTAAGCCATAATGAATTTGGTAAGATTTCAAAATAAATGATTAAAACGCCAATTTATAATTTACACATTCTTCACCGCATTGGTTGTTATCACGAATTCAGGTCTTTCCACTTGATCACTGATAAAAACTCTGGTTAAAATAAAATACACTAAAGTGGTTATTGTATTGTTTCTTGTGTTTTGTAACGTCTGTTTGTTTCACATTTTGTAGTATAGGGTACACTCAGTATGACTAACTACGGCATTTTCTTTGTTCATAGTTATTATTTCAGGATTTTGTTCGTTATTACGGGTAGGGGCCAGGGGTCTGACGTTTTGGGGAAATTTTTATTGCAATTTCATTGATAGGAGAAAGGAAATAATCCAAAAAGTAAACTCTGAATTTTGGGAAAACTGCATGATTTCAGAAGGGGAAGGAGACTGTAAATGACCAGTCTTACATTAGGAAAATAGCTGTTATTCATTTAAAGTCTAAAGTTTTAAATAAGTTCTTGGCATTCTTAAACACCTCTGGCTTGAAATTATTTTTAGTGGGTACAGTTCTCTGTTCACTTGCTTCATTATTATGATAATATGCTTCCTTATAACTTAAGTTATGCAATTCTTGTTTCCTTTCAAAATTCTTGTTCTTACTTTAATACTTAGTTACAACTCTGTCTGTCAGTCTGCATGTGTTTGTTTGCACTTTGATAAGTTAATTTCTAGTAATAAATTCTAATGCACACAAAACAATCATCCTCATGGGGACAGAATTATTTCATGAAAGCTGCCTTGCTTTAATCTAGTTCTATCAATTTTGTGTATAAACTTGTTGCTTCTTATTTGTTTTGACTTGTAATGTCTGTGGCAACAGTCATTAAGTAATTTTATTCTATCTTTTTACTTTGAATGTTTGATAATAATAATTCCTATTGATATGAAAGTCATGTTTTATGTTTATATTTCAATTATGAATGTAATTACAAGTGTAGCAGAGGTATTATACGGCATTTGTACTCCCTTGCCTTCAAGCTAACTTTATGGCGACGTGGTAGTGTGTCTGCTTACGACTCAAAAGGTCATTGGTTCGAATCTTAGTTAAGGGCATGGTTTTTTATGGGGTTACATTTGGCGCCCAATGTAAATAACCCACTAGGAATTGTAATTGCACTGTGCAATTTGTAATTGCACCCACAGACAATCAAGCTCCAAGAGTTTGTGGACAAATTCTGTTAAGGAGGGGGTGAATGTAACAGAGGTATAGTACAGCACTTGTACTCCCTTGCATTCAAGCTAGCTTTTATGGCGACATGGTAAAGTGTCTGCTTAGGACTTGAGAGGTCGTGGGTTTGAATTTTAGTTCGCACCATGGATTTTATTGGGTTTCAAAAATTGTTTCTATGAATATATTAACACATGAAATATAAACTGTCCCTAAAGTTAAACATTACAAAGAAGCTATAACAATGATGGTATAATGTTTATTTTGAAAAATATTAAAAGCTAGATGACTATATAGGTCTATATTTGTGAGAGAGTACTCACTTCATCCTTAATTCTTCACTGTGTTATATATATTTTATTATTTATTTATTATTACTATTAAAATTGTTTTACTATACTAATTTTTAGCTCATTAGAGCATTTTGGCACAAATAGATCATCCTTAAGAAAGTGTTTGTTAGCATTTCCTGACCCAGAATTTTTAGCATTAATATGTAGGAATTTTTCTTTTTCAAGCAATAAGTTAACCCAGGTTGGTAGTGCAGTTGGTAGTGCTCCAGGATTTGGAATCTTGTGTCCCAATGGGGGGTACTGGTTCAAATCCCAACCGGGGAGGTTATACCCTTCCATGAAAATTTGACAATGATGTCAATTTACCTCCATTAATAAGGTATATGAAAAGAAGTTTCTGGTCATGAGTAGGTGAGCACTGATTATAGACAAGTGTCAAGGAAAGCTAGGTTAGATGCGCTGGATGCCGTAAAATGACCAAAATGTGTTCATGTGGGGTTAAACCCAATTAAATAAATAGATTCAAGCAATAAGTTAAATCTGACTACTCAATTGTAAGCATTTAATATACATTTATGCTCTATTGATAGAGAATTTTTTTTCATGCAACAAAAAACAGCAATTGCAAATAAAAAATGTGAGCCCCTGCAATTTGGTGGGTCAGTCAAGAAACTGCAAACTGACACTGTTTTAGGATGCCCCTATCTTTATAATCTCCCTAGTAAACTGTCTAAAAAGATCACTTTTAAGGGCCATTTAGGCCTTTCAGCATGTAAGTAAACTAACTTTCATCACTGTTTCAAATATAAATGTTTCAGGAGATCCTAAGAGAAGGAAGCCAAACAAATTGAAACCAATAGAACAGAAACAAAATGGAGCTGATGTTACACAGTTTCAACAACCAAAGAAAGACAGAGAAAACTTCAGAAAAGCATTGGTTGATATTATAATGTGAGTACTGTAGCAGAGTTTGTATAACTTAAAAATGAATCAATGCTTTAACATTTCATTACTTCAGTCATAACCCACTAGCCTGAAGCGTGGGGCTTGTAAAAGGTGATTTAGGCTAGTGAGAATTACTTCAGCCATAACCTTAATGAACTAGCTCAAAGTCTGGGTCTAGTGAAAGGGGATTGCCCATAGCAAAAATTAACTTATTTCAAATAGTCCGGCTAGTTTCCCTTTTATTATATAATATTATAAAATTCATGATATTCTGATCAGAATGAAATTGATTTTTTCATAAATGCATTTACACTCATAACAAACTCTTAGCGATATAACCTTTCTGTGTTGATGCGCCGTGAAACACAAACAAACATACCAAACTCAAGAAACCTAACTCGCAAACTTGTATTTTTACAAAATTTCTTGATTCTGTGGTCATTTTGATGCATGACTAATAAATGATTGTACTTTTTGAAATTTATGTGATTTTATCTGTGAGTTATAGACAAATACCCTTTTAAACATGAAATAAAAGTTGTACTATTTGTTGTTACAGGCAAGAGGAAGGTATTCCGCACACGTCTGCTACAGCATCTGTCAATGGTGAGAATGGAAACCAAACTTCTAGAACTGGTTCACCTACCTCAGCTGAAAAAGACATTCTGGTAATATATTTCTTCTATCTTGTAAATCATATTTTTTTTAAATTTAGAAAACTGCTTGGAATTAGCTGAAAGCATTATGGTGGCTTCAAAACAACCTGATTCCTTGAGTAATGGTGAAATTATCTTTAAAGCTTTTCATCAGTACTATGTACATACCCTCCTCCAGTGAGTCACGACTGTCCGGTACTTTTTAGTCTGGAGAATGGCTTGCAGAGAGTATTTCATTACCAAACTCTAGTCCAACTAGGTTAGGTGAGCTGGTAACCTTAAAATGGCCATAATTTGTGTTGATACAGCATAAACCCAGCAAAAAAACTGTGCTGGTTGTTAAGAAGTTTGTACAGCTAGGAATATAAATGAGATTATTATATACTATACTTGCGTGATTAATGCCTCCATTTAAATGATACTTTAAATAATTGATGAAACTCATTCTGTTTATATCGTAATTAAAGTGTTTATGTCTGTGATTTAAAGAGAATGATATGGAGAGATTATTGATTTAGGATTATAAGTGTTTGAAGGCTCAATAAAGTAAAGAACCATTATTAAGGCCACCAAAATCAATTGTCTTAATAGTGGAATGGTCTTAATATAGGGACATTTTATCTTCTCAAAACAAGTAGTTAAGAATTAGAAATTGTCAAAAATTGCATGATTTTGCAAAATATCCATTGTGGTTTAATTAGTGATTCTTAACTGCACCAGCAAATGCACAAACAAAATATTTTCCTCATTATTCCACATTATTCCACAAAATCTCCATACTATATAGATATTTATTCTGTTGTTCTCTGTACACATATAGTTCATTGTAACAACCACCCAGCTAGCTCAGTTGGTAGCGCACAAGTCTACTGATTGAGGGGTTGTAGGTTCAATTCCTGGACAGGGCATACTTTTGTGGAGCTTGGTCATGAAATGATTTTCTACGGTCATTCTCCCTCCTACCACTGATTCTAAACCGTGCAGTAGTTAGTCACTGACGGAAGTATGCACTTAGTTGTTGGTTAACAGCTAAATCCAGAGATTTAGCCTTTCCAGGAACAGTGAGTAGGCGGACTGACTGCCGTGATATAACCTACACAATGTGTTGCTACGGTGTTAAAGTTAAACCCAACAAAAGAAAGTTCATTGTAACAATAAAATGTTATAGTTCCACTGAGAAAACCCATAAACTTGAGTTCTGGATGAAGTCTATTGCTTAACGGTAAGTGTATTAATAATATATCTTATAATTTCAGCGTTATTATTATTATATACATCATGGTATTGATACAGAACATGTGGCTCCTATGGAAGATTCTTGGTTATATAATGTTCTTAGATTGATATCGGAGGAACTAAAGGTAACTTTAATGTATTATTGTAAGATTAGCAAATTTAGCTTGTTTGAGCTATTTGAGCTTGTTGATAGTCCTAACTATCATAAAGGATACAAAGAACAACAGACTCTGTTGTGAGTCGATTTGCGAATCACGCATAAATAGTATGTATGAGAGTCTGAAAACATATTAAGTTTGAGTGACAATTAATCAAGTATAACATGACCTTAATGACTGTTGGCAAGTTTATGGACAAGGCAGTGGGGCTGTGGGTATATGTACGGAATTGCAGGAAATGAAGTGTATGTGCAGTGAAAGTTTGAAAGGTTGAACTCATAATTTACGAGACAAAAAGTTGGAGCAAACTTTATGATTTGTCATTTTTGTTTCTAGTTTCTAGCATTTTATGGGCATTTTTACAGAGATAAATAAGGGAAATGGATTGCTATCAGGTAGAGTGTTCACCTAATCAGGGTTGTACCAGCTTGGCAAGTTTGAGTGTTCCAACTTGACTAATAAAATTGTTTGATTATTTTATGATAATTTTATAAATACAGATCTATGTAATAACATTATGAACTAAATCTATTTTAGGATGGACATCTTGAAACTATTGATAATCTCTCAGATGAAATGAGGGAAGATTATTTACTAAGTGTAAAGAAAGCAATTGGTAAGATATATATAATATAATTAGTCAAATTACTGGGTTTTTTTTTCGAAGCCATTTCAAGCCAAATATGGCTCTATTCCCTTCCTAAAAATGTATATATTCCTCTTTACCCTTGACTGTAGTGAAATACTGCCGTTAAATTATTTTACCAGTGAATACAATTTTGGCATTTCTATAACATTATAATTTTTGTATACTTTCTTTGAAGACAAAATACCATCAAATGTTAATCATTTCTTAACTTAACATGGCTCGAAATTATTTTTTTAACAAGGTTGCCTGGTTGCACGAATCAGTAACGAGATGCACAAACCAAAATATAGGTGGTCAGGGCGATCAGACGACCTTCTTGAAGAGCCAAATAAACTGGATCACAGCATTGTATAAAATAAGAAATAAATTGAAAAACATTCTTATTCTGACAAAAGTGACTAAAACCTCATCATTATTTTTTCCAGTTGATTTTGTATTAAAAGATCCACGTGAGAAAGATGATGACAAAGGAGTAAAACTACCTCCACATAGAGAGGAACTAGAAGTTGTACCAAAACCATGGAATAAATCTTACATTGCTGGACTAGATTTAATGTCTAATGTTTTACATGTTACAAATCCTTGTATGTTACAAGTACTTGATCTATGGCACGTCTCATTTGGGTAAGTTAAATACTTGAAGTCACACTCTTTGGTAATTGTAGAAGCAGTGGGCTAGGGGCACTGCTAATTTCCTTGAGCAAGAAATTAATCTACAATTTTTCTACTCCACCCAGGTGTAAATGGTTACTGTGAGGGATCGCCTGCCTGAGGGTGATTTCAGTGATCAGGGGTTATCGTACAAGAGTGTAAAGTCAGCTGAACATGTATATGGCTTTAAATCGCACTTTCATTTATCTTACTGCTACACGCAGCAATCTCTCCTATAGAGAAAAATATCTCATTTTCATACATACATGTATATACATTTTATATATCTACTACTTGTTAAGTCCATCCAATTATCATAGTCAGTAACCTGACTGCCTGTGAACCAAGGATTTGTTCTTGGGCCAGACTTATTAACTAAGTTGAGGTAAGCAGTGTTCCAACTCACAAATTTTTACAGAAATTGCATAATAAAATTTGACTGGGTTTGAGATTGCTTGTTCATATATTTTGGATATGAATCACCCTAGTAATTAAAAAAATGATGACAATCATGTTTGTGAATTTGTCTGTGTACAATACATAGTATTTTAGTAAACAACTAGGCATCAACATGAAAAAAATTGTTGTAAGAGCTTTGCACAAACATCTTATAAAAACTAAATAATTGTTCAAGCATAGATTTGTCGGGAAGGGGGTACAAGTTCCAATCCCATCCGGGGAGGTTATACCCTTCCATGAAAATTTGACAATAATGTCAATTTTCCCCCAATAATAAGATATATGGAGAAGTTTCTGGCCTTGTGGAAGGGTTGGTGAGTACTGGTTATAGACAAGGGTCCAGGAAAGCTAGGTTAGGTGTGCTGGACGCTGTAAAATGACATAAATTTTGTTGACACAGCATTAACAATAAAAAAAGCATAGATTTAGAGATCTACATGTATGTACAGTGTGTAGTTAACTTACCATCCAAATCTGACTGAACAATATATTTATTAATTTTAAATATATGCATAACGCTTTTTTTATTTCTGGTTTACAGAAAGCTTAGATTCATTGATATTGAAGAATTCCATAATAGACCAGATTCTATGGAACTTGGAGGATTCCAGAATCTTTGTATGAGACATATTGAAGCTGCCAAAGAAAAACTATTGAAAAAGTAAGTTTTTTTTGTGCTTTTATCTTTGTTTGAGAACTGGGTTTTGTTTAAGATCATTAAAAGACTTGCTGGAATATGTAATAGGGTGTACAGTAATGTGATATTGAGTCTGTCAACAAGCGCTTGTTATTGTTTCATTTCATGCACCCATAAAAAATTGGGGTCCAGAAGCTCTTTAAATTATTGTTACTTTTCTTTTTCTGAAAATGCTCACTTAAGTCTGTAATTTTATTTATTTACTTTGAATCCTTGAAGCATACAGGTTTATTGAAGTAAATAAAATAAATATTTAAAAATTAAATCAATGTTAAAATGCAAGGAGTTTCAATTCATCATGTTAATTCAAAGTATTCATTAATTTAAATAAACTAAGACTGAATACTGTGAAATACAAAACGGCCACATGCACGAGACTAATCAAAGGTACAACTACTTGTCTTATAAGTCAAGGGTTGCCTGCAAGACTGTAGTAAGTGCATTGCATTAAAGAGCAAGTTACCACTGTCTTGCAGGCAACCCTCGTAGTGTTCATATACACTGGTTATGCATGTGTATGACTCAATGTACTAATATTTGGAACTATTTATGCCTTTTGATAAAGTGTATTGTATATTCCCCTTATATAAACGGCTAGGTTATTTAAAATTGGCGATTGTTCAAGGATATTGATTATTGGTTTGATAAGATTATATATAGGTCATTAAATGATACGTCTTATATATATAAAATTATACTGTATATAAACTCGCCAGGCTGTGAACAGCATGTACTGAATTTTAACCTTGATTTTTATTATGTAAACATATATTGTATTGTGCATATATTTAGGTACATACATATTTGTAAAATGTTTTGATTTTGTACCAACTGCGTAGAATATATTTGTACACTTGCCTACTGAATGTGTTAAAAAAATGTCCTTATATTAGATAAGTAATTAGTTCATTCCTGTTTAATTAAGATATGGTTAGAAGGGTTTGTGTTGGTCTTCAGAAGCAGTTTACATGTGCCTAGTATGATTGAGCAGTAGTATAAAGCCAAGATGAAATACTCCCTTATTGCGTGTTTATTAATGATTGAAAATCACTTGAAAATGGCCTATTTTGAAAGTTCTTGAATTCCAGTTAAAGACTTGAGAATGAATTACAGGCAAGTCATCCTTCCATATAGCTAAAATTCTCATTATAAGATCACTGTTTTAAAATTTAGATTCTTAATTTTTAAAAAGTAATTATTGTGTGTATCTTTCAGATGGTTCCCTGAAGTTCAGAATATATTCTATCAGGGCAACAAAAGGAAACAGGTACCAAGTAATCAGGATCAAGAGAAGCTTGAATCTTTCTTTAATTGTGCTGCTACATTAATGACAGAAAATTTACAACAATTAACATTGTTATCATTACAAGATTACCAAGACTTGTTGGTACAGCCACCTGTAAGTTTAGTTTGTTTATTACTGATGCTTCAGGACACTTGTTTGGCATATTTTGGGGCCAAATATGGGTCCCATTCCCCTTCCAAAATCATATGTTTCTTCCCCTATCTCAGATAAAAAATTCCTCTTGAAATTTAAGAACAAAAACGAAAATGACTCCCAAAACCATGTTATTAATATAACTTGCTCAAAAACATGGTAAGAGAATAAAGAAAGTTTAGGAACAGCTTCAGGTCCTTTTGCTTTATTTGTCAGTCTAAAGTCACAACTGTCAGCATTTATGAGTTGATTGAAAATTCCTCATATTGTCTAGAAACAAAGCAAAATTCCCCTTCCTGAGGGTATAGGTACCTGCCCCGTAATGTTGGCTAGTGCCCTGTGCTTTCAACATTTATTAAATTTGAAATCAGTTAATAGTTAGTTTGTTATTGGGTATCGTCGACCATTTTTATTCATACATACAGCCATTGTCTTTCGTCTGTATTATATGGGAGTAGGAAAAAGTTATGTTTATCTGATTTATAAAGCCTGCATTTTGCATTTGATTTACCTAATTATCCATTTTCTATCATATTAATCCTGTTATTGTCACTATTTTGTTATTACTTGGCAAAGCATATAAAATTAAGAAATTGTCAAGCCATACTTTATCCATGACTTTATAAAACAACCCATTCAAGGAGTTGAAATCAATCTCTTAATAAGATAGAATAGGAATTTTCTCGATTTGTAAATCAACAACATTATAAGCTTCAAAATACTCTATCTTACTGTTTAAGACACCCAGCTTGTAAATTTTACTTACAAAAGACTGGACTTAAGCTAACAAAGAGGCAGTTACAAGCAACCATTTCATAAATCTTTGATTTCAGAACTGAATTATAATAATAATAATAATAATGACTTTATTTAAAGAGGCTGCACATTTGGACTAGTCCAATCTTCCATGTGGGCCTCATTATGCAAGTATATACATTTAAACAAACATATACATTTAAACAAACATAGTTTCCAAAGTAACAATTATATACATATGAATTATAATTTCTATGTGACTTTAAATTTTCAGACATCTACAAGAGCCTATGAACATCCAGGTTTTATTATGAGACTTATATTAGATAACACACAGATCAAGTTTGAACCAACATTTAAAGACTTCGAGGTCGTTTTACTGAATGTCTTTGATGTAATGATCAAAGCATCTCAGGTTGTTCCACGTGTGGAGACTAAACTCTACTCTGAATGGGTAAATATTGTTATTTTTTATTCAGTTGTTTATTAGCCGAATTTTTCAACGACGGGCGGTCAGGTGTACGGTATTGTTAACTATTGCGTTAAAGTTTTCAATTTAGCATATATTTCTGCCATTAATTGTCAGATCTTTATGAAACTTCATACAATGATAACATACCATGTGATGAACAGAATTAGAAAGTAACCACAACTCTACCTGGCTTAATTATGGATTATTTCCCTTTGTAATTTTTGTGTTAAAGATTTTTAATCCGGCTTTAACGTGGTTTCCACATTACATTTCTTGTTTTGGCTATAATCTAATGTCTCATCAATTCTGCTTGAGTATTTACAGTTGATCTTACATAATAAATACAATGTACTTTTCTATGGAAAATGACCTAATAGATTGACATGGAATATGATACATTTTGTATGCATTTAACATGTGTTAGCAACTTGAAACTTGTTTATAATCTTAAATGCTTATTTTTACGGAATCCAATATATTCAATGGATTTCACAAATATTTTGTGTAGTTGAATTGTGTTTGTCTTGAGAAAGGCCTTTTTAAATGATTCTTAGTACTATACTTATAACTTGTGTTTAATAATGAATCCTTAGATGTAGCTTTATGCTCTTTAAACCAACCAAGCAAAATAATTTCCTAACTAGAACTGTTCATGTATACAACTATATTCAAGAGGCAAATTCTTTGTTGAACAGCAATTTTTAGTAATTCAATTATATGGACATACAATGACCCTATAACACAGGTTCCACTGTATATTTGTTGGTATGTATCTATTGCAGAGTGGAGACAAATCCAAGTCTACATTGAAGCCAGTAATTCTTGAAGATATTTTAGAGAATCACAAAGAAAGAGTACAGGAACTGATTAAGAATGAAAGTGTTGGACCTATTGAACACTGCAAGATTTATGATAAATATAATTTCCTCATTTCTAAACAGGTTTGTTAAAACATATCTTAGTACCAGACTCAATTTTCAGAAGAAAAACAAAATTTATTGAGCTACCAATATTCCTCTCAGGACATGTAACTTTTACATACAAGTTCCTAAAATAATTTCTTGAAGTGTTGCTTTTCTCTAGCTTGACTATTCAGAGAATAGTGGGGCTATCTTAGTCATTTGTGATTAGGTCTAACACTTGGTAAAAGTTTTGTATGCAAGATTTATTTATGTCAGTACCAAGTTCCAAAACTTTTGAATTGTAACCAGCAGAATGATTAATCCTTCTGCTGTAATTTAATCTTTCTACCAACAGACCCAGCAGAAAGATTGATCCTTCTGCTGTAATTTATCTTTCTGCCAGCAAACACAGCAAAGGATCGTTCCTTCTGCTGTGTCTGCTGAGTCTGCTAACTTTATGTTCATGTTTTGCATGCAACATTTAATTTTTACGACGACTGAAGAATTTACCTCTACAGTTTTGTCTATGGGCAAGCAAATACAATTGCTTTTGCTGGATTTCAAACTCCAGATATAGTTGCACACTTCAGACTGCCCTAGCTGTTAATACAAACTCAACGTAATATTTGTTTTTGTGTTGTTTTATCATCAACTCGTTAGCTAACCATTTATTTATGTGAATCTAGGCTGAAGCAGATGTGGAACAATTCTTGAAGGAAACTCATTCATTTGATGAATATAAAAAGGAGGTAGAAAAGTTCCATCGTCTTGTAGAAGAAATTACATACAACTCTATCAAGGTTGGTTCTAATTTCATTGTTCTGTTTTTATTTTACACAGAGTTTTTCATTGATGGAGTTTCTTACTTTAAACAGTTTGCCGTATGAATGATTTAACTTGTGTTTTGACTGATGATTGCTGATTTTAATCTAACTTGTCTGTGTGGTTCATTGGTGTTTGATTAATATTTGTTTTAGACATAAAACAAACACATCCAGAAATACTTGTCTGTGATTGGATAATCTATTTTTAAAGTGAAAATGATTGGTCCAAAGTAATTTAAATCTTCAGCTCAATATTTTCTGATTTGTTCAGTTTATTCCAGATTTTTGTCATGCTAGTGTTTTTGATAGTTGTATAATTATCCAGTGTATGCATATATTTGGTAGAAGTTATAACAATACATGTATTAGTTATTTTGTGTTCATAATAATCATTTATATTTCAATGTTGTGTTAGAATTTTAACATCATGAAAAATTGGGACAAAATTTGGAGTGTTCAATTAATTTCCTTTAAAAGGAATGTGTAAGCATGGATTGAGGCTTTTTTGTTTGCATTGAACAGAATTATTCAATTTATATCAAAGTTATCCAGTTTATGAATTATTTCTATAAATGATTATAAAGTTTCACCACTAATTATAAATCGAAAGTCAATTTGAGTAATTTAGTTAAAATGAGTTCAAATATATATAAAAACAGATTGGTCTTGACTACCAGTATTTACTCAACATTGAAATAACTATCTTAGAATATCAGATAACCATGCATGCCATGTTCCGCTTGGTTTCCATTTATGTTTTTTTTTCAATCCAAGATACCTGTATATTTTAAGCTTGACTGTTCTAAGAAAAGTGGGGCTATCCTACTCAGTTGTACGTCTGTGTCTGGGAAACACTTCTTTGTTAAGTTTTTAGGCACATTATATTTTTATGTTTTTGAACCCTTTGAAGAGATTCATGTTGCACTTGCCTACAGATTTATGATTGATGGTCAAATACCAAGTTGCATAACTCTAGCCTGAATTTTAACTGGATTATGACCCTTTTTGGTTATAAGTTTATTATGCAAATTTTAACTTTTCAATTTATGAAAATTTCTGCCTCTTTATAGGATACCATATCAATGATTAATTTTGTTCACACAAGTGCTCTGAATAGTTGAGTGCACTGTCTGTGGACTGTTTTTGTTTAGTTTTGATTACCAATTATTTTAGGCGCTTGAAAATCCATCTGCGTCAGAAGTTCGTATTTATATATCATGTCAATTTGTCAAATAACGATATTGTTGCCAATATTATTGTTGTTTGCTTAAAATTGATCAATTTTCACCATTGAATATTAAGTTATATTGTTATCAATTAATGTATAGATTTAAAGGTAATAAGTTATAACTTAATTAATTCTAAATTTCTTTATAAAGTATGCTAAAGTGTTATTGCATTTTTAGGCTATGTTACTTTTTAAGTGAAGATTTATATTGTTGGCTTTGGTTTTTCATATCAATGTATTCCTGATGATGTGATTAAGGCTATTCAAATCATAAGAAAAGAGTTACTGTTCATTGTCATAAATGTTGATATAGTTTAGTTTGTAATAGATTTATATTTTATATATCAAGTATTATATGTGTTAGCAGTCATAGTCTTAACTTTTCGTGCGCACTAGCCCTATTTATTATATTATAGTAATGAGCAAAATTATCAACTAGCCTGACTATTTGAAATGATATTATTTTACTAGCCCAATTTTTTTTGGATAGTCCCAGGGAGTCTGGCTTGTGGGTTAAGGCAATGACTGTGTTAGATATTGAGGTAGAAGTTTCATGGTCGCTCACCAGTGAAAATAAAAGTTCTGTTGTAATTTGTGTTACTGTGGTAAAATTTACTCAGTAAAATTTCTTATGTTTGATTAATGATAGTAGCCACTTTGAGTTTTGAAATATGGTTTCTAAACTTAACATTAACTCTAATCCTATCAATTTAGAAACCTGGCGTGCTCAGATTTTTACTCATTTGAAAATAAGATTTATTTTTTAGAGTTTATGCTGTAAAGTTCCATTATTTAGGTCATCTAAATTGATGGTCTTAGTAGCAGAGAGGTCTTATTGTTGAGACTTTTCTTTTTATGTTAAGATTTTGGGACATAAAAATTGTCAAAAAATGCATGATTTTGGCAATAACCACAGCGGTCTTTATGGCAGATTTTTCCTGTACCCATTGTCTGTAGTTTTCACTGGTGAGGACAATGTACTATGTTGAGATGTGTTTATATAAAGTGTATATATTAAATGTTGTGTCATCATCCTAAGTTTTGAGTTGTTGTTGTTGCATTTTTGTAATACAGAAAGGAAAGGGCAAGGTATAGATAGAAAAAAAAACAAATGTTTTTTTTTTGTTTGATATTTTTAGCATGCTATATTATTTATTTTATATTCATGAAAAATTATTTTCAATTTCTTATCCTTACCCCACTCCAATATGATAGTGTTTTATATAATAGAATGTTAAAGTACCCCCATCCACCTTACCCCACCCACTCTTTTTCACTGCTAAAATTTTCTTAAATCTCTTACTTTATTTATAATTAACAATGGTTTGTGTGTTATGTTAACTAAATTTGTCTAGATGTAAAAATCTCCTATCTGCTGCTACCTTTGTCAAAGTATTAATATTGCCATTAATTTTGGGCCAGGGGCAGTAGTGCTTTTCACAAAATTCTTACGAAAAAAAATCTTTGCTAGTCAAAAGCAAGAAACATTAGTATTACACTCAATTTTTTTGCTTATCAATTCTAAATATGATACAAATTGTGTAGAATTGTGTATACCTTTTGAATATCATTTCATAGTTATGCTTATTATCTGTCTGACTTTGAAATGCTAATTATATGAAACTGACTTATGAAGATTTTTTTCGTAAGAATTTTTGTGAAAAGCACCACTGGTTTGATCTCTTAACATTGCAGAATAATGAATTTAATGCAAATGGGAAAGTTTGATTTTTTTTGTCTTGGAATTAAGTATATTCGGTAGAAATGGAATGGTGGTCTCATAAAATAGGGTTGCATTTTGTTGTCTAGATTTTATGCTTAGACATTTTCATTATCATGACAATTTATAGCAATTGCTGTTGTCATTGGACTACTGGCATCCATCTTACAATCACATCTTTAACCTAACCCCTCTGGTGTGCAATAAACTATAACAAAGAGGAATTTCCAGTAATTTATTCAAGAGACAATAATTGTTAAAATTATTGGTAAACCAACAAAAGGTAGCATACGTTTACTTTTACTTTTATTCCTCCAAATATGAAGAGTACAAAATACAATAAGTAATTACAACATAAAGGTAGCAGCTTTTGTTTGTCACTTTCACTTTTACATCTTCACTATTATCTTGATCATTAGGATGTGAATATTCTCTTTGATACTATCAATAATGTAACTACTCTATGACCAGTAATGATGAGGGCAAGTAGAAAAGTCCAGGTTGAAATGAATGCTCATTGAAGTTGAGAACATGACCAGCTTTTATAGAGGTGTTTTTTGATAAAGTAAATTTGTGCATGCTGCTCTTATGATATGATAATTAATGGTTTAAAACAATAAACAAAAGAAGAGACCATTATATAGAATGAACTCTACAGCTAGTCTTTAAAAAAATAAAAAAGTAAATTGATGGAACTTTTCCATTTGCACTGTATATCATTTGGTCATAGGGTATGTTATTACTTGATAAAACCTTAGTGATTAAGTTTTTAATTACTATTTTGCATTTTGCCTGTATTTTAAATGATGATGATATTCAAACTTATATCCTGTGTTTTGATTGGTCTATTTGAATGTAAGAATTTGAATGAACCAATCAGATTATTTGTTTTTGTGACTGGTTTACTTTATGAAATATTATATGAAGACACAGTCTATAAAGTCAGCATTTAAATGTTGAATATCTTTTTTTTGCATCTTATATGCAAATTTTAAAATGCCTGAATTTCAAATTTTAGAACACAATTATAAATTTTATCATGACAATAGCTAAGTTGTTTCAGATCTATCATCACTAGGCCAATAAATATAATACTTGTATTCTGGTCAAAGATTCAAAGTCATTTTTAGGCCTTTTAGGTAATCATGGAAGTTAAAACTATACAATTACATTCATGTATACTCAAAAAAGTCTGTTTATAAGATATCATATTAAAAATGTTCTGCCAGTATTTATTTTGTAAACCTTGACTCTGAAAAAGAGAAAAAAATGTTTGGCTAGAGTTGTCACCTATGAGGACCAGAAACAAACTATATATTTATTAGCCGTATTTATCATTCTGACTTATATGGTTTATCATGTAATAATGCAAATCATTTCTCTTGCTCCTGTAATATTCATCAGATTCTTTTTCTTTCTACAACATTATTACTCTGCCTTAATTAGAAATCTTGATCGTAAGAAATCAACATTGTTTTCCCAAAACTTTGGTTTACGTCACTTTAATGTATATTCTTTCACTTTTGGCTCATTTTTCTTCTTTATCCCCAAACAAATATTCTTTCTTTTCAATATATATTGTTGAAATTTTTAGAGATTGCGGCAAATCTTTCTTATTTTCTTGCATTTTATGAATGTCTGAAAATTCTTAATTTTTAAAAAAATCTTTTCTTGACTTTGAAATTTATCAATAAATTTATGCATGTGTCACTTTTTTATCATTATAATGGCAAGTGTTTGCTCACTATTTTCAAACATTCACTTTTTGAAGTGTTTTTTTTATATCACTGTATGTTTTTTTTCACATTTTTTCAACAAAATTAGTTTCGTGTAGATTGATTGTCTTAATTTTATAGGTGGAAGAAAATATTTGTATGAATCAAATATAGCGGTTTAGAGGAAATAGGGGATAACTCACTCTTTTTCTCATATTGAGTTATGACCGTTTTCGGCTAAACCCGTGATATGTGCCTTTGATGATTATATGTGATAGGTTAACCTTATTGTATCAGTGTGTAAAGTTTCTTATAAAAGAAATAGCGATATTATGTTCAATATTAAGTGATGCTGCTTAATTCAGTGTTCTCACTTCTTCATGTTCAATATAATGCTTAAATTATGCTATAAAGTTATAGGCTATCAAGTTTTAAAATTTGTCACTCTGTAAGATTGCAGTTGAGTAAGCTTACCATTTAAAAGCAAGTGGGAACACTGCTAAATTCTAGGTTGAAAAAAATGTCTCTAGAATAAATCTGAACTCCCTTTCTAATACTTGTAACATACTAACTTGGTGACAGCAACTTGTAGTTATAATATTTTTATTATTATCATTCACTTTATCCCTCAGTGATTTAGCTCCCAACTATTTACAGTAAATACCATTGTCGGCAACCACAGTAATTTCCGTTACACTCCATACATACCGTAAGCAATTTGACTGGCAAAATCTCGTTTTCATAAATATGCATGTGGCAGGAGAGACCAACTTCCAATGAAATCGCATGTTACAATTAAATACTCTTCAATAACAATGATGTCATACTGTGTTTTCTTACTTAAATAGAAACCTACGCACATGTTTAGTTTTTAAAAAAATCTTGCGGAACCAATGAAACTGTCTCATTAATTATTCATGATTATGAGATTTTCCTTATCAAATGGCCCATGGTCCATAATGCAGTATAGCAGAGTAATGTATCGTGGGATAACCGACAATGAGTAAATACATGTGTAAGAGTTGTCAGGAATTTTCAACTTTCATCCATGTAAATAATACTTTAACTTTTATTATAGTGTAAAATTATAACTTAACTATTAATTGTAATTATTTCAAAGAGTGGTTCTTTCTTTTTAACATAACATAAAGATATTTTAGTGAAATAATTTAGTGAGTCAATTAACTAATATAATGTAATCATTAATTCAATGGCTTATTGTTAACAATGGATGAAATAATATTTTTATTAATAATCCTGTTTTAATGACTAATTGATCATGTATCATATAAATAGTGTCATACATTAATTAATGCATTTATTTGTTTGTCTATTTCTATACATTTTAATACCTGTTGCCCAGTTTTGTAAAACTTCTCAAACTGTGATCGGTCTCTAGTGAAACTTTTCATGGAGAATTTTATAGATCAAAATGTAAATCTTTTAGTCATATTGTTGACTTATGAGCTTGCTAATTTTGTATGCTCAAATTTGACTTTTGATGGTACATGTCTGTCTATCTGTCAGTCTGTCCATTTGCTTGTATGTCCATCTGTCTGTCTGCTTGACTGTCTGGCAGGCACAAAGGTATGGCAGTTTGGCAGGCAGGCAGTAGTCAGACAGTCAGTCGCTCGGTTGGTCAGTTGGTCTGTCGGTTGATCAGTCAGTCAGACAGCTCTTGTCCACTTAATAACTCTAGATCCATTTAGCCTGGGGTATTCATATTTGCTGGGAAGGTTGGCTATGGTCAGTGGATGACCTTTATAGATTTTTGTGTTTTGTTACTAAAGTTAATAAAAGTTTTATCATTGAAAATGTGTATTTGAGACCGACCTCAATTTGAGAAATTTTATGAAATCAGCCCCCCTTGGCCACACCTTACGAGTTCATTATGTTGACACATATATTTTATCATATACATTTATAATATTGTAGATATTACGACTTGGAATGTTTGAGGTACATTGTGATGATCTTGTTAGAGCTTTGTCTAAACGTGCTGATGCTTTATGTACCAAACTACTCGGTAGAATGGCTAAAGATCATCAAGAAGAAAATAAAATGTAAGTTATCTCCCTTGCTACCTGTAGAAAATGCGCGTGCTCAATTGAGCTGTTGGAAGTAACTGCAATAATCAAATTCCGACTCTTCCAAAGAATCTGCCAAACGAGTGAAATTAGATGTGGGAACTGAATCAAAAGGAAATATCCATAGGAAATACTTGGTTCTCACTTTATTTATAGCAAGTAGTTAAATAGTTATCGTAAACAATGGGGCAAAAGTATGATTTTAGCAACATTCACTTACCAAACACCAAACTCACGTTTGCAGTGATGTAGCAGCAATCGTGGGTATGATTAAACCGCAACATATTCCATTCAAATCACCTATTTCAATGGAATAGGTAGAACGCTGCCAGAACTCAGTTCCGATGCACTCGATTGTAGTTCACCCAGTTCTAACAGTCAGAATTTCCTATCAAGCATGCCCAATATCTTACCAGTCTCTGTTAACAGATATTCTTTACACTGTTGTCATATAGGATCTCTTGACATTGCTATGGGTGGCAAGTACAGATGACCTTTATGTCTGCCAATCAATGCTTAGCTTTTTTATCTAGACCAAATACTATTATTAGCATGGGAATTACAGGAATGGAAGAGTTTTCCAGCTTATTTTAATGTAGCATGCTATTTACAATTTGTTGCTAGTTGAGTCATAAATGTTGTAATTTAAAGGTTAGTTGAGCATGATTGGTACCAAGAGCTTGTCTGATAAAGAAAAGCGGAGAATTTTAGATCCCATTTTAATCAGATTATTGTCTAAAAAGATCTAGAAACACTTGGCTTTATGACTGTGGTAGGTTTTTGTACTGTTGCTATTCCTCATATGTAAACTAACTACCTTTTTCACTTATTAAGAATTGTTGATTTTTTATGATGCAAAGAAAGGGAATGTTCTCACTTCTAAATAATAACTTGTTGTTCTATTTCAGGTTATGTGATGACTATGAACAAATTGCTGAGAAAGCATTGACTACACCATCTAACACAGAACAATTGATGGAACTGAAGGAATATATAGAGAAAGTAGAGTCGGACATTATATTTACAATGGAGAAAAGATTGTATCAATCACAGGAGAGGTTGTCTTTCCTATCAGACTTTGCTCAATTCTCACCTGCCGAGATCAGACTTAATGCTAATGTATTTATGTGGCATGGAAGAATGCCTGCTATCTTTGAGGAACATAAACTTATAGTATCTGAGAAGAGATCACAATATGAAGATGCCCTTAAGGTTGGTATTGATTCTATTTTAATAGGCCGGATTTTTAAACAAAAAAATTCAGCTTATAGTTTGGCGAAACCCGGGCGGGTGGGCGGTCGACGTCCGGTGATGTTTACAATTGCATTAAAGTTTTTCTTTACCATTTATTTCTGCCATTTATTGTCAGATCTTTATGAAACTTCATACAATGATGACATGCTATGTGATGAACAGAATTGGAAAGTAACCACAACTCTATCTGGCTTTGTTATGGATTATTTCCCTTTGTATTTTTTTGCGTTAAAGTTTTTAAATCTGGCTTTAATGTGGTCTCCACATTACATATCTTGTTTATTCTGTCACAAAAAATTAGTGATTTGACTGTTTAAATAGTATTCCATAGTTTTACACAAAGAAATAGTAAAAAGATTAGCTCAGTGTGTAGCATGTCTGAATAATAGTCAAATAATTTAAGGTTTAATTCCTATGTGGGACCTACACCCTTCATGGAATTCTACTATTAAGCATTTCTACGGCCATTTTTTACTATAATTTTCTTAATTGTTTAGAACAAATGAACTTTATCTGTTCAATCTGAATGATGGAATTGTTAACATACCCCAAGAAAATATTACTAAAAACCCATTTGGAAATAAACCTTTTGAATTACCAGACACTATATCTCAAACTAGCCAGAATTGTTTGTTACCTGACTTGGTATGTATTATTGTTATTGAATATTTCAGTTACGTCGTGATAGATTCAATGAAGAATTAGAAAGTTATGCTAAACAAGTTGAAGAATTTCAAACATTTGGTGATATGTCAGAGATACAGAAATATTTAAGAAAGGCTCAGTCTTTAGATAACAAACTTCAAGCTGCAGCTGAAAAGGTAAAACAAGTGCTGACTGTTATGACAACTAAAAATGGACATTGGTTAACCCATACAATGCTGAATTTCCACATTTTCAATTTTCATCGGTTAATGTTTTGCTTGAAACCGAGCTGAAACAGTTAATTGTTGACCATTATGATTCATGCTTACAGTCATTGCCAATCATCTGTATTACTGGTGGTCCAGCTGGTTTGAAAAATTATGGAATTTTGGAAGTAAATTTTAGAAGTCTTTCTTAAAAAGATGATAATATTCTTGAAAACTTTTGTCAAAGCAATAAAATGAAAAATCTTTGGAATAGATACAAGATTAAAGGCATGCAAAAAAGATAGAAATAGAGGATATTCGTCAACTTTGGTGCAAGATCGATTTTTATTTCACCGAGTGAGCTCAGAAAACATATTTTCACGAGTGGCATAGCCACGAGTGAAAATGTCATTTTCTGAGTTCATGAGTTGAAATAAAAAAGATCTTACATCAAAGTTGACGAAAATTCTGTTTCTTTCATGCTTAGTTTTTGTGTTTTATTTGATGTATTTTACACAAATTATAGCGTGACGTCATTTCTACTCCAAGATGACGTCATTTATCTTCTAATATGACGTCATGAACGATGAAAATATAAGGTTATATTTTCACTACGATGAAAATATAAAATTTATATTTTCATCGCTCATTTTCATCGAATAACGCGATGTTTCACCATAAAGCATGAAAGAATTTAGGTTTCTTGACTTTGTACAAACATTGACATTAATATTTCATTGATTAACACATGCTTAATTGTAAAACATGAAATAATATGGTTTTGTTACAGTAAATTGTTATTGATACAAATTTATATTTTATTAACTAGGTTGAAGCTTTCAACAATGAAGAAGAGGCATTTGCTTGGCAGACAACATCTTATCCACAAAGACAACAAATTATGACAACTTTAAAACCTTTCTTACAACTTTATGAAACAACCGTAGAATTTAACAATAAATACAAGTGAGTAGATGAATTGTTTAATGTTAATTATCGACATTTAATATTTTCATCTTAGAACTGGTGTTAAGGTATATATACAACATCTAGCCATTCTAGGTCTCTCTGCAGAAGCTAGCTTTAAACGTTTGAATGTTTAACATTTGATATGTGTTTTGTACAGACAAAAGACAGTGATGTTATTGGTTGGATGGCTGACTACCATTACTGTATGCTTTGTGCATGATGCAATCTTTTGGTCTTTAAAGAATTGAACTTGAGTTTTAGGATTTTTCAAGGAAAAATTCAGCTTATAGTTTGTCGAAACCCGGGTGTCCATTGGCATTTACAATTGAGTTAAAAGTTTTTCTTTACAATATATTTCTGCCAATTATTGTCAGATCTCTATGAAACTTCATACAATGATAACATACCATGTAATGAACAATTATTTAAACAAAGTTGCACTGTTTTCCAACTAGCTATATGTTTAACTTGCTAGAGCCAAATGTTCACTTGCAGTAATAAGTTTGCTCGAACCTAAATACAGGTCGTCAGTGGCAATAGGACAACTTCTAATAATTGAGCTCTGCTCATTTAAATCATCATACTGAGTTGTATACAAATTAACCTGTTATTTATTTATCTGACAGAGATTGGATGGAAGGACCAATGACTGGTGTAGATCCAGATGATGTGGAACAAGAAGTTGGTAACTTCTGGAGAGGACTTTATAAACTGGAAAAAGGATTTGAAAATGTACCAGCTGCTAAGAAGATTGCTGGAAAGGTTGGTCCTCTTTGTTTTAATATAATGATTCAAAGTTGAATAATTATACCCCCGCTTCGAAGAAGAGGGGGGTATACTGTTTTACCCTTGTTCGTGCGTGCGTCTGTGCGTCCGTGGGTCCGTCCGTTACAAAATTTCCGTCGCAGTTTTCTCAGCAACTATAACATGCAGCAGCCTAATACTTTGCATATTGCTTCATCCCATAGTCCCATGTGGTGTAAAGTGATTTCATGCTCCTTGCTCATCTACTTCCTGTTTGTCGCATATTTTTAGATTTTTGCGGGGGTATCACTAGTGAGCATTAGCTCACAGATTTACTTGTTATTATTATTACCATTATTTACCACATTTCTATAGCACTTTTTTCATACATCAGTACGCTCAAAAGTGCTTTACATAAAAGAATATACAATAAAACATGAAAAATACTGATAAAGTGACAAGCAATATATAAAACAACATAACATACATTACTAATCAAGTGATCTGAAGAGTATAACTAAAATGAACTACAAAAATAGCATGAAATACTTGTACATATCAATAGTCATTTCTTACTGGCTATATATTTGTAAAAATAGATGAGTTTTTAAAGATTTTTTAAAAGATGCAAGCGTGGCAGCTGCTCTAATTCCAGCCGAAAGTAAATTCAGGGCTTTTTCAGCCTATCTCACGGGGCCGAATATCGGCCCTGTTCCCAATGCCAAATAACGACCATTTTTCCCAATTTCAAGAAAAAAATTCCCAATCTCGTTGAATAATTCCCCTTTGAATAAGATGCCTTTGGACTTAACAAAAGAAATCACGAAACTTCAACTTTCGCGGATCGTTTGTTTACTTTTGATCGGTGACCGGTGAAATCCGCTGTCCGTGAAAATCAAAGTAAAATTTATCAAACTCCCCGCAGCGGTTATCTCCCTTTATCAAATCAATAACAAGTAGCAAAGCGTGACGTAAGCACTGTGAGGAGTTTGGAAATTTATTCGTCGCACTGCGGGTTATTCAACGTAAAATAACAGTTAAAACTAACAATTTTGTCATCAATTTACCTTTTAATAGCCTTTATTAAGTTTATAACGCACAAACTTATGTTCTATTGTTTGAAATGAAATCACACGAACCATTACGATGTATTGTCATATATTTTCGCGACCACCGCAAGATCGCAAATTCGTTTGAAACATTTTTGATCCGCGTTTGTTATAAAATAAATATTTGTTTATATTTTTCATCTTGATTAAACAATAGTTGCCTCAGGGAGCGACACAAACAAAAATTGATTCTGTTTTCGTACGTGTGCTCTCAAAATAAACCCTAAATAACAGTGATTTTCTTCTTTGTCAACAATATCTTAACTGGTTTAGTTTTAAGAATTTTCGTCTGACATATCTGCTTGTGTTTTAAAACAAACAGTTACAAAATTATTTGATTTAACACCTATACACCTTGGCAGAACCCATTGTGAAGTGTAGTTCAATACTGTAACTTTCATTGTTTACCAACTTACCAGGGATGCACAAAAATGTTTTTGATAATTCAAGGTCTCAGACATATTTTATTATGTTTGAAAATAAAAATAACTTATCATTTTTTCATATTATTTTACTTGTAAAGAGAGCATGGAATTTAAGAAATAAGGAAGTAATCAAGTACAATCAAAATAAGAATCATAAAAATAATGGATACATGAGAATTTGCAATGAATACTTTACTGAATTGTCAGAACAAACTCTTGAATGGCACTGCAACATCTTCAGAGACACCAAAGCAATTGTTTATGCATACTGTATAAAGATTTATTGCAGAAAAATTAAATTATGAAGTATCCAAATTGGTTTGATATGTCAATATTTTTTCCCAAATCTGACTATTTACTGCGTTAAAAATTCCCAATTTGGGCAGGGGCCTTTTTCCCAAAACCCCCTGAAAAAGCCCTGAAATTCCACAATTTTGGAGCAACAGTCATAAGATTTGTTTAGTGATTTTGCAGTCTTTCATTTTATAATTTATAGAAATTGATCAAAATTATATTTTGATAGGCTCTAACCAATTTTCAATTGTTCTTGACTTCAAGCTAGTAATTTTAGTCAAAGACTGAAAGGCAAACGATCTAAAAAAAGTTTATTTTGTTGATAAAGAGAATCATAAAACCTGCAAATACATTTGAATCATTTCAGAATACACTAAAAATCTTCAGAAAACATGAAATTTAGACTCCATGAAACTAAAGGGCTAAACAATGTAAAGTACTAGCATTGATAAAGTTATAAATTTCAATTTTTCAGGTTAAATCAAAAGTAGAAGAGTTCAGAGAACACATGCCTTTGATTGGTACATTATTTAACCCTGGTTTACGTGATCGTCATTGGGAACAAATCAGTGAAATTGTCGGATATAATCTGAAACCAGACGATAGTTATTGTCTGTCAAGATTTGTAGATATGAATTTAGATCAATTTATATCCAAGTTTGAAAGTATTAGTGAAGCTGCTAGCAAGGAATACTCACTGGAGAAAGCTATGGACAAGATGCAGACTGAATGGGCTCCAGTATGTATTTGTATTTCTTATTTATGATTGTTTCAATTATGGTTATCAGGCTAGCTCAGTTGGTGGCATGCAAGTCAACTGATCGAGGGGTTGTGGGTTCTAAGAAAAGCCCTCCAAATTTTTTTTATAAGAAAAAAAACAAACTTACATATTTAATTAGTAATTTCACTATTATTTGATTCTTTAAATAATGCCCCCTTTTGGAAAATCTGACTTTCCTAGGGTTGTTAAGCAGAGAATATACACCTGAACCAAATGTTTACAAGCAGAAACAGGTTGCCTGAACCCAAATATATATTGTCAGGGGCTATCGGACGACCTTTAAAGTTGAGCCCTGAACAATGAGTAAAAAATGTATAATGTGTTATTTTACAGATTGAGTTCACTATCATACCGTACAGAGATACTGGTACACAGATTTTATCATCTGTTGATGATATACAGTTATTATTAGATGATCATATTGTTAAAACACAGACTATGAGAGGTTCACCTTTTATTAAACCATTTGAAAATGAAATCAAGTAAGTTTTCAATTGGAATAAAGCCACAACAAATTGATCATATGTTCTATGGATTCGCTCGCACCTTAATTCTGACTGTTTTTACAAAAAAATATTTTTATTTCCTCACTCGCTCATAAAAATTTGGTCAAACCGCTATATAAAGCAACTGAATTAAGATTTTTAAATTTTTTTTCTTCGCTCGCTCGCCCCATCTAGAAAAATCCGTAGAACATATCATCAACTTGTAGTGGCCTAAAGTGCACTTAAACCTTTTGTATTGAACATATTAACTTATTATTAAGATGCATCTTTATTTTAACTGTTAAAGGTGCTTGATTACATATTTCAACTTAAATATATATATTTTTTTAAAAACTTTAAAAACATTTTGGAAGCAGTGAAGTAGTATTCTAATGACAATTTTAGAGCATATTAAATATACGACTGTACGAAAGGTGATTTTGAAGTCTCACATACTTTATTTGAGAAGTAAAAATGTCCCAAATATTAAGATTGAATACATAAAACATCAAGACTTTCAGCGCTTTGATTAAAAGCGCGGTAAAATTTGTTAACTTAATTTGAAAAGACAAAGGTCCCTATATTTAGATTATTTTGCTATAAGGCCATTTATTTTGATGGTCCTGATTGTAGAACTTGCTGAATAAATACATGCAGGGTTTAAATTCTGCAGATTTTCAAAAATAAGCCTAGGCTAAACTGACAACTTCAGAAATAAAGTTTCTGCAGTATTTTCCATCTATCAAGTTAAATTTATTTATCTTAAAATCTCACAAGATATAAATTATTTATATATTATATTATTACAGAGAATGGGAAGGCAAACTGATGTTATTACAAGATGTTTTAGATGAATGGCTTAAAGTTCAGGCTACCTGGTTGTATCTGGAGCCTATTTTTAGTTCTCCAGACATCATGGCACAGATGCCTGAAGAAGGTCGTAGATTTACAACGGTCGACAAAAACTGGCGTGACATCATGAAGACTGCTGTGGTTGATAAACATGTACTTGAAGTTATTAAGATTGATAAACTTCTTGAAAGATTGAAGAAATCTAATGAACTTCTTGAGTTAATCCAAAAGGTAGGTAACATATCACAGGTTTAGCACAAAACAGTCGTAACTAATTCTATTTTTATATTGAGTTATGACTGTTATGCACTTAACACGCTATATTATTATTAGATAACTTGTGAGCTTAATGCAGATTTGTTCTAACTCATTTTTTGAATGACTTGCATTTTAAAAAAAAATACCTCAACGATATGGATCGTTAATTTAGAAGGTTTTACTAGGTTAGAAATTCTATCAGGCAAAGGCAGTTTGCTCTAGTTGAAAAGACCTGTTGTGTTTTAATTAATAGTTGTAGGCTTTTAAAAAATTTTGAAAAAAAAATAGAGTAAGAGCTGAATATGTTTTCAGAGCTAACTTGGTGAAATAAAATAATATAGAATACCAAAGCAGGGTTTGACAATTATTTTAAAAGTAGGCTGCAAAATTATATGTAAGTGCATTTGGTTGCCTGGAGGAACCACAATATTTGTTTTATATTCTAGGGATTGAACGACTATCTAGAGAAGAAACGTTTATACTTCCCTCGATTCTTCTTCTTGTCTAACGATGAGTTATTAGAAATCTTGTCTGAAACCAAAGATCCAAAGAGAGTACAACCTCACTTGAAGAAATGTTTTGAAGGCATAGCTAAGTTAGAGTTCACCGACGTACTAGACATTACACATATGTTGAGTAGCGAAGGTGAAGTCGTCGAGTTACAAGACGTTATATCTACATCAAAGGCCAGAGGTCAAGTTGAGAAATGGTTGTTGGAATTAGAATCAGACATGATTGCTTCTATTCATAAGGTATGATGTAAAATCTATTCTATTTGAGCCAGTTATGTAAAGTAGTCCCTACCAAGAGCTTTTGAAAATCCTTTTGTGTGTTAACCAAGTACTATACAACAGTTTGGCTTCAAGGTTGCAGCATTAAAAAATGTCAGCATGTTGTGAATGTACTGGGGTAGCAAACATTTTTGCTAGCTAGCTAGCAAAACAATTTAGCAAACTGTTGCATAGGGAATTGCCATATAGCGCTATGTAGCCGTACACTTACTGAACTGGATCAGTATTTAAATGAGAGAAACACTTGATTTCTCTTTGTGTACTAGTACTTTTCAGCATACTTGTCCAGTACTTACTGTCCTAAAGGTCAAAGTCAGGTCATATATAGATAAAAATAGTACCATTGTAAGAAATTTTTTTTAGGAAAATCGACTAAAATTTGGAATTTTTTCAACTACTCTGAACTTAAATTTACAATAGGTATTAGTAAGCTCTATAGTCATAAAATATCAGATTTTCATCATAATCATAAAGTAAAAAAAGTTAAAGTGCGGTTTAAAGTCTGCTTCCATATACTTGTTCAGCCGATTTTACAATCTTGTACAATAACTCCTGATCATTGAAATTGCCCTCAGGCAGGCGATCCCTCACAGTTCCCATTTACACCTGGGTGGAGTGGAGCAATTTAGATTAATCTCTCAATTAATTGCTAGATTGCTATTAGATTAATTAATTTCTCAAGGAAATTAGCAGTGCCCCTAGTGGGATTTGAACCCAGGACCTCTCAATTCCTAAGTGCGCATCCTACCATTAGACCACTGCGCCTACATTATCATAATTATAATTATAACATGAAACAAAACATAAAGACTTAACTTGTACAGACAATGCTTTTAGGCCAATTTCAATCTTTTCTGTGAGCCTCTTAAATTATAGTCCAATCACTGAATATTCTTGCAATGTTTTCCTAAATTTATAATCATTTACTAACAGGTAACTGGTGAAGCTTTGGATGCCTATATCAAACAAAACAGAAAAGATTGGGTTAAGATGTGGCCAGGTCAGTGTGTCTTATCGGTCACAGCTAAATACTGGACACAGTTCATTCATGAGGCTATTCAGAAAGGTGGTACCGCCTTCCAAGATTATCTGGATGTGAACAACAGTCAGATTGACGATATCGTCGAGATGGTTAGAGGAAAATTATCCAAACAGAACCGTACAACATTACAAGCTTTGATCGTACTTGATGTACACGCTAGAGATGTGTTAGCTAATCTTGTAGCTATGAAAATTACCAGTGAATTTGACTTTAACTGGTTGAGTCAGCTACGTTACTACTGGGAGGTAAATTATCTTTTTATCCATTTTTGTAAACTTTTTGTAGATTGTTTCTTGTTTCGAGGGTTGCCTGCATGACTATAGTAACTTGCTCTTTAACGCTATGCACTTACCCCTGTCTTGCAGGCAACCCTCGGTTTATGAACATGTGAAAGCAAAAAAAATAACCAAAAGTCACTTGACTAAAGTTTCAATGTCATTAGTTTAAAGTAAATTACATCAAATAATACAGAAATGGTCATCCTTTTAAAGCAAAATAATCAACAAATAAGCAATTGATTAACCACTGTTTAGTTTAGAAAACATAAGTTTTTACTTGAAAGATTGATCGTCTTGATAGTGGAGTGGTCTTAATATAGGGGCCTTTTTCTTCTTAAATAAGGGATTTGACCTTTAAAATCTTCAAAAATCACATGATTTTGTACTAACCAATAATGGATATTTACTGTATTAATGATATTACATGATTTTGTACTACAGGAGGAACGTATGGTCACTAGAATGATAAATGCTATGTTAAAGTATGGTTATGAATACCTAGGAAATACAGGACGTCTGGTCATTACACCACTTACTGATAGATGTTATAGGTTGGTTTTTCTTTATTCTACTTTGTTTGGGGTCTGTTTTACTCAAATGTTTTGCTTCATTGTCTAGAAAACTGGTAACAATGAGTTTGTATATCTGGTATTATTTTAGGGGTTAAAATTCCAACTCACCCAGTTGCTCAATGTGAGTAGGTTTTGTCTGGACAACTAGAAATAACATTTTACCAGCCAAGGTGGTAATTGGCATTTATGTTGATTCTTAATATAAACTATATATATAAATTAGATATAAACATAGATGAACATCCAAACATTAACTATGAGCCTGGATATGTATGATGCAGAAGGCAAAATAAGATGCTATTTTTGAAACAATTGAATTTTTATAGTATGGTTGGACTCCTAGCTGTAAGGTGGAGTTGCTAAGAACTGCCATTTAGGGGCCCAATTTGCCCCTAGAAAAAGAAGCAGATATGTATCCCTGCTATCTATATGTTCATAACTTTGGTTATTCTTTTATTTCCATAATTTCAGAACATTGTTTGGAGCTTTACAGCTTCATTTAGGAGGAGCCCCTGAAGGGCCAGCTGGTACAGGAAAGACAGAAACAACTAAAGATTTAGCTAAAGCTGTCGCTAAACAATGTGTTGTATTTAATTGTTCTGATGGTTTAGATTACATTGCTCTGGGAAAATTCTTCAAGGTAACTATGTCAAATCTTCTTTTCTCTAAGGTCCAAGGGAGCTAATTCCATTAAATTACACAGCAAAACATAGCATGCATGAATACAACTGTATCATTCTGTATACTTTAAAACCACTAATTTTTGCAGATAGGGAAGGGCACATACAAGTGTTTAGGACTTTGGACTGGTATTCATGTGGATAGCCTACTTGGCCATGGTTAAAATCACATTTCCTGTTGTTTGATCGAGCAAAAAACTTTATCCTACTAATACAGTATTGCTGAAAAGGGAAGAGGACATAAGACTTATTAATCCTTATGGAAAGTTGATAGAACTTTTACCAAATTAAAATGTAGTATAATCTGATTTCTGTATATTTATATTTTAGGGTTTGGCATCCTGTGGTGCTTGGTCATGTTTTGATGAATTCAACAGAATTGATTTAGAAGTGTTATCTGTGGTAGCTCAACAGATTCTTACAATTCAAAGAGGTAAAGCATTGATTTTAGCCAGATTTTTCAATGAAAATATTTGGCTTATAGTTTGGCGAAACACAGGCAGGCGGGTGGGCAGGCATCTGGTGTCATTAATAATTGTGTGGAAGTTTTTTACTTACCATATATTTTAGCCAGTAAATGTCAGATCTTTATGAAACTTCATACAATTATGACATACCATGTGATTAACAGAATTAGAAAGTAACCATAACTCTACCTGGCTTTATTAATTATGGATTATTTCCCTTTGTAATTTTTGTGTTAAAGTTTTTAATCCAGCTTTAATATGGTTTCCCCATTACATTTCTAGTTATTATTTAAAATGATTTTTAGTTAATTGGGTAACGAGTATGTAAAATGTTTTGTTTTATTATATTTCTAGCTATCATGAGTGGAGCTGATTCCCTCATCTTTGAAGGTACAGAACTAAGACTAGATCCAACATGTTCTGTATTTATCACAATGAACCCTGGTTACGCTGGTAGATCCGAGTTACCTGACAACTTGAAAGCTTTGTTCCGTACAGTAGCTATGATGGTACCAGATTACGCTATGATTGCTGAGATCTCCTTGTACTCCTGTGGTTTTGTGTCTGCTCGTCCATTATCTGTGAAGATTGTAGCTGTATACAGATTATGTTCTGAACAGTTATCATCTCAGCACCATTATGATTATGGTATGAGAGCTGTCAAATCTGTGTTAACTGCTGCTGGAAATCTGAAGGTATGTACAATTTTTTCCATCATTAACTGGATTTTTCAACGAAAAAGTTTGGTGAAACAAGGGCGGACAGGTAGTCGGGCAGGTGTGCGGGCGGGCGTCAGGTGTCGTTAACAATTGCCTTAAAGTTTTCAATTTAGCATATATCTCTGCCATTTATTGTCAGATCATTATGAAACTTCATACAATGATTACACACCATGTGATGAACAGAATTAGAGAGTAACTACAAATTCAAGACATTAACCACAACTCTACCTGGCCTAATTATAGTTTAATTTCCTTTGTAATTTTTGCATTCAAGATTTAAAATCCTGCTTTAATGTAGTTTCCACATTACATGTCTTGTCATCATTTTGAGAGATTTTTTGATAAATTGCCAAAATGGAGATGATTTAATACAATTTTATACATACCATATTCTATTTAGGTTTGTGATGCAGTAGGCTACTCAAAGCTTTCAAACTAGTGTCCCATAGGAGTTGCTTGTACAACCTGAACTCAGGCTGTCAAGTGGGCCCTACTTTCCCTACTTTTTCACTCTCTCCCTACTTTTTCCCTACTTTTTCTTGAAAATGCCCAACTAGCCTTGGGCTGGTCAAACCTCGAAAATTCAACAATAATGTCTAAGTGTATATGGAGAAGTTTGTTTTGAAAAATGGTGGCTTTTGTAAGAATACAAACATTGGTGAAGGTCCTACAATAGATATGGTACAGTGAATTTACTTATCACTGACCACCTGGTTGTAATACATCAGTATCATAAGCAGTGAATGTTTTAGTTATTGTTTTTTCCCCAAAAAAATTGAAGGGGTGGGTGTAGGTATTTATTGGGCTGGGGCATTTTATAGAGAATATAAGAGAATATGCAGTATTCAATGCTCTTATTTTGTTCCTATTATGATTATTAATAATTTCTTTCAGTTGAAATACCCAGAAGAAGATGAGAGTATTCTCATGTTGAGATCTATTATTGACGTCAATTTACCAAAGTTCTTAAGTCACGATTTACCATTGTTCCATGGTATTACATCAGATTTGTTCCCTGGAGTTAAACTTCCTGAACCAGATTATGAAATCCTGAATGAACATATAAAAGATAACTGTACCAAAGCTAACCTACAGTGTGTTGATTTCTTCTTGGAGAAAATACAACAGGTAAGTGAATAAATGACACAAGACCACTACAAGTTGATAACATTTTCTTCACTTAGGTGACAAAAAAGGAGAAAATACAGAGTGTTAAATATTTTTGTCCAACTGGATACTGAACTGAGTTAGTGCAGCTTTAGACATTCGAGTGACAAGTTAGGCCGTTGATAATGTGTTCTACGGATTTTTCTGGGAAAAAATGGGGCGAGCGAGCAAAGAAAAAAAATAAGTGAAATCTTTATTCAGTAGCTTTATATAGCGGTTTGACCAAATTTTTATGAGCGTGCGAGGAAATAAAAATATTTAAAAAAAAAAAACGTCAAAATAAAGTTGCGAGCGAATCCATAGAACATATGATCAACTTGTTGAGGCCTTACATACTGTGGTTTAACTAATCAGGATTTATTTTCTCTTTATACAGGGCATTTTCTCAGTATGTGGGGAAGAGGCCTTAATTTATATAAAACATTGGGGAAAATATTATGCCACTTTCTTTGCTTTGGGAATGAAAAATCAAAGGTTACTTTCACATTTGGAGAAATCTGCATGATTTTAAAAAAATTTCAGAAGGGGAAGGCGCCTGTAAATGGCCCCTGTTTTATAAAGAAGAAAAAAAACCTGTTATAGGAAATGTGGCTGGACGAGACAAACATGATTTGAGGGTTACCTTTTCCTTTATTTTCAATACTTCAGATAATATCCACTTGCAGAGTAAAATTTTGAGGGAATTACATGAAAATTTTCAAAATTTCATTTGTTGAAACTACATTTTTGTATATATTCCTTTGTTGAGTTATGTAGCTTACCAAAACTGTCATGAGGCATTTTTATCTTTTACGTTTTTTTACCTAAAAAAACCTGGCAATTTTAGATATGAAATTTTTTGTATATGGCATTTTAACTTTTGGCACTTTTACTATAACATGCAACACCATTCAGAGGTTTTCTTGAAATTTTTGAAATTTTTCTAAGCACATTCAGTGAAATGAAAATAGATGAGGCCACAACAAGTTGATGATGTGTTCTTCAGATTTTCTGGAAAGGGGTCGAGCGAGCAGTTTGACAAAACTTTTATGAGGGAGCTAGGAAATAAAAATATTTTTTGTAAAAACTATCAAAATTAAGGTGCAAGCGAATCTATCGAACACATGATCAACTTGTTGTGGCCTGATATAGATCGAAATTGATGAAATTTTCTCTCTATTTGTTTTAACAGATATATTTACCAATAATTGTTTTTATGTTTTAACAGATCTATGAAATGATGATCGTACGTCACGGTTTCATGATAGTAGGTGAACCATTTGGTGGCAAGACTTCAGCTTATAGAATGTTGGCTGCTGCGCTAGCAGATATTCATGAAAAGGTAAACTTTGTTTATTATCTATTATAGGAAATATTGGTCTGGTTTTAAATATGTATTTTTTGTTTGATGTGATTTTGTGGGTTTTTTTTCAGCAAAATCTAAATGTTTTAAAAATGCTTGTTCATAGGTTTTGATTGAATTATCAACTTTTTCTAAAACTCTCAAAATTTGTATGGAAACACTAAGGAAGCAATCTGCGTTCTTGTAATGACAATTTCAATGCAAATGTGCAAACATTTACCTGTTTCTAAAGACATAGATGATTTTAAGTGAATTTTTGTGACTTTGATTTTATACTGCTCACAAAGTCTCAATCAGTTTGCCTTAAAATGTCAGAAAATTTATTTTATCAACCCCATAACATACAAAATTCATTTTATCAACTCCATAACATATACTGACAGATAATTTTGAAATATTAAAAAAGTCATATCTGGGAACAAGTAGTTTTAAATGTTAAAACTTATCATTGTGATCACCTTTTTGTCATTTTGTAATTTTGCTATCATTTATGGAGTTTTTGCTTATTGTTGTTGTATATTCCACTTTGCTGTGAATGTATGAAAATTAATCAATATGATTAACATTTATTAGAATAATTAACCTTTATTAATTTGCTTATTAGTTAAGTTTGCTATAATGTTGCACGCTTTTTATGATATCAAAAATATAACTTTCTTTTTGCACATTGCATGTCGCACATACTTGTTTTGGATGACTATTTATCTTTTTAAACCAGTTATGTGTGACAAATTACAAAATTGACTGTGAAAAGAAACCTCTCTGAATCACATTTGCCTGAGACTAAGAAATAGTTCCAGTTTAAAATAATTTCAATAATTTTTGGAATTTGCTATGGCAAATGCATGACGTTTCCTTTCTCTGTACTTAGAGATGTTATGTTAAGATAATAAATATATACTGATATGTTAGAAGTTCTGATTTATAGGTTTTCCTATGTAAGGGGGGTTCCACAATATAGTTAAAAATACGCAACTAAAGTATAAAATTATACAATGATAGTATGAATAGTATGAAATAGTTGCATGTGAAGCATGTTTAAATTGTAAATGTTGCTTTTGTTTGTAATTTTGTTGTTTGCATGTTGTTTGCATGTTGTTAATGTTGTGGGTTTATACAACATTTTATTTACAGAATGAAGAATTAAGAAGCAGGGTAATTGTTTTGTATTGTTTACTGATTTATCAATATTATACATGGGAACATATTAACAGTCTACAAAATAAGGATATGAACATATTTTTCCCAACTGGTCATTTTAGCAGCAAGCTTTGTATCTTGTTCATGATTTTTGTTTGCCCTACAGAAATTATTGGTTGCTTGAACTAAAAGTGGTTATCCTGGGTGACCGGATACTCAGTAATTTCGTAGACCGGCGTCAATTAAAGGCTTTTTCTTAACCAACCAAACCAAAAATTTCTTTCAATTCACCTGCTAATTTTGTAGACTGTATAAATATATATTTTGACTATTGTACAACAGTATAATATTCATTCCTGATAATCAATCTGCGGACTAATGAATAATGATTAAATGGTTTATAATCAAGTACATGTATAATATTGTATAGTCAGTGAATAGATGCAATTAACTTTCTTTAAGTCAATATTTATATGAAAATTGTAAGTCTTTCAAAACAAGATTTTCTTAATCAATTCATTATGTTATCAATCCTTAGAAATTTGTATAAAATGCATGTTGTAGAACTCTGATATTTTTATATACAATGAGAATAATTGAGCTGATGAAACTTCTTGTTTTGAATGACTAAATCCTATCAAATGTATGTAGCATTATCCCTGTATACTTTGTCATTGTTTCCTTATTTGATTAATTCAACAACCACCTTTATGTGGAGGGGTCAGGGGTGTCCTTAATTGATTTAGTAATGCCATATTTTTTGCATAGATTCTGCTCTATATTACATCTGTCATATTGTGCTCATGGCAGAGTAGTTTAAAACACACAAAAAATGCCCAGAAAATGAGAACATTACAATTGGGTTGTTGGTTGTCAACCCTTATCATACTGTATTCCTAACTACTGATAAGCTCAACCCACTGCTGAATCAATTTAGCTGATATTGTTCAGAGTGATGACCTGTAGCGCAAGTCTAGGTCATGCTAAGTAGTGAGAAGAAAATAAGATCAGCGCGACCTGTTATTGCTCTTAGTATGATAAGGGTTAAATTGTTAATATTAATTTCTATATTAATCTTAATCTATATCAACAAGAAACATTGACAAATCTTCTTCATCTTGCATGTTGACAATATATACATGTCTATATATCAGTAAAAGTTCGAAAGCCATTAATCAAAGGTTTGTGACAGAAAGTTCAAGCCAATATGGTGTTTCTACTGTCTGAATTCCTCATTTTTGCTGCACTATGTCTCTCACTAGTTTCCTTTTAAAGAGCATTTTTATATAGATAAATGAGGTAAATAGATTGGTGCCAGGTAAAATATTCAACCCTATACAGGTAGTTAGAGCTGGCAGGGTTCAAGCCTTCAAACTTTTACTGTATAATGTTTTCCTTTTTATCTGCTCTTGACATATTAAATTAGAGTGGGTTTGTTATATATGATATATGACAGTAGATATTATTTGCATGCACATTATATACATTGTATATTTGCACATAATTCTATTCTCTATGATGTAAATATTTCTATGTAGAAGTTGTTTTTATATATTTTTGGTGATATGGGATTTAAAACTTATAATATGTATCATGTAGTGTATAATTCTATGTTTAAATGTATGGAGCCCCTGAAGTGAAATTTTGAAATACTTTTTTATTTTCACAAATAGTTGATTTAAACCTGATCTTTTTTATATATTTTAAAACATTGAAATAGTAATGAAAAAGCCTTTTCTTAATGAAATAATATTGATTTTAAAGAAAAAATGTATTGTGAAAATAAAAAAAGTATTTCAAAATGTCACTTTAGGGGCTCCATACTAATGATGTAGTTATTGACTAAAGAATTCTTTTTTCTATATCAAATCGTATTCATCAAATAGTTAAGGCAGTACTAAGTTAACAATTCATGCTTTTCACCATTTTTAGCAGGCACATACAACCACTTTCATTATGCAAAAACAATCACAACATTTTTAGCAATAACATTATTAATGCTTATGAATTTCATATAATTATATATTTCTACCATTCATATTTAACAAAACAAGAATCATTGCTCTGAGTATGAATATTATTGGCTGAAAAAATTGGAACTATTTTTTCACCCATTTGGAACTACTTTTTCTAATGTTGTTGTATTATTTTATTTCAGGGTTTGATGGAAGAGAACAAAGTACAGATTACAGTAATAAATCCTAAAGCTATTACAATGGGACAGTTATATGGTTGTTTTGATCCTGTATCCCATGAATGGTCTGACGGTGTCCTTGCTGTATCCTACAGAGCTTTCGCTACATCTACGGTAACACCTTTAATCCTTTCTTTATTAGTTGTCTGAAAGCATTGTTAATGCTCTCACTGTCTGTTTTAGCCGGATTTTTCAACGAAAAAATTTGGCTTATAGTTTGGCAAAACTCAGATGGGCAGTCGGGTGGGTGGGTGTCGGATGTAGTAAACAACTGTGTTAAAGTTTTTTCTTAACCATATATTTCTGCCATTTATAGTCAGATTTTTTTGAAACTTCATACAATGATAACATACCATTTGATTAACAAAATTAGAAAGTAACCACAACTCTGCCTGGTTTTATTAATTATGGATTATTTCCCCTTTGTATTTTAATGTGTTAAAGTTTCTAATATGTTGGATAATTCTGTCATTTATGATCAGATCTTGATGAAAATCTGGCTTAACTGTGGTTTCCATATTACTTTTCTTGTTCAGAATTGTTTGTATGTCATCTTTCCACTAAATGAATTGTTTATGTTATAAAAATTGGTAAAAATTTCTCCTTTTGCGCGTTGAAAATAAAATTAACTCTCAAAACTTGAAAGTCTTATTGTTTGTTAAAATCAATCCGTTGACCTTTTTTCTTCTATACTACATTGTATTACAGACCCCAGACAGAAAATGGTTGATATTTGATGGACCAGTAGATGCTATATGGATTGAAAACATGAACACTGTATTAGATGATAATAAGAAGCTATGTTTAATGAGTGGTGAAATTATACAGCTTGCTCCTACCACCAATCTTATGTTTGAACCTATGGATCTTGAGGTGGCTTCACCAGCTACTGTGAGTACATAAATATGCTGTTTTAAATCTTATTCTAATAGTTGCTAATTTATTTTAGCTTGATTGATAAGCAAGTTCATACAGCTTAGATTAAACCCTTTTGAGTTCACTTACTGGTCTTGTAGTATTAAGCTAGAAGAATATGGCTTCTTTCTCAAGGAACAATGGGGTAAGTTTTGAATGGGATTCCAATGGATGCAGACCTGTCTATCCCATGATTACCATTTCATTGTTGAAACTACTTAGCAATGCCTGATCCTTAGTAAACTTTGCCATCTTACAAAAATTCAGCAGTTTTTTTTTGGTAAGAAGTTGTCTGCTTCTTGTGTAAAAGGGAAAGCTAGTGTTGGTATTAGAAAAACTGGTTTAGTGAGTTGGCTCCATACTTTATCTAGTAAAAGGCAGAGGTAGTACAAATGCTATACTTACGTTCATACACCCTCCCCCCCCCCCCCCCAGCAAACAAATGGCGTCGTACAGTCATATTAACGTTGGACCCCAATGTTGGATTTATGTCGCCTCATCGTTAGATTTGAAAGTAAAAGGCAGAGGTAGTACAACCACTGTACTTACACTACACACACACCCTCTCTACCAAATATTTTTCTTAGATTCTTGGACCAAACATTTCTGTATGACAATCTTAGGAAGCAATCACACAATTATTTATTATTCATTTACCTTAGGATCAAAATGTAACCCTATGAGAATCCATGGTCCAAGCTGGGATAGGACCCAAAACCTTCTATTTCATAATCAACCACTACCGTATAGCCATTAAAACATCTTGAAGGTATGGGAGTACATGTGCCATGGTATACCTCGGCTACATAAATTTATTTGATGATTTTGTCTTCAGGTGTCAAGATGTGGTATGATCTACATGGAACCGTCTTCATTAGGATGGCGTCCAGTTGTTAAATCCTGGTTAAATGAAATGCCACCATCACTGACAGAAATGCATAAGAGTACTGTTAATGACTTGTTTGAGCGATTCTGTGATGCTTGTATACAGCAAGTGAGAAAGGGCGGAGTTAAGGAACTTGCTCCAACCACTGATACAAACTTGATCAAATCTTTGATGAACTTAATGGACGTACAGATGGATGAATTCCAGGATGAGGCTAAGATTAGTCAAATGGAAGAAAGAGAAATTATGACCTGGCTTGAGGTATGTTATCAGAATTTACTGTCCTCTCCAGGACACGAATTTAACTTTTATTATTAGCCAGGTTTTTCAAGGAAAAAATTCCGGTGTCAGGTGTCGTTAAAGTTTTCAATTTAGCATATAGTTCTGCCATTTATTGTCAGATCTTTATGAAACTTCATGGTAAAAACATAACAGTCCGTACGGGTATGCAAGTCTGATCGCATGCCGCCCGTACGGCGCCGCACAGCTATTTTTATGTTTATGGGACTGTAGCTTAATGGATTCAATGCTTCAGCACTTAGATTTATTATTCCTGTACTAATAATTCTTTATTATTTTTCAGAGTATATTCTTCTTTGCTCTAACCTGGTCTATTGGTGGCTCATGTACAGATGAAGGTCGTGTTAAATTTGATAAACTTATCAAAGAACTAATGTCTGTGAGTATATTATAACTTCTTTGTATTGTTTCATAATAATTTTGTACTGGTCAGTCTTCACGATCAACTTTGATCAGCGCTGGACAATTGGTCCATCAAAATGAAATATTTGACTGGACTGAATGAAAGTTTACCAGACCAAAATTTTTTAGTGATTTGTTAAAAAATGTTCATTTTAACAAATTTGAATAATGCATTGAAAATTGAATTAACAACAAATAATGTTTTTTTAATTATATAAGGATATTAGTGGTTGTAAAATGTTAGATCATTAAGATATAGAGACCACCTTAGTTACTGCAAAGTCTTACAATTTTAACAATTTTTAGTCCTAAATGCTTAATTTAAGAAGGAAAAGGTCCCTATATTAAGACTATTTCACTATTAAGACCACAGTTTCGATTATCCTTATTGCGGAATTTTGAACCCAGGTCGGGATTTTGAATCTCGTGTCCCCAGGGGGTATGGGTTGGAATCCCACCCGGGGAGGTTATACCGTTCCATGAAAATTTGACAATAATGTCAGTTTTCCACTATTAATAAGGTATATGGAGAAGGTTCCAGCCTTGTGGAAGGGTAGGTTATAGACAAGGGTCCAGGGAAGCTAGTTTAGGTGTGCTGGATGCTGTAATATTTCCAAAATGTGTTGCAACGGCGTTAAACCAAGTAAAATATATTAATAAATTATGGAATTTTATTGTTTATAATTAGAACCTCATATGGAAAATTTATGTATTTTATTCTAGGGTGGAATGTCTGAAGATACAAGACTTAAACTCAGTTTACCAGAGCTTGTTGAACCCCCTATGAAACCCTACATGAATCCTTTCCCACCGAAGGGTCGTATCTATGATTACAGATTTGTTAAAGAGGTAAAGTTTACTTATACCTTACTGTTTATCAATACAATTAATTGACAGTTTTATCCAGAAAAGACTGTTTGATGACTTGTTTACTAAGTATGGTATCTTTAAACAGTTTCAAGTACAATTGTAAAAACTAGCAAATTTTGACTTGAAGTCTGTGTAATTGTTAACAAATTTTGATTCATCATCCAGTTTAGTTTAAACAGGCCGTTGATTATTCCTTAGGCAAGGGTGAGGCCTGTCTGTCTCGTCTGAAGTGAAGTCTTCTTCTCCATGATTGGAGTTCTTGAGGGTTGGTGCCATCCATTTTCTGTATCTGTGAATCAAATTCATTTACATTATATATCTATACTTACACAGTCGTTGCTCGATTTAATCCACTAGCCGATAGCCTGAGACTAGTAAAATATGATTTGAGCTAGTGGAAATTACTTGTTTTTATAAAGTTGAGCTAGTTGAATGATGATATTACTCTTTACTGTATGTATATAAAAAAGTAAATCGGGCTTGTGCTCAAGTCAATTTAAGGGGATGCTGTGTAGTAAATTTGAATGTAGTTGTCATAAAAAGTTGGGCTCAACATTGATTTTTAAAGTAGGTTATCCAGTTAAACAACCTGTTATAAATGTTAACTAGCTGTAACAAGTTGCCCAAACCCAAATATAGGTTTTTAGGGGCAATCCGATGACCTTTAATATTGAACCCTGAAATGTAATGTTTTGTTATTATAGGGAGCAGGTAAATGGGTTCCATGGACAGAAGAATTAAAGGATTCTCCACCAATACCTAAAGATGTCATGTTTAATGAGATTATTGTACCTACAGTGGATACAGTTAGATATACATTTATCATGGATCTATTAGTTAAACATCAGAAATCTGTGTTGTTTGTTGGACCCACTGGTACTGGCAAGAGTGTATATGTTACAGTAAGTATACTTTGTCATTGTCATTTGTCATGAAATTTTATCTCAATTTCATAGGGGAACTTACTCCAAATTTGGGGAAAACTGCATGATTTTAAAGAAGAAAAGGCGCCTATCAACAGCCCCTGTTATATATGGAAAAACGCACTGTCATGGTTTATTCATCTTAGCAGGGTTCAACTCTTAACAGCATTTGAAGTCCTGAGATTCTGAGGATTTCAAAAATTTTGGAGGATTCCCACTGATTTTTAGCTGGGATTCTGCCAGGAACCGTTATAATTTGCTGTGATTTAGGTGAATTTGAATGTCTGAGGTTGGTTTTACATGAATTGTTACTACTTATCCAAAATACTTGTCTTTTTTTCGAGGGATCCCTAGTATTATTGAGGAATTTCTAAATAACTGACTAGGGATTCCTTCTGGTTTCGGTACTCTTTTGGTTTGTCTTTAGTGTATCCTATATGTTCATGTGTAATATGTTTATTGTAAAACATGTAAGTTTTATCTCAATATATTTTATTTTAGGATTTCTTGCTAAGAAAACTTGACAAAGAAACCTACAAACCAAATATTATCAACTTCTCAGCTCAGACAAGTGCTAACCAGACACAGAATATTATAATGTCTAAGTTAGATAAAAGAAGAAAGGGAGTGTTTGGTCCTCCTCTTGGAAAGAGAGCTGTAAGTAGATTTAACATTGTCATTTATTTATGTCAAAATATGTTAGTCGTTGCTTCAATCCACTAGCCTGTAGCCCTTGAATAGCTAAAGTGATTTTGATCATTGCTTAAATCCACTAGCCTGAAACCCTTGAATAGCAAAAGTGACTTCACATTTTTTGTTTCCAGAAAATTGTTCATATTTTTGTATGTATGTAAATTTTACATTTTTTGTTTCCAGAAAACTGTTCACATTTTTTTACTGTATGTAAATTTCAGGTTGTATTTGTTGATGACTTGAACATGCCATTGTTAGAACAGTTTGGAGCACAACCTCCTATAGAATTATTAAGACAGTGGTTAGACCATTGGACATGGTATGATCTAAAAGATGTTGTACCATTAAAATTGATTGATATACAATTACTGGCTGCCATGGGTCCACCAGGTAGGATATTTCTTCTCTGTAATTTAATCATTAGCTAACCTGTACATTAAATGCTGTGATGGTTTTGATGGGTGAAATGCAATACTTTTATAACTCTGTTTTGAAAAAATATTGAAGAGGGTTGAAAACATACCCTGTCTGTTCATATATTTTACTCAAAGCAAAATGCCAATTAGATCTCATTTACCCTTAAACATTCAAATCTGGTTCCTCTGTCTTTCCTTGTCTTGATCTAGCTTTTGTGCAGAGGATTTTGAGTAAAGAAAACTTACTGAACCAATTGGTATTTTTCAAATAGAGAAAAGTTGAAGCTTTTTATATGCTTTCAGGGGTGTGACTCTTCCGCCGATCGGCGGATTTCCGCATTATGGAAAATCCCGGCAACCATTTTTTGAAAATCGCGAAAATCTGCGGTAAAGCAATAAAATGTGAACATTTTGAGGGCCGAAATACTAACGGTTCTGCTGATTTCAATGAATGCCATATACTTAACTTTGTCTTCATAAGCCTTATGATGTCCTTAAAATATTGTTTTCGAAAGCAAATTGAGTGAAAAGGAGAGAATTTTTACATTATTATTTGTTGTTGTTTTTGTTTATACACCCTAATATCATAAAATATAATTTTCAGGTGGTGGTCGTAACCCAGTAACACCAAGATTTATTCGTCATTTCAACATGGTTTCTATCAATGAATTTGATGACGATGCTATGTTAACTATATTCAGAAAGATTATGGAATGGCATATTTCATCAAGGTATAATATTTGATTGTTTTCAATAGTTCTCATTAAAATATATCCACATTACATGGGTGAAAGCTTTGATGTCAGTATTTTGAGTATAAATTACTCTATGTAATTTATATGAAATCTGTCTATTTCAGTATTTTGAAAATAGTTTTTTTTAGTATTTTCGAATTTTCAACTTCCAGGGAAACAAACAAAAATAACAACACTAGGATTATGCACAAAATGTATCCAAAACTTAATCTAAAAAAATGAGAAAAAAGATAATAAAAAGTTAATTGGTAGTCAGATATTTTGATTTTTAAAAAAACTTTCCGTATTTGCTTTAAAAATGTTGTTTGTATTCAATTGTCATCATTTAATGCAATGTCTAAATTACTAATTTACTTTCCTATATTTTAACAGGGGATTCAGCAATGAATTTAAACCATGTATTGATCAGATTGTACAAAGTACATTAGTTGTATATAAAGAAGCTATGACCCAACTGTTACCCACACCAGCCAAATCACATTATCTATTTAACACTCGTGATTTTGGTAGAGTAATCCAGGGTGTACTATTGTCTACACCAGAGACTATGGAAGAACCTGCTTCAATGAAACGTCTTTGGGTTCATGAGGTAACTTTTGCTTCATTTTGTGCACTATGTGTTGATATCGAAATTTGAAAACCAGTCTGATGCTATTGAATGATTTGTTGAATTCAATTTGAAATAGACTGGTTCAGGATAAGAATCTTTTACTCCTATTTAAAACAATCTCAACTCTGCTTGGTCACTTTTCCCATGATCCCAAGCTGTTATAGTATACATGATTTTATTGTATAAATTTTAAAGCTTTGTTTAAGGAAGGAATGGTTTTCTCCCATATGCTACTCTTGGTCTCTTACTTTACGTAGGATGTTTTGCTCTTCCGACCTAAGTGACCTAAATGTTTTTATATTATACAGTAATGAATAATTGTCCTGATTGATAATGATTTGGTGTATTTTGGGTGATTATCATTTCCATTTTATTTTAAAGGTATTCCGTGTGTACTATGATCGTCTTGTTGACGACAAGGACAGAGATTGGTTATTTAATTTTACAAGAGAAACTTGCAAGGAGAAACTTCGTGAAGATTTCGATCAACTTTTTATTCATTTGGACTTTGATAACGATGGAAAAGTTACAGAAGATGACTTACGTAGTTTAGTGTATTGTGACTTCGCTGATCCTAAATCTGACTCTAAACATTACGTGGAAGTTCGTGATTTAGAACAACTTCGACATGTTGTGGAAGGATATTTAGATGAATTTAATAATATGAGTAAAAAACCTATGAATCTTGTACTTTTTAGGTAAGTGTACAAAAAATGTAATTCATGGTTTCCGTTTTGTTTTGTCGGCCATCTTTAAGTCTATTATTTCTGATCATTGGGCTACTAAAGTCGGTAATCTAATCACCCTTGGGAGTCTTTTTTTCTCCAATTATAGCTTGACTATTTGGAGAATAGTGGGGTCATTCTTATTTTGTGTGCTTCAGCAAAACCAAAGCACATTATGAACACTGGTTTTTTTTTTGGAGGCTGCAATTTTGGTTGTGCTACCTTCAAGCAAAACCATTGCATAGTAATTGGTCAACACAAAAAGTGCATTTTTAAAGTGCTAGGTGGCTACTTCCTTTCAATACCTGGCTGCAGATCACTTAATGGTAGTGTACATAAGATTTGTTTTTCTAATAGAATGCATTACCAGTCATAAAGTGCTGAATATTTAGTTAATAAAAAAGTGACATTGTAGAAGTTAATTAAATTCATAGACAATGTTTATATAAATTTATAATTTCAGATTTGCTATTGAACATGTATCAAGAATTGCCCGTATTATAAAACAACCACGTAGTCATGCTTTATTAGTTGGTGTTGGAGGTTCTGGTAGACAATCTTTAACAAGATTAGCTGCACATATGGCAGACTATGATCTCTTCCAGGTAAGATTTCAAATATGTTTACTTAGATGATATCTGGAATATTGTTTTTCTTACCCTCGTTGACAATGTTCAAACAAAATATCTGAATAAATTATATCTAGAACTCTAAATATTGTTTTTGTCCTCACTGATGAGGTATGAACAATGTTAAATCTATTAGTAAATGGAAAGCTGAATTTAAGATTTAGTTTAAAAGCCTGCTTTCAGATACATGTTCAGCTGACTTTTCATCTAAATCGATCTTGCACCAAAATTGATGAATACCCTCTATATATTTTATGTTATCATGCGTATTTCAGGTTGAGATTTCTAAATCGTACACATCAGTGGAATGGCGTGAAGATTTAAAGAGAATTTTACGAAAAGCTACTGAGACAGACAATCATGGTGTATTCTTATTTTCTGATACACAGGTATGGTTTTATCAATGTCTCTATATGTAATATACAATGTTTCCTTGCTGTCAGTGTTTTGCAGAGTTTAAAAATGTGCAGGCATCATGGCCCAGTAACTCAAATTCATATTGGACCCAGAAGAAGGGGATTGTTTTGTTTCAGATATATATCGGTGAAGTTCTACTTTAAAGACCTCCTTAGTCATTGCAAAATCATCCCAAGTTTTGATAGCACTCAAGTCCCAAATGCTTAATTTGAGCAGAAAAAGATCCTCATACTAAGACAATGCAACTATTAAGACCATCAGTTTTGATGCTTTTAGTTGTGAAACTACATTGGACATCAGAACAATTGTAAATTTTCACCAAAAATGATACCGGGTACTTTACTTAGTTTGTATAGGTTTTTATAAAAGCATGATCTATTCCAATACAAAGGTTCAGATCTTATATGTATTGAAAATTTGCAAAATTTTGTATTTGCTTCTCACTAAAACTCTTACAATGTAGTTGAAATTGTTAATTTTTGAAGTAGGTTCCATGGTTGAAAAACAGCAATATTTGTAAATTGCCTGAACCAAATATTAACTTACTGTAACACAGTGCCTGATAATATAGCTCTATAGGGGCAATAAGACAACTTTTAATGATAGGCCCTAGACTGTAATGAAGCCGTGGCTGTGGCGAAGTGGTTAGCATGTCTGACTTTGAATCCTGAGATTGTGGGTTCGAGCCCGGTCGCAGTAGGTCATACCCTATACATGAGTTGTCAGCCTCGTAGGGTAAGTTAGTACTGATGATAGAAAAGTGTCCAGGAAACCTATAGTAGGAAGAGGTGGCCCTTTTATATATGGCCTAAATATGTGTTGAATACGACGTTAAACCCAATTAAAAAATAAATAGACTGTAATGATATATCTGTGTATTTTAGATTAAACAAGAATCCTTCTTAGAAGATATCAATAATTTATTAAATGCTGGTGAAGTACCTAATCTGTATCCATTGGACGAGAAACAAGAAATCTGTGAAAAAATGAGACAATTAGACAGGTAAAATATATCTCATAATTGTTTATCTTTAAAATCATTTTTATAGTTTGTCTATTTTACCAAGGTAATGAAAAAAAATTATTGCTTAAGTCAATCAATCAAATCCGGATGGTTTATTTGTCAACTGCTGCTGGTGTCCCAGAGACAGGGATAGACAGCAGGCGGCTAGATCTTCTTACATCTTGCTTAAGGATTGGAAAAATTTGGTAGTAAAAGAAATTGTGGGTGATCATTTTCCAATTTTGTCAAGAGTTTGATCCGTTGTGTAGGAGCCAACAGGGATGTGGCTACCTCAAACTCTGCATACTAATACAGTACCTCAAATAATATGAAGGATTTGCTTTACTTATTTGGTTATGGGATTTTTTCTGACTTAAATCATTTCTAAAAAATGTATTTTTATTATGTCTATCTATTGAGTGTAAATTTTATTAATTCAATGGTTGTTATGTTTAGATATGCACAGTGTTAGATGTTTTATTTATGCACTCTTATATTTAGATTTCTGTCCTTCTTTAACTGTAATATGGGCTTTCCAAGTTAATTATTGTTTAAAGTTTATTATAACTGAATTTTATTATGCATTTTGCACTGTAGTGCTTTTCTTTATGCATTGTACTTCCACCAAAAATGTGGCTCCTTCAAACTCTGCATTCTAAAAAGGAACCCCAAATACACTAGCTTTAAGGAATTGCTTTAGAAATTTGGTAAAAGTATTTTTAGGATTTTTTTATTCATTCATAAAATAATATTTTCATTTGCCATAATTATGTGGGAATTTGATAAAAGTTTGTTTAGCACAGCCACTTGGTCCAAGGTAATAGTTAAGGCTGCAGATTTCTTGCTATGAAAATATTTTAGACAGGTTTGTGGATTGTTACAACCTTAAAGAACAATTAACAATGCTTTGGTATAGCATTGCCAAATCTTATGAGTGGTTAATCCATGGCTCAAGGATAATCCCCCAGACATATATTCTCAACAGTGTTCTTGTTTGCTTAAAAGAATTATTACAACATACGGCCACAGGTGCCAGTCACAAATTTTCCTTATTATAGTATATATACAGAAAAGGTCTCTAAAGCCTGTTCAATGGTCATAGTTTTCAAATCTTTCATATATCCCCTCGAAAGCCCTAAAATTCGACCGATGTCAAACAAAGCATCCACAATAAAGATAGAGTACATATGTCTATATGATTGTTAAATGTAAATGTTAGATATATTTCATGTATGAGTGTCAAACCTTTTACCTTCTTCACTTTCAGAAAATATTTTGTTTTTCATTTAGGATGTACAGATGTTTCTTGTTTACCGCTCTGTATGTTTGTTGTATTTTTGGCTTTAAAATTCTTTAATTCTTTACTAACTCTAATATAGACTAGCTAGACAGAAGGCAAATGAGTAAGTAACATGGCTCATTCTAGTATTGTAAATTTGTCCAGTATGTTAAATGGTATTTCTATTATATTTGTTATATAAGTATTGAAATTCACTAAATGAAATTGTTATATTCAATTTTAAATGTGGGTTGAAATGTGTTTTTAGATTATTTATTGAAAGTCCATATATGTAATGAAAGTAATAAAGATATTGATGTTTTGTATTGATATATAAATCTAGATCTATAGAAACATTGATTTCAACAACAGTGGATATATTTATAATTGTCATGAAGAAAAATCAGTCATTTGTTCATCATATTTCTCTTAAATCCATCAAAAGATCAGTCATATTTGTAGAAATATATAGTTTGAAACTTGTTGTCAGTGACAACTGAATTTCGATTAAGATTTCTGTTCACTTTACTGATAATTATCTATTATTGGTATACTAAAATAATTATTCTATAAATAGATATAACTGATAATTATTCTATAAATAGATTTAACTGATAATTATTCTATAAATAGATTTAACTGATAATTATTCTATAAATAGATTTAACTGATAATTATTCTATATATAGATTTAACTGATAATTATTCTATATATAGATTTAACTGATAATTATTCTATATATAGGTATTGTTTATAGTAATTCTATAAATAGAATTTCATGATAATAATAAGTTTTTTGTTTTCTACATAATTGAATATACTGACAATATTATGATTGTATGTGTGATAGGTTAGCTAAGAAAAGAGAAAAAGAAGAGTAAGTACTGTATCTGTGTGTTATAGTCATGTTTTTATAATATAAACAACATTTACATGATTTTAATTTAAGAAGCTTTTTTAATGATAATAAAATTTTCTATTTTATCGATAGCTTTATTTGCAAGACTTTTTTAGAATTTGTAACGTTGATATTTTACATGGAAATTCAATCCATTTCAGATTTTAGTATTTTCTTATCTGAAAAATTTTTAGCTCTGAAATAATTTGTATTTACATTTTCTGTATAGGAAAATTTTCCTATTTAATTCTATTATGTTGAATTTATTTTTCTGCAATTTTTTCTAACTCTCCATATAATTTTTCATTTTTTACAATTTTATGTACTTAAAAATATTGAAGTAATAAAACTGATAAAATAAAATACCTAAATACTAAAACTACAAACTACAACACACAGGTCAGCTCGTATTAAGGAAGAACTATTATTGTTGGAGTAAGTATTTAAATATGAAGGATCATAAAAAATGATTGATATGCCCTAGGTTTAGTATGTGTGAGGAATAGCATGTCTATATATATGCACACATTTTTGTCTTGTAATTCACTCATTGTTTTTTAAAACTGATTGATTAGTGTACCATTATGAGTGTGTGAGCTAATGTGTGAGTGAATATAAGCTCATGTAGAGTTTGTGAGCTAACGTGCGAGTGAATAAGCTCATTTAGAGTTTGTCAGCTGACGTGCGAGTGAATAAGCTCATGTAGAGTTTGTGAGCTAACGTGCGAGTGAATAAGCTCATGTAGAGTTTGTGAGCTAACGTGTGAGTGAATAAGCTCATGTAGAGTTTGTGAGCTAACGTGTGAGTGAATAAGCTCATGTAGAGTTTGTGAGCTGACGTGCGAGTGAATAAGCTCATGTAGAGTTTGTGAGCTAACGTGCGAGTGAATAAGCTCATGTAGAGTTTGTGAGCTAACGTGTGAGTGAATAAGCTCATGTAGAGTTTGTGAGCTAACGTGCGAGTGAATAAGCTCATATAGAGTTTGTCAGCTAATGTGCGAGTGAATAAGCTCTTACATGTGCAAGTTAGAAGGTGAACTTACGATAGGTTGTGGGGGTGTTATAAAGAGAGTGAATGAATAAGTGAAGTGATTGTACAAGCAAGGGAGTGAGTGATATAATTATGTACGTAATACTGTATTGTGTCACTATATTTTTTAATTGATAAAATGAAAAACAATTTATTGATAGTCGGTCTAATCAAAGTTGTTTTGCCATAATTGAAGTAGATTATATATCATATTCTACAATTGTTATGTTTTACAAATTAGAGAGAAGTTCACTGCATTTAGTTTCTAGGAGATCTTATTTTGTAATAAACTTTATAAGTTATTTGGTGTAAACCTTTTAATTATTATTATATATTTGAGAGATCTTTGATATGAAAAGTTATGTATTGGTGGTATGATGTAAAACTGTTTTGTGTAATGTTGTATTTTTGTGAAAACTTGTGATGAATTTTTTGTGATTTACAGTTTTTTGCACAATTGTTGAACATGTTCAAGACAGTCAGTATATTTTTCACTTCAGCATGCTTTTGTCCTGCACTTGTTGAGCATACCATGCCAAAATATCTATTTTTAGTGACTGTAATTTTTTTATGCCGAGTTGTGATTTGTCTGTGATTTTTTATCTTATATTTTTTATCACTATGCTGTTACATATGGTCTTCATTTTTATAAACTTGAAGGGATGTATAATGTTATGGTTTGCATCGTCTGTCTGTCCATCTGTCTGTCCGTCTGTCTGTCAACAATTTTCTGATGCTGATAACACATTATGGCGATCATGTGACATACTTTTTCCAGGTCTGTAGCTTTAAGGTCAAGGTCACTCTGGGGCAAGTAATTTTATGACAGCTGATACTTGGGCGTATAATGCTCCAACTTGTTTTAAATTACAATAATTAGGTCATTATGTTAACACAAAACATAAAGATAATAATTACGATGGTTAATGTTAAAAACAGTTAAATTAATTAAGATTATGAATATGTTTATCATAAAAGTTTTTTTAAATTTACATAAAATGTATTGTATTCATAACCATGCTATGTTTTATACATTTATTATTGCATTTTTGCTGTCTTTATTCAGATATATTCCTTCCATAAATAGTGACAGGTTATTCTCAGAAGTACAATATTAGGCCTGTTTGCCTTACTCTTTGCTATGAATCGCTATGGAAAAGCACTTTCTTGTAGCGCTTTCATTAGGAAACGGCTTGCTATTCACATCACTAACTGAGATGGTGGCCTGCGTTGATGTACAGAAAGCGCTTATTGCAATTGCATGTTTTTAGGGCAATTTTCAAACCAAATAAGCTGTAAAAAGTGTAAAATCATTGGAAAAAACTAAGTTTATATGAACAATTACAAATATTAATTATTTTAATGCATCTATAGTCGGCCCAACATTAAAAACAAATTGTCAGCAAAGAGGAAGTCACATTACTGCGGAGGAAGCCATTTTGATTCGTAACAGCCCTCTTGGATAGCGAAGATTTATTACGCTATCTCTCGCTACCTAGCGAAATGAAGCGATATCTTGTAGCAAGTCGTTTCCTATGATATTTTCTACGAAGCGATAATTAGCAATATGCTTAGGCAAGGGGCCCATTGATATGTAAAAGACAAAGGGATTATGGGATATACAAGGAAGTGTTTGTTTTACAGGTTATTCTTCAGAGTGGTTTGATTATATAAAACTTATAACTAACAGAATATGTTCTTTCATTTTTGACCACTAAGATATGAAGAAAGGAACATTTCAGCTGTTCTCATTTGTTCCTGTATTTTTTCCCTTGCAGACAAAGAGAGAAAACTAAACAGACTGATGGTTCCCCAGTGGCTTTATTCAACATGTTTGTACAGCGTGTCCGAGATCAACTTCATATTGTACTAGCAATGAGTCCTATTGGTGAAGCATTCCGTAACAGATTGAGGAAGTTCCCTTCACTCGTTAACTGTTGTACCATTGATTGGTTCCAGGTAATTTTGTTGTTATATTTATTTGACTAAATTGAATCAAGATGGTTCCAAGCTTTTGATTGAATGAAAAATTGATGCTTGTAAATATTTCATTCATTTATTAGACAACTTTGTCAATTCCAAGCAAGCAACTTACTTTTTTAAGTTTTTAGTAATTGTTACAATTCTAATAAGTTATATTCTCATTATAAAAATACAAATGGTTACATGCAGTTATTGCCTTAACTAACTAGCCTGTGACAAGTGCAAGTTAATTGTGCTAGTGAAAATTATGTATTTCTTGCAGTCTGCTGTTTGAAAATTTTGCTCTTTACCATTAAACATTAATCTTGTTAGTGGTCGAGAAAATTCAAGGTGAAGGTTGTACTTGTTCATCAATAAGGGACTTTAGTCAGTTATTTTCCCCTTGTATACTCTTCAAATAGTTAGGTCCAATTAGTTGGATTACTCAGATTTTACCATTACTTTTCATTGTCAATTTGCCAAAATTAATCTTCAATAACTTTTTTATAAATCACTTAATTTGTTTGAAATTCATGCTAAGTACTTTAAGGGTAAAGAACAATCTAAATTTCATCACTTCTGTTAAAATCTTAATTAATAAGAAATGTATTAGATGAAATAATTTGTTATCCTTAAATAGGACTTCAATGATAAAATCCAAGGGTTCCAACTGTAAGGACCTACTTACCAATTGGATTGCTTCAGATTTTATCAGGGAAAGATAACTGACAAAAGTTCCTAATTGTATATTTTAGTCTTGGCCAGAAGATGCTTTACAAGCCGTAGCCTCACGTTTCTTAGAGGAGGTAGAGATGGAAGAAGATGAACGTAGAGGATGTATTGAGATGTGTAAATCTTTCCATACAACTACTAGAGAACTATCTGAACGTTATCTACTGGAATTAGAACGTCATAACTATGTAACACCTACGTCATATCTTGAATTAATTAATACATTTAAGAATTTATTGGACGTAAAACGAGGGTAAGTTTTGTTACATAAGTAATTTTTAGCTGGATTTTTCAACGAAAAAATTTGGCTTATAGTTTGGCAAACCTGGGCGGGGGGAGTGTTGTTAACAATTGCGTTAAAGTTTTTTTTTTACCATAAATTTAATATATTTTTTTTAATTTGTTCAGTCACGTGTTATTAGCCTTCAAGGCTTTTTAAAGGTGGGCAGTTCTTTATACTTGAATGGGTAAAATAATTTTTTTTATGACATTGTTATTATCATTTGCCTGTATCTCGGTTTAAATGATTTCAGTAATGTAATGAGACAAAAGAGACGTTATGAAGTTGGTTTGGAGAAACTGGCTTCAGCTGGTTCCCAAGTAGCTGACATGCAGAAAGAATTAATTGAACTACAGCCACAACTTATTACAGCTAGTAAAGATGTTGACGAAATTATGGTTATTATTGAAAGAGACTCCATTGAAGTGGCTAAAGTAGAAAAGGTTTGTTTTGTTTCTTACAATATGGAATTTGTCCTTCGCTGGCAAAGATGGCAATACTTCAGGTTTATTAATTGGTCTTGTGGGTATTTTGATGACTAATCAGACCAAATTCTGGCCTTGAAGAGTTGACCACAATGTCAGACATGGATGATATGGGGCTGCTAAGTAAATGAAGGCAGCTCTGAGTTTTGGATATTTGAGAAAGTCTAAATGCAGTTAACTTTGCTTCTCAAATGAAACATTTGAATCTTAAAACTGGTCAAACAATCACATGATTTTGCTACAACCAATGTGGTCTTGATAGCAAAACTTTACTGAATTCCTTATTTTCTATCATTGATTATCTTCCCATGTTTTCTATCCATTCGGAACAACTTGACCTTTCATGAATGAACAATCTTGGAAGGATTTGAGGGGGTCTACCCTGGCAGCTTGGGATTTTACTACCTACCAAAGTGAAGCACGTAAATAGTTCTTGTAGTATACCTACAGATCTTTGTCAAAACATATTTCTATGTTATGTATTGAACCAAATATTGTTCAGTGATATCATATAACTGTGTTATTTCAAATTTACAGACTAAAGATGAAACGTCACTCATCGCCTAAACGATTGTGTATTTGTTTACTTTAACATTGGTAATATCAAAATGGCGCCTAAATATGTTTGAGGTTATTCGTAGCGAATGGCTGAGGAGTTCCGAATGATTTTCCGAATTATTTTCTATCATAGTTATGATTATCTCCCTTTATTTTCTTCAAACACAGGTTGTAAAAGCAGATGAGGCTGTTGCTAATGAACAAGCCAAAGCTGCTAAAGCCATCAAAGATGAATGTGATGCAGATTTAGCTGAAGCTATTCCAGCCCTTAATTCAGCCTTAGAAGCCCTTAATACATTGACCCCACAGGATATTACTATCGTCAAATCTATGCAGAAACCACCAAATATTATCCGTATGGTACTTGAAGCTGTATGTGTAATCAAAGGTAAGGTCTTTGTATGTTAAAGGTCTACGAAATTAGGATATGAAAGTGGTTGTCCGAACTAATCTTTTTTAGAGCAAGCACTATATATCATTTGCAGAATTTTGGTTGCCCAAACAAATTTGTGGTTGTTCTGGGCAACCACACACCCTTGAATTTCGTAGACTGTGTTAAGTTTAGGGTTATCACTGTCATCTGGTTGATTGACTTAGATCTGTATGATTCAATAAGAAATTGACTTTCATTTCTCGAATTGGTTTTAAAATTCTATATAAGGTCTCCAGATAAAGCATAACTCAAAGATTCATGAGTTTAATGTGCTTTAAATGAATGAGCATTGATTCCCACTGTGTTGTGTACAAGGGGTGATCTAACATGATTAGGTTAGTCAAACATGTTCAGGGTCGTACAGGTCCTTGAAAGTCCTTGAATTTGATTTCGTCGTAAAGAAGTACTCAAATTCAAATCTATGCTTGAGAATACAAAAACTCTGACATATTATCACTAAAAGAGATCAATATAACATTGTTGGGGGGGAAAGTGCATTGACCTTGCACCCAAAAAGTAAAAATCATCTAAAATCTGTGAAAGTTACGTCATTTATGCATTTTAAATGGCTTTATAGCTCATTTTTCATACCAAACAAGTCCTCCAATTTTTCCTCAAATTTCCTGGAATTTAGACAGTGATATCATCCATGTACAATTGCTCAGCTGGTGTGAATTATTCTGACCTTTCTTACAGGAATCAAGCCTGATCGTGTCCCAGATCCCAGTGGCTCTGGTAAGAAAATAGAAGATTACTGGGGACCATCCAAGAAAATGTTGGGTGACATGAAGTTCTTAGAATCATTGGTGACATTTGACAAGGTTTGTTGATATTTATATTGATCACTTTTAATTTAGATTAACAACGAACAATATGCTATGCCTGGAATTGATTCCCAATATGCTGTGTCAGCTAATGATATATTTTCACTCGTGGCTATGCCACTCCTGAAAACATTGCATCCTTAGCTCACTCGTGAAATAAAAATCAATCTGACACCAATAAACAAATACCCTCTATATCATTTTTGGCTAATCATATCCAAATATTATTGAATTATGTAGAATGGTGAACAACTTTTGAATATTATATTAAAGTTATGTTTATTATCTGTCTGACTTTGAACCGTAAAAATTTATGAAATTGACTTACGATAACTTTTTCTTAAGAATTTATGTGAAAAGGTGCACAGTAATTTCAGTAGTTGAATAAAATATGATATATATGTATGTGTATAGCTATTCGCATTAATATTATCATGAATTTTCATATTTCTAGGATAATATTAATTCTGCCTATATGAAACAAATTAGAGCTAAGTATATTCCCAACCCAGACTTTGAACCAGAGAAGGTACGTGTTGCTTCTACTGCCTGTGAAGGTTTATGTAAGTGGATTCGTGCTATGGATACGTATGACAGGTAAGTTCTTATAAAGTAGTGCAAAACTAAACATTTTATTACTGGACAGTAGGTCCTGTGAAGATAAAAATTTTACAGGACCAAAAAATGTCTTACAGGATTGGAGACATTTTACAAATTGAATAATTGAAAACTGTGTGAATAAGATCAAATCCTTTGCTGTACTGTCAGGCCTGTAAACCTGCAGATATAGACAAACCTTCTAATTTTTTATAGGGTTTGTCTATCAGTCTGCCATGTTTGGCGGTGACTGTCTTATATTTATATTTGTAGCCTTGGTCACTTTTTGTAGTATATCTAAGGTTTGTACATGACGCAGGCAAGCTATATCAATGATAATTAGCCTGCTTGTATTGATAGTGTTCCCAAGATCTTTCTCTATCTTTGTCAGTAGGAAGGGAAGTTAAGTGCAGGTTAAAGGCAAAGGTCCAGGAAAGCTAGGTTTGGTGAGCTGGTCTTTGTAAAATAGCCATGTTATGGTATGTTATCTAAAAAAGTGAAAATAAAAAAATGTTATCATGTTATTTAATTGTAAATGCTATTTTACCCTAAAAAAGGCCCTTGTTTGATTTTATGACTATGAAAAAGTTGAATGCTCTGTAAATCTTTTTCACTTAAACCTCTCTTTGTGTGTAGATCTATTGCTCTTTAGTCAGATCAATTTTATTTTATTTCTTATGTTTTATTTCTATAGGGTAGCAAAGGTTGTTGCTCCTAAGAAAATAGCTTTGAAGAAAGCTGAGACAGAATTAGCTGAAGCCATGGGCTCACTGGAAAAGAAACGTGCTTCATTGAGAGAAGTACAAGATAAGTTGAACAAACTTACTGAGAAATTAGAATTCAACAAACAGAAGAAAGTAGATCTTGAAAATCAAGTAGATTTATGTACAAAGAAATTAGTGAGAGCTGAACAACTTATTGGTGGACTAGGAGGAGAGAAAGACAGGTTAGTAGAGTTGTATATGTTTTCATCAAGATGGAAGTTTTTATGACTGGTCTTGAAGTTCAGGTTTTTTGGACCTGCAAAATGATTCTCTTCGTATGTAAAAACTGCTGCTAGTGTGGTCTCATTAAACTTTGAAATGCTATTCTGAAGTTGTCATTTTTTGACTGGTTTTTATATGTTTTAACATAGTAGCAGACTATAGTAAATTCTTATTATACCTCCGCTTCGAAGAAGAGGGGGGGTATACTGTTTTACCCTTGTCCGTGCGTGCGTCCGTCCGTCTGTTACAAAATTTCCGTCGCAGTTTTCTCAGCAACTATAACATGCAGCAGCCTAATACTTTGCATATTGCTTCATCCCATAGTCCCATGTGGTGTAAAGCGATTTCATGCTCCTTGCTCATCTACTTCCTGTTTGTCGCATATTTTTAGATTTTTGTGGGGGTATCACTAGTGAGCATTAGCTCACAGATTTACTTGTTTCAATTTGCCGTGGACAATTAGGTTAGGGTTTGTATGTGCAAATAAAGAGATAATAATTACTACAATTAAAGTAATCCATATTATGTGTTGACAGGCAGACAATACAGTCTGCGACTTGGTAGAACACCGTCTTCTGTGGCTGTGAAGACTGATTCTTGGTTTACATTCACAATCACAAATGGTGCAGACTAACACTTCATCTGAGCAGACTGATGATGCCTCCCTCTTCAACCTCTTTGCTTAATACTCAATTATGTAATGTAATACAGTGGATCTTGTGTTAAGCGACCATCCAAGGGAGAGACAAAAAGTGGTCGTTTAAGACAATGGTCTCTTAAGACAAATGTTGATTACCGACCTTGAAGCCGTTCTGACAATCTGAAATTCGTCATTTTCATAGAACATTTTCTGTCAACGGGACGATTTCAACTGCATGGGCTTTTATTTAAATGTCGTCAAATGCATACAAATAATGGGCAAATCGATTTTTCTTTTTTCAAAACATCCTAACTTCAGCTTCAAATTGCAATAATTTATTTCAATTAAGTGAAACTTATGTTTAAATAACGATTGCGAAACGGCCGTTTTTGTTTACGTACATGTTAAAATCCGTTATTCCCGGACATTTTCGCCATAAAAACAACCAATATTTAGGTCATCAGAGTAAATGCTGTTACAGTTAAAACTAAAATTCACACAATTTATAAGAATTAATTGTGATAATTGTCCAACACGCCAGCTAATTCTTTGTTCTAACGAGCGCTGGCAGCAAACTAAATGTTGACCTCGTTTGATATTAGAACGTGACGCTATTTTTGGAAAACGTGTCTATAATGTCCTCAATATTGACCTTTCTTTGTTTAAATTTACAAATTGTTTCTGTTTACGTATTTTTTAAAGAATATTACTTTACACGTTCTATGCACGTATTAAAAGGCAAATTTGCAGACTTGAAATGTGTAAGAAAACAATAACTCTCCACGGTGATTGAATGGTAAAAACAGATGTTTTAATCGACCCTGATATGGGGCTAATTGTCCAATGTGTATTATCATATTAGTGTCACTTAGTTGATTGTTCCCACTTACCCCTTTATCTTACAGTATCTATGACTGTCAATTATTGATTTTCTAGAGCCTGACATACGACTTTATAGGTGATAGACATTGAGACAACGTACTCCCGGTGTATATTTCTAATTACCGATTTTTATTGATTTTCGCCAAATACGATTTTTTGAACCGGTCGTTTAACACAAATAAGTCAGTCAGTTTCGGCCAAAACCAGTGGCCGCTGGTCGCGTTAGACAAAAGTCGCTTAGGGCAAAGATTTAAAGAGTTAAAATGGTCCGTGGGAACTCAGAGTGGTCGCTTAGTGCAAATGGTCGCTTAGGAGACGTGGTCGCTTATGCAAGATTAACTGTATATGTTTTCTATTACAGATGGGGTTTAGCTGCTAAAGAACTTGCTATAAAATATACAAATTGTACAGGTGATGTGTTAGTATCATCTGGTATTGTAGCATATCTTGGTTGTTTCACATCTGCCTTTAGATCTGTAAGTATCAGTCTTAGTGTGTTGTTTTCTCTTTTTGTATGTATACAAATAAAGTTCAAATGTGAGCATCAATTTCATTTTGTATTATTTTTGTGTCTTAAAACTTGAGTTTTATGTCTAAATTTGGAAAAATTGGATATAGAAACTGCTCTGTGGTTGAGATGTTAGGTTGCTAACTTCAGATCAATTGATTTAAAGCTCTGAGTTTGAGTGCAGGTCAAATGATAATATTTATGTTAGTTATTAAGCAGTTGCTAATGGAGTGTGGGAGTTTAATTTACTGAATAGCTTGGGGCATGTTACCTTCCAAAACCATTTACCAATTGTAGCATAAATTTCAGCTACAATCTGTGCAGAATAAAAACTTAGCTAGAATGTTAAATATATTTTGAAAATGTATCTTTCAAGGAATATTAGGTTAATTGATTTTGATAGAGCACATATTTTATTTGAAATATAGGGTTGGATAACGAGCATATTATAACTATATACATCCCCTCCACTCATCTGCAGCGTGTTCAGATACCCTGAATGTTCCAAAACCTTATGTAACAGAAGTGTCGGAACAACTCAACCCAAAGACAACTCAACCTGAGACAACTCAATCCCTACTTACGGATTGAGTTGTCCCAACATTGAGTTGAGTTATGCACGAGTTGAGTTGTCTTCGGGTTGAGTTCTCCCGTACCCGTAATGTTAGCTAACAGTCATTACTGAACATGCAGCTGATTGACTTTAAATGCATCCTCCCCATTATAGTTTTATAAGATATTTCTGTTATATTTCATCAGGATCAAACAGATGCTTGGATTAAGTCTGTTAAAGAGAGAGGTATTCCATGTTCTGATGATTTCTCACTGATTGGTACACTTGGTGATCCTGTTAAGATAAGAGCTTGGAATATTGCTGGATTACCTACAGATTCTTTCTCTGTTGACAACGGTATTATGTTGACGTAAGTTTACTCTTTATTTATTGCTAAAAATAATTAACAATCGAAAATGTTATTAGAGAATTTGTGATGTCAGAACCAGCATACTTAGTTAACCTTTTAATAGATATAGCAACATGTCAGGTATTTCTAACACTCACACCCCTTCAAACGACTCCTTGGACTAAAATTATATATTTTTAGCTCAATTTGGAGGATTTCACTTAAGGAATGTTATCCCCCAAAAATTACTGTATTCATGATAGCCTTCCCCATCAAGACATTTATTAAATAGGCTTATTTAAATGAGATTAGTTGCTCTAAGAAACAAAACAGAACCAGATCGAAGAGAACAGTAATTCTTTTTTGAAAAGTCTTCATAAACACAAGTATCAATAAGTAACTAAAGCTCAGTTAAACTTAAGTATTTTACATCAAGTGTACTATGTAACTGTTGTCTTATTTCTTCTTCTTACAGAAATGCTCGTCGTTGGCCATTGATGATTGATCCACAAGGTCAAGCCAACAAATGGGTTAAGAACATGGAAAAAGCCAACAATCTACATGTGATTAAATTGACTAACCCAGACTTTGTCAGAACACTGGAGAATTGTATACAGTTTGGTACCCCTGTAAGTTATTTAAATTTTGTCAATATTTTTGTGCTACTGTTTATAGAAACCTTGTTTTTAATGCATTGGTCTTTGAAATTAGCCAGTTTACTATGCACCAAGTCCATCAAATCTGCAGTTAGACCGACATATATTAAAATGTTTGGGAAAGTTTTAATTAGGATATACAGTGCCATCCATAAGTAACATAGTAAATGACTGATTTGGTTTTGAAATTTTACTAATACAGTGTACTTGATAAATCAAAACATCTACAGGTACATGTGCATGTATGACAGCTACAACTATTATTACTTCCCTTTTACTTTTTACAATCTTATGTATGCTAATGTGCAAAAGCATGTTATTAAAAAACAGCTTTTGTGCACCCATAAAGGTAATTTTGACTGGCACTGTATGTGATTTAAAAAAATAATTCTCAAATAATCATGTTCAATGTATTTCATGTTTATCTCATTCATCATCAATTTAATTATGTTCTCTGTATTTCAGGTGTTACTCGAGAATGTTCAAGAAGAATTAGATCCTATGTTAGAACCTTTACTATTGAAACAAACATTTAAACAAGGTGGTTCATTATGTATACGTCTTGGTGACAGTACCATTGAATATTCACAAGATTTCAAGTTCTATATTACTACAAAATTGAGAAATCCTCATTATTTACCTGAGACTTCAGTCAAGGTGAGTGATTTGAGATGCTGTGGTCGTAGAAGCTGTGGTCCAGTACTAGGACATGCGCTTATGGTTCAAGAGGTCATGGATTCTAACCCCACTAGGAGCACTGCTAGTTTCTTTGAACAAGAAAATTTACCAACATTGTTCCACTTCACCTATGTGTAAAATGCCACCCGGCTAGCTCAGTTGGTAGCAAGCAAGTCTACTGATCGAGATGTCGTGGGTTCCATTCCTAGGTGGGGCATACTTTCATAGAGCTTGGTCATGAAATTATTTCTATGGCCATTCTCCCTCTTACCAATGATTCTTAATTATGTTGGGCAGTTGTCAGTCACTGACCAAAGTATGTGCTTAGTAGTTGGTTAACAGCTTAATCCAGAGATTTGGCCTTTCCAGGAACAGTGAGTAGGTTGATTCACCACCTTTATATGACCTATACAATGTGTTGCTACAGCAAACCCAACAAAAACAAACAAAAACCTATGTGAAAATGGGTTTTGTGAGGGTTTGCCTGCCTTGGGTGGTTTTAACGATTAGGGGTTACCCTAATGTTACCCTAAGAATGTTAAAAATGTATAAACTCTTGATTTTACTGACATTTGATTTATAGAATTTATTTTCATCTGTATTGATCTTAGAAGTTTTTTCATGTAGATACAGTAAAGTTCCTCTATTAAGACCAGCAAAATCGATGGTCTTAATAGCAAAATGGTCTTAGAGACCCTTTTGTTCAAAAATCGCATGATTTTGAAATTACAAAAGTTGTCTTACTAGTGGAACTTTACTGTAGTATAGAATATATCTTAAAATAGTTCACAATATTTTGTAACAGGTAACATTGTTAAACTTTATGATCACACCAGAAGGTTTAGAAGATCAATTGTTAGGTATTGTTGTTGCTAGAGAGAGACCAGAACTTGAGGAAGAAAAGAATGCCCTCATCTTACAGAGTGCTGATAATAAAAAGTAAGTAAATATCTATAAACTTAGTTGAGATTTTCCTTGTTTGCAGACTGCAGGAAGTCAAAGTTCCTGGCTGATGCATGATGGGAAATTTAAATTCTATTTATAGCTCAGTCTATTATTAGATCAACAAATGTCGAGGTCACAATATTACATGATGTCATATCTATATTTAGAATATTTAACTCATAAAGAGAATTTGAATATTCGCTCAATGAATTGTTCATTAAAGGGACAGAATGTACAACTCGGTTCATTGTACTTTTTTTAGGGGGGGGTGGGGGTGGTGGGGGGGGCAAAGTGTCAATAAACTGAGAATTTAAATAATCATTATACGACTGAGAGTTTGATGAGAGCAGCTTATATACAGCATTCAGGTACTTTTAAATCCTTGTCTCTTTAATTTTGTCACATTTTTCAACTAGCAACCATGTTATTATTTCAGACAATTAAAGGAAATTGAAGATAAAATTCTTGAAGTATTATCATCATCAGAAGGAAATATCTTAGAAGATGAAACAGCTATCAAAGTTCTCTCATCATCTAAAGTATTAGCCAATGAGATCTCAGAGAAACAGGTAATATAATAGTCACACCTTTTTTTCCTCATATAGCAGAGGCCATGTACAGGCTGCTTCCCCTCTTGCAATTTTGTACAAATCATGCAGTTTGCCCAAGAATTTTTGTTCACCTATCTTTGAAATTACGATAAAATTTCCCAAAATATTCTGTATAAAAAAGGCTTTAGGCCCTTTCCCCAAATACTGGAAAAAAAGCCCTGATAGTTTGTTACCCTGGTTTTATGTTGTTTGGCAAAGTGCAAAAATTTCAACTAGCCTGACCAAATGAATAAGGAATTTTCACCTTTGACTATTCAATATTAAGATTTTAGTTTTTGGGCTTTGGGCTCCTTGGTAAATGCAAGGACTGTAAACGAAGCATTCATTAAGATGACATGAGCATATCTTCATGGTATAAAAAAATACTGAAAATTTGTATTTCAAACTAACTCGAAAATTTATCATTAAACATAAAAGAGAAAATGTCTGGACCACAGATCTACTTCAAATTTCCTCGAATTTCGAAAAATCGCGTTTCGAAAAATCGTTATTCAACTGTTTTTTATTACATTTTATATTTTCATCTATTTCAGGCTATTGCCGAGGAAACAGAGAAGAAGATTGATACAGCTCGTATGGGATATAAGCCTATAGCTATCCATTCAACAATCTTGTTCTTCTCTATCGCTGACTTGGCCAATATTGAACCTATGTACCAGTATTCATTGATGTGGTTTATCAACTTGTTCTGTTTGTCGATAGAAAATGCTGAGAAATCTGAAGATCTGACGAAACGTTTAGATAACTTATATCATCATTTTACATATTCTCTATATTGTAACATCTGTAGATCATTGTTTGAGAAAGACAAGGTAAGTGTGTACTCTATATTTATAACGCTAGGGCTGCTGTGGTTTGCCCACCTCATGCCTCGGTTTGGTCCGAAACTTGTTAAATCAATAAAAAATCATTAGAAATTTTGTTAATATTTTTATGACTTTCTCTTATATTTCTCATTGCGGAAAGGTTTCAGTCTCAATTTAGTGAAAAAAATCACTATGGTGGGAGCTAACCTTTGTGATGTTAGTAATGAAATTGTTTCTACAGCCATTTCCCATCCTACATCTGAACTACGTAGTGTAGTAACTATATATGAATCAGTTATTTTCACTTGCCAGAATCAATTTTCAATGGACCTTTCCATGACTTTAAAGGCCGGACTTCATTTCTTCAATTTACCTGGTGGTAAGCAATTTAGCCGTTAAGGAGAAATGGGGAGGGATTGACCTATGTAAGCAGAGGTCACCAACGGCTATATTCTCTATGATTGTAAACAAATGCTTACAAAAATTGCTACAGTGTTTATGTTGTAAATTCCAAAACATGGTGCAAAAAGAGTATAAGACTCTAAAATATTGCAGTTTTTAATCCATGAATCAACAGTCGTGGGAACTTTCTATGAGGGGCAGCGAGAAGATAATATTACTGGCTCTATAAAGTGCATGAACTCTCTTTTGATTGGTTTAGTGAAAGTCATAGACCCATTGGCTTCTCCCAACATATGTCAGTCAAATTTGAATTTTTTGAATTCGTTTTCAAAATTATTCTTTGAAAGTACCATTTCTTGGTAACATTGAGATCTAAAAAATTCAAAATGTATTCAAAATGTGTCAAAGAAACAGTATGACAAAATTCATTAAAATCTGTTCAGTAAATTTGTTACAGTTCAAGATTTTCTCTCAGTGGTTTAACATGTTCACTGCTCAGAGAGTCAGAGAGAAGTGGCCATTTTCAAGATTCTCCCTCTTTTATAGTAATAGTTGAAGTCTGGCCTTTAACTATTAGCATAATAACACAAAGGTTTACAGTTACATTTTGTCCCACAAACAAGATGTTAACAAAAGAGCACATGAGTATATTTGTGGGGTAATGTATTGCTATTCAAATAAAAAGGTCGCACCAAGAATTGTCAACTGTCCAGACCTGTCTGGCTATTGGTTTAAGGCGATGACTGAGAATTACATAAAAACTAAATATAAGCGTTACCCTCTGTAAGATGTACATAATTTCTTAAATCTAAGAAATGAAACATTTTAATTCTAAGCAAGTCATTAATCCATTGATTGTTATATATTGATTTATTTCAGTTACTGTTCTCATTCTTACTATGTGTGAATATATTAAAACATAACAAAGAAGTCAATGAAGAAGAATGGAGATTCTTACTCACTGGTGGTATAGGTCTAGATAATCCACACAGTAACCCTACCACATGGTTACCTGTACAATCTTGGGATGAAATCTGTCGTATTGATGATCTACCTGTATTCAAAGGAATCAGAACTAAGTTTATATCCAACAAAGATGGATGGAAAGAGTTGTATGATAGTGTTGTAAGTTGGTTTATGTATTAAGTGAAGGTCCACCAGAAACATTTAAAATTGATGGTTTTAATAGCGAATTGATCCTAATATAGGAACATTTCTTGCTCAAGTTAAGCTCCTTCTTCTTCCAATGTAAGGTTAGAAATCTTACTGGATTGTCTAGTATCCTGTGGTTAAAACTGTGATGCCCAACAAAACAACTGGTTAAAATGGTTAAAATTAGAATCTATAAAATCATCTAAAATTGGTGGCCTTTATATTGGAATGTTGCTTTAATAACTGCCAACTCCCTGCAGCGGTTATTTCCCTTTATTAAGTCAATAATTACTGCCACCACAAGTAAATTCGTCCCTCAGAGAGCCGAATATTTTTTGTTTATCTTTTCTGTTACACTTCAATTTTTTTTACAAATTGAGTCTTCTTGCAATAAATTATGATGTTTAAAGTACATAAAGATAAAAAATAGTTTTAATTCATAATTTGTAAAAATAACAAGCGTGACGTAAGCACTGTGAGGAGTTTGGGCATTCTATTAATAGATGGTATTACTAGCGTCACATTTTTATGTGTTGGCAGTGATGAAGTAGCAAAGCGTGACGCAATCACTGAGAAGTTGGTAATAACTGTTGTCAAATGTAGGTTTGATGAAGATACATCTTTTTTATCAAACAATTTTAAGTGTAAGACTTTAGCAAGCCAGCTGTCAGGTAAAACTTATTATTATTGATTATGAATTATATTGGCTATAGTTCTATTTCAAATATCCTTAAAAGTTTAAATATTGTATGTTCAAACATTATAATGGCTTATGTTAAAAAAAGCATATAAAAATCTTATTTTTAGGAACCTCAACACACTCAGTTACCTGGAGAATGGAATGAAAAACTTGGTGGATTCCAAAGATTGTTACTTCTTAGATGTTTGCGTCCAGATAAGGTATATTCTTTAACAATGTTAATCTCAATCATCCAGATGCTTGTTCTTGAACATTGTTAATCTCAATCATCCAGATGCTGGTTCTTTAACAATGTTAATCTCAATCATCCAGATGCTTGTACTTGAACAGTGTTAACCTCAATCATCCAAATGATTTAATTTAAAATAGGCAATGCAGTGCTGAAAAGTCTTCAAGCCATGGGTTAATGAAACTAGCTGTAAAGTAACCCACCAGTACAGACTTGAAGTCAAGTAACCATGGGTTTTATCCTACTTTTAAACGAACAAGCTGTTTCTCAACTTGTGAATAAGATGTTGCCACTTACAGGGAAAGGCAAGTAGAAGAATATAGGGAAAACAAAATGGTTTAGAGTTGAAAAAAATATTTAAAGTGAAGATATACTGTAAATTATATAGTACTTTAATTACTCAAGAAAAAGTAAATCCTGTTTGTAAAATTCTGCTTTCCTGGCTAGCTCAGTTAGTAGCTTGCAAGTTTACTAATCTAGGGGTCGTTCTTTTCCACAGGGGGGCATACTTGAAGGTTGTTGTTATTCAGTGACTAAAATATGCACCTAGTTTACAGCTAAATACTGAAATTCAGCCATTCCAGGAACAGTGAGTAGGTTGACTTTTCTCTGTGATATGACATACTGATTTTGTTGCTACAGCATTACCCCCCTTTATAACCCTGCTTGCTAATGTTAAATGTTGTGTATTTCAGGTGGTGCCTGCTATTCAAGATTTTGTTACAGATAAAATTGGAAAGAAATACATTGAACCTCCACCGTTTGATCTTCCTAAGGCATTTGGTGACAGTAATAGTTGTGCTCCATTATTGTTTGTATTGTCACCTGGTGGTGATCCTATGTCTGCTTTGTTGAAGTTTGCTGATGATCAGGTACGATTTTATATTTAAGTCTGTTGTATATATGACCTAAATATGTGTTGAATACGCTGTTAAACCCAATTAAAAAAATATTTATGAGTTTTGCAAATCAGAATGGAATTTGTAATAGATATATTAAGAGTGGCCCCTTTCTAACCTGTGCACTTTTTCACAAAAATTCTTGCGAAAAAAGAGATCGTAAGTCAATGTCATACATTTACATTTCAAAGTCAGAAGGATAATAAACATAGCCATGTTATGATATTTAAAATGTATACAATATTCTACATAATTAAATAATATTTGGAATTGAATGACTATATTATGTATGTTCCTTGCTTTTGGCTTACGATATTTTTTATCGTAAGAATTTTTGTTAAAAGCGCCACTTGTTTTTTAATAGTTTTTACCTCTTTCAGTCGTACTTCATAGTTGTGTAATAGCAATTGAGTAAACATATTCTTTTTATCAATATCATCAATTTCCAAATTTTTGTACATAATGATTTAGAAATTTGTTTCTTGTATTTTCTAGGGTTTTGGAGGGGCCAAATTTGACTCATTGTCTCTAGGTCAAGGTCAAGGACCTATTGCTTTAAAGATGATAGAAAAGGGAACAAAAGAAGGAACCTGGGTTATGTTACAAAATTGTCACTTGGCTACATCATGGATGACAACACTTGAGAAGATCTGTGAGGTAAGTTTACAATATTTTAAATAAGACTTTGTTTTTTTTACTTGAAGGGAAAGCATAGGAAGGCCCTTTTGGGAAAATAGCGACATAATTGAAATTTGGGAATAAAACTTGTTTCATGCTTTTCAGCAATAATGTACAAAAACTTTTGTTTTTACCCCCTGTGCATGGATGGAAAAACCCCCAATTGGAGTTCCCTATTTGGTCTATTTGGATATTTAACTTGTGTCATTCTTAATGTAACACTAACCTGGGTCGATAGCACAGTCAGTAGTGTGCTGGGATTTTGAATCTCCTGTCCCAAAGGGGGTACAGATTCTAATCCCGCCCGGGGGGGTTATACCCTTTCATGAAAATATAACAATGACTTGGTGTTAAACCCAGTAAAAAAAAATGTACATTTGTAACACTATATATAAATACATTTAAATATTTCAGGAATTAAATCCAGAGACAGTCCATCCAGACTTCAGATTATGGCTTACAAGTTACCCATCAAATACTTTCCCTGTATCTATTCTACAAAACGGTGTAAAGATGACAAATGAACCTCCCAAGGGACTTCGATTCAATATCTTGAGATCTTACCTATCTGATCCTATCTCTGACATGGAATTCTTCAACTCTGTTGAAAGGAATAAAGTAAGCGTTTTTGTCTCTGTTTATCTAATGTTTGAATAAAGATTCATTTTGAAAATTTAAGTGAAAAAAAACTGCCTGTCAGTCAAGTGTGTAGTTTGTTCAATAAGCGACCTTAGTCAGTTATTTACCCTTGTATACTCTTCAAATAGGTAGGTACAATTAGTTGGATTACTTGGATTTTACCCTTACTTTTCAATGTCAAATTGCCAAAATAATCTTAAATAACTTTTTTGTTTTGTAAATCATTTAATTTGTTTGAAAGTCAAGTGTTGTTACGGTAAAGATCTATCTAAATTTCATAGCTTCTGTCAATATCTTGATTAACAAGTAAGATATTAGATGAAATACTTTGTTATCCTTACATAAGACTTCAATGATAAAATCCGAGGATTCGAACTGTATGGACCTACTTACCAATTGGATTGTTTCAGATTTTATCAAGGAAAGATAACTGACTAAAGTCCCTAATAAAGACAGGTTGCTAAGGATTTTTTGCAACACTGCTATATTAACACACTACATAACAGGCATGAAATTACATGTTTCTAATTTGAGACTGTCAGAACTGCAGGAACAAATATTTTGTTGTTAGATCATTGCACTGTGTTAATGCTTTTGATTTTATATATTAAATATGCTTTGAATAATTAATTTCACCCTTAAGACATATTATGACTTAAAGCAACGTTAACAGCAGTACTAACCCAGATAACTTGGGCCAGAAGCGCATTTGGTAGCGTGCTGGGATTTGGAATCTCATGTCCTGAGGGGGGTACGGGTTTGAATCCCACCTGGGGATGTTATACCCTTCCATGAAAATTTGACAATAATGTCAATTTTCTTCCATTAATAAGGTATATGGCATGGTATATTCGGCCTTGTGGAAGGGTGAGTGAGTACTGGTAATAGACAAGGGTCCAGGAAAGCTAGGTTAGGTGCGCTGGACCTATAAAATGACCTAAAATGTGTTGACATTATTAAACCCAGTAAAATAATATCAAATAAGTACTAACTCAGTCACCAGAGAACTATTGGTCCAACATTGGCCCATCACATATCTCATTGACTAAGTAATGAATGATTCAAAGATTGGCCAACCTCATTTTGCTTATGGGCTCCACCTTGATCAACCCTGGGCTTGTTGTTGGCCAAACAGTGAGCCAATCAAGCCTATACCGTGAGGTGAAACAGTCTTTGGCCCAACAGACATCTGTCTGCAATCCGGGTATTCAATAAAAATGTCTTAATTTTTTATTCATATTTTATAAAATACTTTAACAATTGTTTGTTTTCTTTGCCTTGTAATAGCCATGTAACCTTGTAAGTAAAACATGCATGTATGATATCTTATATATACCCTGTATACTCTGGAGATGGGAAATATATTTCTTCTAGAAATTCTATCTTATAGTTTCATTTATTGAATAGAAAATAGTTTTTCACTAAAGGGAAGTAATTCAACATTTTAGCTCTGAATATAGTGAGATTTTCTTTTAGAGTTAGCTCCCTTATTTGAAATCTTGCTCTGTCTAGGTCAGATGATTTAAATATGTAGATACTGTATTATTTCTAATTTGCATCCTCATTGCATTGTTCAAATTGACTCCTTGTATCAGGCTTCCTTTCAAGTAAGCTTATTCAGTTTGACTTCATATTTTTGTGGTTTTATTAGGCCCCAATGTATTCCTTTTGGAATGCCTTTGGAATATTGTATGCCTCAGGGGCGCACATTAGAAACAATACGGTCATCTTTTTTTCTAGAGAATTGTAACTTATACTTATATCTCTTGTATAAAGATATATATCAAGGCTCAACATCAAATTTTAAACAAGGTTACCCAGTTGGGCAACAAGCTATATGATTTACTTGCCCGAACCAAATGTTTACCAGCAGTAAAAAAGAGATTTAGCCTTTCCAGGGAGAGTGAGTAGGTTGACTGACCGCTGTTATATGACCTATAGAATGTATTGCTACGGCGTTAAATCCAAAAAAGAAGAAGAAAAAAGCTCGAATTATTTTATCATAATATGTTGGTAGTTGCTATATTGTCCCATGTACTACTCCTCCATTTATTCTTCATTCGTACTGTATCATAATGTAGCCTTAGTTACGATTATAGCAAGGTAAAAATTCTTTAGTACAACATATCTATGACTGTTTGAAATATGCCCCTATATCTGTAAATTAGTCTTGGAATGCCTATTTATGGCTATGCTATGTAGTGGCATAGCATAACAGAAACATATTGAGACAATTGCTGCTGTGTAAATTTCAGCATATGAAAATAATTGGTGACAAAAATAAAAAAAATCCAGGAGGGCTTCCTGTCCCCTCTTAGAGAAAACTTGCCGAATGTTATTTCATCTCTAGCAATGCAACTAAAGTTTTTGTCAGAGACTGACTGTAACCTAACTTTCACCCTACTTGCTAGAATGTTTCTTTGGTAAGGGTAACCTACTTCGTACTACTGGTTAAGAAGTTATTTAACATACTTTATTTATAAGATATGGATAATTTTTTTAGTTAGATACTCTGATTCTAATGTATAGTGCCTTACAAAAGTTCTTGGATTAATGAAATGTTGAGAACAACTTGTCATTAAGTGTACCTCAAATGATATTTACTGTGATTATTAAAAGCTTATTCTTATAAAATCATTTTAATCATATGATAACAAATGAATGAATACCAACTTTTGTTTTCTAAGATGACTCTGTGAATCGGTTGATCCTAAAAACATGTTTTCCTCCAGGGACTTTAGTACGGCACTGTATGATATAGATATATATAGCTAGAAGTGTAGATATTAGAATAGTTGAGATATAATTATAAAATATAATTACATAAATTGTTAAAGAACTCCAAGTAAAAAATAAACAAATATTTTCAGAGAAAACGTCCTGCAAAAATAAATAACAAACTTGCGGTAAATCAATGATATTGTCAGTACATGTATTAATGTATCGTAACATTTTGGTTCTTTTTTTTATTCTTGTCAATTTTTGTGAAATATATGATCATCAATATGTAGCATATTTTAATGTTCTTTTATTTCTACCTGTATGCAATGTTTGATAATTTTAGGGAGCACTTAGTACGAGGGTTTGACACTATTACCCGAAAATTGGTTGGAATCTCGGTGATTCTTAGCTACGGATCATGTGTGGATATACTTCTCAATTGTTTCCTCATTTGAGTTTCTGTGAATTGTTAATACTTTTAAGGGACTTCAGTTATTTAGTTATTTCCGCTTGTTTATTCTTCAAATAGGTAGATCACATAAGTTGGATTACTCGGATTTTACCCTTACTTTTCAATGTCAATTTGCCAAAATAAGACTTAAATAACTTTTTTGTAAATCATTTGATTTGTTTGAAATTCAAGCTAAGTATTTTTAGGGTAAAGAACAGTCTAAATTTCACCACTTCTGTTAATATCTTCATTACCAAAAAAAAGAAGAAATATTTTGTTATCCTTACATAGGACTTCAATGATAAAATCTGTGGATTCTAACTGTAAGGACCTTCTAACCAATTAGATTGCTTCAGATTTTATAAGGGGAAGATATCTGACAAAAGTCACTTATCTGTGACTACAAATCTGTATCCAAAATATTTGTCTTTTAATTGAGAATTCCCTTACGTAAAGAAGGAATCTCTGAATAAATGACAAGGGATTCCTTCAGAAGTGTCAACCCTACTTTGTACATTCATTTCTCTTTCGATTTGTGGGGAGCATGGATTAAGTAGAAAATTTGATTGTTTTCCTTCTCAGTTTGTTGAAATTATGCATGAAAATGTGAACTCACTGGTAGTGATTGGCTTTGAATGTTTTTTTATTTAGTTTTTATCCCTGCATGCACTGCCACTTTATAATGACTCCCTACAGTTTTAATGTACTGTATGGTTTGTTTTTTTGTTTATAATTATTATAAGATGTCCTATCTAAGATTTATAATATGAATGATAACTCCTTTAACCCTTACAATGCTAAAGCCAAATATGGAAAGCCTAGCCACCAGCAAAGAACCAGGTCAGCCAACAAAACACATGCGGGCTGACCAGGTTCTTTGCTGTTGGCTGCTCATTGTCTTAGACAGACTAGTCCACTGTGGAAATTCAGCATTGAAAGGGTTAAATTTAGTCAGATTTATAGATTAATACAAGTAACAGTGATGAAAGTCATTATTGATGAAACAATTAACACTGGCGTTTCTGCAATTTGATTTCAATTGTTTGAAATATTGATTTGTTATGTGCTGGTCTACAGTCTGATTGTTGGTGATTGAACCAGTTATTGCCTTTACTTTTCTCCATTACTGGCCAGATCTACATTTTTTATAGTGAAGGACAAAAATTACCAACTAGCCTGACAATGTGAAATAAGCCATTTTCACTAGTTCTGTGCTTGGGGCTAGTCATTGAGGTAAAGACAGGACTGAACTTTATCACTCATTTGACAGTTTCCGCTGATTTTTAAAAAAATTATCATTAACTTCCATGTATATAAACTATTTATTTCAATCATTTAATTATTATTTCAATATATTTCAGCATGCATGGAAGAAATTACTGTTTGGTTTATGTTTCTTCCATGGTATTATACAAGAAAGAAGAAAGTTTGGTCCATTAGGTTGGAATATACCTTATGAGTTCAATGAAACAGATTTACGTATCAGTGTCAGACAACTTGCTATGTTCCTTAATGACTATGATGTAAGTATTAACTTGTTGGGTACTCAGCTAGCTCAGTTGGTAGCACGCAAGTCTACTGATTTGAGGGTCGTGGGTTCGATTCCCGGGCGAGGCATACTTTCGTGGAGCTTGGTCATGAAATTATTTCTATGGCCATTCTCCCTCCTATCAATGATTCTTAATTATGTAGGGCCGTTGTCTGTCACTGACGAAAGTATGCGCTTAGTAGTTGGTTAACAGCTAAATCCAGAGATTAGCCTTTCCAGGAGGAGTAAGTAGGTTGACTGACTGCTGTTATATGACCTATACAATGTGTTGCGACGACATTAAACCCAACAAAACAAAAACAAACAAATATTGACTTGTTGGTTACAGCCATTATGGATAGTATTCAAACAAACACAAGGTTTTTTTTCAGCGGTATTTTAGTATTTTTTTCCATTCGTCTTGTGTTATTATAATAAATCTCCATTTGAACATTTTCATAAACTAAATTCACTATGATAGAAGTATTGTTGTCTTTACTTATATTTCACTCATTACTTTAAGCCTGGCATTGAAAAGTGTTTGTCCGCAGTTTCCCAACCAACTCGGGTATATTTATACCAGGTTAATATTTATAATTAAATATTGGATTTTTATCATGGATTGGTGGAAATTAAATTAATAATTATCAATTAAGCAGTTTCCTTACTCCTCATGCTTGACATATTTTGTGCAGCCACATGGATGCAGACTTCAGTAATTTATGCATATGTAGACGCAGAATCCTGCGTCATAAAAAACTGCTGAATGACCTCAAATTTCTTTCTAGTGATATGAAAACTTATTACTCATCCTAACTATCCCATAATTCATTGTTTTACAGGATGTACAATATGACGCTATACGTTATCTCACTGGAGAATGTAACTACGGTGGCCGTGTAACAGATGATCGTGACAGACGTACATTACATAGTATTCTAAACAAGTTCTACTGTCCTGCTATCATTGAAGATGATAATTACTACTTTGATTCTTCAAAGAACTATTTTGCTCCTGGAGATGGCGAGGTAAGAGTCTAAACTTATGTATTGTACTGGGGTCTCATTTTGGGGCGCCTATATTTTGCATTTTCTGAGGGTTTTTTTTTTAATTTGCAGGGTTTAAAATTTGGGTCTTTGATGAAAATTCCATCATATCAAGTATAATTTGAATTGATACAGATATATTTATGGGGTTTAGAATTTGTGTTATCGTTGTTGACTATCAGCATTCTGAAAATTACACCACAGGAAAATTACCAGCTACATGTATACAGTTAATGTTAGATTTCTGGTTATCAATTTTAATGGTGATTAATTTATTTTAAAGAAATAACATAAAGTTGTCAATATTTGATGTAAAATAAAACATAGACACATACAAACTTTGTTGTGCCAAAATGATAAACAAATTTGAATTGATTAAATATGTGAAAAGTTTTGTTTTATTTCCTTTTGTTATGTAGATGCCTGTAAGTAAATTCAGTGTTTGAATAAAAGCTTCAATTTTAGTTTGTTGCAGATAAGTTATTGTTTACATGGACTTCCATGTAGATTGTTAAATATTTTTTGTTAATATTATGTTTGACTTATTGAACTTGACTAGTATGTTTTTAGCCGGATTTTTCAACGAAAAAATTCGGCTAATAGTTTGGCAAAACACGGGTTGGCGGGTGGGCGGTCCAGCGCCGTTAACAATTGCATTAAAGTTTTTCTTTACCATATATTTCTGCCATTTATCAATCTTTATGAAACTTCATACAATGATAACATACCATGTGATGAACAGAATTAGAAAGTAATCACAACTCTACCTGGCTTTATTATGGATTATTTCCCTTTGTAATTTTTGCTAAGTTTTTAAATCTAGCTTTAATGTGGTTTCCATGTTACATTTCTTGTTTGTTAACATTTTTATGTATTTATTTTTTTTTTATTTTAGTGTTAGTTTATTTTGTTTTCCCCTTAATGTGTATGCTTTTTGTATGAGCAGAGGCCTTACTTTATACAGAATATATAAAGCAAGTAATAAAAAAAGAACTGTTTTTTATGGTTAACTAAATTTTTGTCCTCATGAAATATGCTCTTGAAAGCACTTGAAAGAAGAGATCATTTGTAATCTTGTTTCAGAAAGATTTATGCATCTCAATACTGCAATGATATTTAAATTAAAGTATTGGCTCAATTTTGTTCATAATAGCTAAATGCAAATTACTGAAGCTACCGTTGTTAACTCTTTCCAATACCCTGTCAGGAAACAGTCCAAAATTGTTGTAGAATGTTCTAGATGAATAGGTAACAATAAAATACATAAATAATTTGTTTTCCATTTCAGTATGAATCCTATATTGAATATATCAAAAATCTTCCTCACAATGCTAAACCAGGTATATTTGGTATGCACGATAACGCTGACATCACAAAGGATCAAGCTGAAACAAGACTTCTGTTTGAAAATATTCTTTTGACTCAGGTAAAATTTGTTTGTTTTATTTCATTAACTTTGAATGTTGTTGCATGCAGTGAACCTATAAAAAGTCATTATTCTCTAATATACCCATAAATGTTCAACCTTTATTTGACCTCAATTTGAAGGTCACCAACAAAGGTGGCCGTCTGACTTTTCCAATATGATCTGGATACAGACATCTTATTGCATACAAACTTAATTTAGAATATTAGATAAGTTTGTTTGCTCTGCATCTGACATCTTACAAAATGGCTGCTGGTTGTGAATATCTTAGTTTGAATCAGCCAATGAAAATGTCTCTTCTTAGTTTGAATTAGCCAATGAAATTGTCTTACTTTGGTTTGAATCAACCAATGAAATTGTCTGTTCTTAGTTTGAATCAACCAATGAAATTGTCCAATTAGGTTGTTAGTTATTATGAACTTTTGAGTCAGAAAAGCACATTTCTGTAAGTTGTTTTTGAACTTAAATTGAGTAATGTTGGCCTACATTGAGGTTCCACAAATCTCGACCTTGTAATTTTAGTTTGACTGCAGAAGTATTTATTTGCTTTGGTTAACTGAGCACTATGTTGTTTGCCTATCACATTTTTATGCTTTATTTTAATGCAATGGCTCATGTTTATATATATGCCATATTTATTTACATTAATAAATCAATCTGCTTTAAAGGCACTAATTCACAGATTTGGTCTATTTTTTCTATAATTTCAAAATACCATTCAGTGTCTGTAATTGTGTCAAAAAAATTAATTCTTGTCATTTTAAGACAAACTGACCTATATGTTGCAAGAAATATACAATTAAAGACACAAAAATGCATTAAAAGTGTCTATACCATGACATACGGGGTAGATATTTACTATATGAAACGCCATCATTTGTAGTTGTATGTCAATTTGCACTAAAATTGTCATTATCAGAACACTTCTCTCCTGCTTCCAAAAATATTTCTGTACAATTTTGATAATTTTAGAAAAAGTTGAAATCTGTGAATGAGTACCTTTAACTAACGTGTTGATATTTTTATAAAACATAGTCTCAAGGAGAGGTCAGTAAAATGAGTATAGTTCCATCAGTTTAAAGACTTGATTATTGTTGGGAAATTGTTAATGTTGTCTTAGTTTTGGAAAAGACATTTTATAATTTTCATGTTCATGATTAAGTTATTGTTTCAAACTGTTGCAGTTTTGAAATTATGGACATTTTATGTTTTGTTTGAATTAAATTTTGAAGAACTTGAAGTATAGTAATGTAATTCAAGTTTGTTAATACTTTTTCTAGTTTTATAAAAAAAAGTGGCATTTGAATATATATACAATATGCTTGACATGGTTATTGTTACATTTGCTGTGTGAAGTCATAAACTCAACTCTTTCATCCTTGAATAAAAAATGAATGTGGGTATATTTGGGATAAATGCTGCAGAATAGTTTAGAACAAATTAAGTTTTCATGATATTTATTTATCAAATGTGACGTCTAGTATAATTTTCATATTTCTTGTTCTATATTTAATATCTTTGTTCACAGTTTGGACTTAGATATAATTCAATATTTTGACTTGTTTATAAGGGTATCTTTGTCTGCAGTTGGACCGTTACTATCATTTAATATTCCAGCCAGTTGACTTTTACAATGATTTAATTGCATTGTTTTTTTTGTGCCATTTTTTATGCCAAATAATCAAAGAGTTTATGATTTTGCTTAGTAATCCCTATGACATAATGCAGGTTATGCGCAAAACAGTCGTAACTCAATATAAGAAAAGAGCAAGTTACGTCCATTTTGCGCTATACTCGCAATATGTAGCTTTGTTAATATTGTTGTTTGTTTTTATTGTGCTAACATATTGTTTTTTTCTTTTCTTGCCTTTTTATTTTAAATTACACTTGGTTGTGTATACTGACGGATAATGTACTGAATTCTTCACGGAACATGTACACGTCATACCTTGTATAAATGTATACCTCGATGCACGTTGGTTATACGTTGACGTAACAGAAAAGGGTAAGATCTCAAGATTTTAAATCTTGAGTCTAGAATGCATGTCCTATCCAATATTTATATCAGGACTAGTGTTTTCTTATAGGTTTTAGATGTAGAAGTTGGTCCCAACATTAATTATCTGTTTGTTTGTCTGCTTGTGAGGAGTTCATATCGAAGGTTGCCCGCAAGACTGTAGTATCTGGTTCTTTAATGCATTGCTCTTACTACAGTCTTGCTAGCAACTCTTGATACAGTTATTGAAAAGTTTATAGACTTAAAGTGTTTTCTTGGCGTAGTAATGTATTTGTCATACAGAATGGCTCGTTTCATTACTATGTTTTAAACCACTATTGAAGCAAAAAACTGTGGGCCTTGATATTATTTCTTAAAAATGTGTACCTGAATGACAAAATATTAAAACTAATAATTGAAGAAAAATATGAAAAGAGAATACTATGACCTGGTTACCTTTTTTACCAAAATTAATCCATTTAGAAATTACATTTAAGTTAGTTTACTGTCTTTCTACCAGTCTACATTAAAAGCTTTATACTCGTGGGTGAAAATTCTGAATTCTAAAATTCCTGAATGTAATGATTTTGGGATGTTTTGCATTTATTTATAACATTTTCTCAGTAACAAAAATTCTTCGATTTTACGACCATTCCAATATTCACCAATGTAAACTGAACTAAATAAACAAACAGTGTATTAATGATGGCACTTTATATTCTGAATATCTTATTATATTTCCTGCATGGTGATGGATTTTAGTCTTAGCCTTAAATCTTTATAAACCTCCAGCCCAATTATGGCTGTATACTTGTATTTTATCAACTAGCCTGTTAAAGTAAATTTCACTAGCTCTTATGTATGTTCACTAGTTTCAGACTTTGAGGCTAGCGTGTTAAGGCAAAGACTTGTTTGTTTATATTTATGTATCTATGTATATTATATATTACAGTCTACGAAATTAAGATATGAAAGCAGTTGTCTGAACAGATAATTTTAAGAGCTAGCACAATATCTCATTTGCAGAATTTTGGTTGCCCAAAAGACATTGTTGGTTGCCTTAACTAAAAAGTGGTTGTCCCCAGCAACCGTACACCCACTAATTTCATAGACTGATATTATATTTGGTATCAGAGACCTTGATCCTACTATCATATATGTTTTTACTCGAATATTTACCTGGTTACTTGTGTTCATATAGCTTTCTCTAAATATGCTCTTCATCATTATATTCTATATTATACATGTATTTATACTCATTGCTTACATATACTATAGCTTGCTACTGACCATGCATGCTTCTACACTTTATTTTTACGACCATTTGAAACTTATACTTCATTCCAGTTACTACATATTCATGCTTTTTACATGGGTTGCCTTGAAACCCAGATGTTAGAAACCACATCTTTTGAAATATGACACAAAAATGTTGTCAACAATTACATTTGGTCAGGTGCAGTAGGATTTAGTGCAACAATATACAGTTAGGTTTACACCTAAAAAATACACTTAAATACAGCCTCGATTTTTACAATACTGGACAGTATTGAGCAGTCTTGTTTTCTATGAAAACTATATATGGATGTAATTGAATTAGAAAAGTATGACTATTTAGATAAAACAGATTGGCTCACTCACGCTATTATAATGTATTATGCAAACTATGACGCCTAGATGCATACATATGATATTGCACTAAAACATTTTCATGCATGCTGCCCCTAAACCCTCTGTTACCTATACTAATGCTTAACATTCCCTGAGAAAACATAACCCTCTTACCCTAATGTAATCAAATTATTACCTTTTGTTTGTCTTCAAACTGTCAAACAGATGTTAGTAAAGCCTCAACTATTTATTACTAATACAGTTTTCTCTTTTTAGTCTTCAAACAAATGTTTGTTAAACTCTTAATTATTTATTTCAGTTACTAATACAATTTTATTTTGTTTTTATCATTATTTCTTGTTTTTTACTGATAGACTCCATCAAGAATTATACCCAATGGGTTTTTACCTATGGTACAAACTATGTACTATTACCATGAAAATATGTGTTTAGCAAACAATTGAATAATTTTATAATCCAGGGTTTTCAGCAAAATTGTATGCTCTATAGATGATGTGTGTACATTTGTACCTTGTCAGTTGGCGTGGAAAAACCAGATATTTTGAGTTCGTGATATCATCTATATGACCTGGACTTGGAGTTTGTCTGATGTAAAATCAGTAAATACCTTAGCAGTGAATTTAAGATCTGGTTTTAATCACATTGATAAGGATCATAAACATCAATATAATAACCTGGTTCTGGTGATATATTGAAATATCAAACAACTATTCGGCATTTAAAACTATTACATAGTAGAATCTCAAACTTATTTTAATTCTTCTTCTTTTCTTATAGCCTTCAGTATCATAGCTAGAAAATTAAATTTAGATTTTTAGAATAACATGCTAGTTGTATAATATGTATGACTTTTTCTTCTAGATTTTAAAACATGAATTTATATCATCAAATGAATTAAACCATTGGTAATTCTTGTTAAAAATTGCTATAGCCCTTGGATATTTCTATCATAGTAAAGTTCTTTTATAAAAACCACCTTGGTTATAGCAAAATCATGTGATTTTTGAAGTTTTAAGTCCCAAATGCTTAATTTAAGGAGAAAGAGGCCCTATATCCCGACTATATTGCTATTAAGAGCATTGCTTTTGATGGATGATAACTATTTACTCAAGCTTGCAAGGTATTTTAACGATTTAATTATATAATGCTTTTGAATAATGCTTCATCACTTTTGTCAATGTACATGTATATCACTGTAGTCCATTTTAATTTAATTTGTAATCATCTCATTGGCTTATTTCAATTCAAGTTGTCCAATCAAATCACTTTAAAAAGCTTGAATTGAAACAGAATTATAAGAAATTCAGTCCCTTTTTGATCACTCAAAGTCGGACTCTGATTGCTAAAAACTTCCAACAATCCCATAATTACTTGTGAACCCACTTTGAGTGATTGCAATTGTACTGTATGTTGACTTACCATGTCACCATTGGCCACTTTCCTAAACATATTGCTAGCTAGTGCTTTGCCTCCTGGTACCCTCTATTTGATACCACATACTTTTGGTGTAAGAATGGAACCAGAGGACAAAGTGCTACGTAGCGATTTACTTAGAAAAATGGCCCCCATGTCTTACACTCTTCAGTCATGTAATAACTTCTGATTCCTAACTTTTGACATTCCCATCATTTATAGGCTAGGGCATCATCTGGTGGAGGACGATCAACTGATGACATTGTTGATGAGGTAGCTGCTGACATCATCACTAAACTTCCTCCTAACTTTGATACTGATGCAGCATTACGTAGATTCCCTACATCATATAAACAGAGTATGAACACTGTACTTGTACAAGAAATGGTCAGATTTAACCGTCTATTGTCTGTTATCAGAAGTAGTTTAATCAACATTAGAAAGGCAATCAAGGTTAGTATTTTTAGTCTTTCAACAATTTCCCGTCAAAAGGCTTAAGTTATACCACAAGTCAAAAACTATCGATGATTCAAATGCCTGACCAGTTTAACCTGTGCAGTGATACATGTGTCTCTGATTTACTACGCAGTTTGGTTTCATTTAGTTTCAATGTGCACGAAAGTCTTTCTGTATTTCAATACTTTGATTAAAGTTAAAAGTTGAGTGTGGTTTAAAGTCTGCTTCCATATACATGTTGAGCGGACTTAACAAATTTGTATGATAACTCCTGATTGTTGATCATTGAAATCACCTTCAGGCAGAGGATCCCTCTCATGTCCTTATTTACACTTGAGTGGAGTGGAACAACTGTTGGTAAATTTCTTGCTCAAGGAAATGGACAGTGTCCGAAGTGGGGCTTGAACTCGGGACCTCTCGATGCCTAAGCACATCCCACCACTGAAACATTGTTTCTACAGTATTCATTTTTTCTCATCTGTCAAAGCATAAATAATTACTCTGTGACTTCATGTGTTAAAATCTTTGTTGTCTGACAATCATGATATTGCAATAGTGTGTTTTAAAATCCGGTAGAACTGACAAATAGCTTATAGCTGTTAAATGCTTTTTGAATATAATATCATATCATAGTTATGTTTATTATCCTACTGACTTCTGAACTGCAAAAACTATGAAATTGACTTAAGATAGCTTTTTTGTAAGAATTTTTGTGAAAAGGTGCACTGGACTGCTATGATAATATTAAACAATATTTATGTTATTTCAGGGTTTGGTAGTTATGTCAGCAGACCTTGAAGAGGTTACATTAAGTATATTAAAGGGTAAAATACCTGGTATGTGGATGAAGAGATCCTATCCATCGTTGAAGCCACTTGGTTCATATGTCAATGATTTCTTGGCCAGATTAGCTTTCCTACAGGTAACATTAACTTCTTCATTTATCATGCATTCTCTATCAAATACTCCTCTTTTTATAAATGCCCCCTCCCTCCTCTTTTTCTTAAAGAAAGGATCTACTTACCTGAATTATTTCACTTTCAACATAGATCCTAGAAAACAAGCAACACAAGCCTTTCCAGTTAAATATTAAATTTAAGGTATTAAAAATTATCAACTAGCCTGACTATATACAATTATTAATTTTCACTTGTTGATTAAGGCTATGGGTGCTTTCCAGTTAAATAATCAAGTTTAAGGTGTTAGAAATTATTGACTAGCCTCTCCATGTAAAATTAGTAATTTTCACTAGCCTAAATCAATTTTCACTTGATCAGGGCTTGAGGATAATATGGCTATGGCCACTTCCCTGTAATGTTACATACTCATGATGGTTTCAATGTATTTCAGGATTGGTTTGAGAATGATGCACCAACAGTATTCTGGATTTCTGGATTCTATTTTACACAAGCTTTCTTGACTGGTGCACAACAGAATTTTGCTAGAAAATACACAATACCTATTGATTTGTTAACATTTGATTACGAAGTGCTTGATGATAAAGAATACACTGAGGCCCCAGAGGATGGTATGTGCCTTTTTTCTTTTACTGTCACCATTAACCAGTTAATCAACTCTAATTTGATTTCAATTAAAGCCCAATTATTAAAAGTAATACTGTTTTTTTAACTGCAAAGAAAATAGTCATTTATCTATTTCAAACACCTCTAAATTGCTTTTATATGTTTTTGTTATTATTGCATTTCAAAGTGAAAGTAGATCGAAACCGAAAGTAGAATTTGGTTCTCAATACTTGGAACAATAGTTTTGATAACAGTATGTTTAAGATGAAGCCCTGTTATAGAAAAACCCTGCTTCAAATTACATAATTAAGCTCCAAAACTATTTTGGATCAGGTATATTTAATATTGGCGTAAAAGTGAATAGAGTGTGCTCTTATAAAAGTATTTCTTTTTTAAGAAATGGACACTTAGTCAAACTCATTTAGAAAGCAGAATGATTTAAACAGTTTATTGTGTCTCTAATGCATGTTATATTCTGATAACTTCATGTTTGTATAACAGTTTTCAAGTCTACTGTTGATGAATATATCTTCATATAGTGGCTTTAAAAATTACTTTAAAGTTCTTGAATTGGTTACTGGTATTTGTTCTTTTATATACAGCCACTGAATAAAGTATGATTTGACAATTGATAAACTTGGTATGCTTAAAAAAATGTGCAAATTTTTACAATATGTTGGTGAATTTAAGCTTTATAAGCCATTCATGTGACAGAAAAAGAATGATTTGGTTAACCTCATGCTTTAGCAGGCATCAATAAAAACTGCATTTTCACACCTTAACCATTTCGCCCTCCAATAACATGGCGGTAAATATGAATACAAATAGCCAACCATAAAAAATCTTGACAGCTCTCCCTTTTACCTATCATTTTTATTTGTCCAACATATAACATTTCTTTAGCTGGAAACTTTTCTCATTTGAATTCACTGTATGAAAACATTTTGTTTGTTACTTCGTCCATATATATATATTTGTATATTGAAGTATTTACATTGATATTTTAATAAGAGATATTAGTCAGTTATCATTCCTTGATAAAGTCTAAAGGGATCCAATTGGTAAGTAGGTCCTATCAGTTGGAATCCTCAGACTTCATCTTTGAAGTCCTTTGTAAAGATAATAAAGTATTTCATCAAGTATCTTTCTTGCTAATTAAAATATTAACAAGAGTGATGAAATTTAGATAGTTCATCAACATAACTATACTTGGCTTACTAGTATTAAAGTTAATGTATTTTTTAAAAATCTCTACCTTTTATTCACTAGGTGTATATGTAAAGGGATTATTTGTGGAAGGAGCTAAATGGGATCGTAAGGCAAAACAACTTGGAGAATCAGATCCTAAGATATTATTTGACACCATGCCCGTGGTAAGTCTAGTTATTACTTCTTTTTAACCCCGGCCAGTAGCGCAGTTGGTAGCGCACCTGAATTTTAAATCTAGTGTCCTGAAGGGGGTACAGGTTCAACAATAATTTGACATTGATGTCAATTTTCCTCCATTAATAAGGTGTATGAAGAAACTGTCAGCCTTGTAGAAGGGTAAGTGCTTTCTGGCAATAGACAAAGGTCCAGGAGAGCTAGGTTTGGTGAACTAGACATCTTAAAATGCGTTTGTGTTGACACAGCATTTCACCCATTAAAAAAAAGTATATGTAACTGCTGAAATAGTTTAATTACATATTATATTATATTCTATCGACACAGCTGATAATAATTGTGTATATTTCCTGCCAGAATTCTTGGCTTCCCTGTTTTTAAAAAAACAGTTTATTTGATTGACATAGTAAATTTGTAACTTAAGTATTTGAAAAAATAGTGTATTTGAAAAAATTAATTTGGGGAAACATGGGCGGGCGGGCGTCCGGTGTTGTTAACAATAATTGTGTTAAAGTTTTCAATTTAGCATATATTTCTGCCATTTGACAGATCTTTATGAAACTTCATACAATGATAACATACCATGTGATGAACAGAATTAGAAAGTAACCACAACTCTACCAGCCTTTATTATGGATTATTTCCCTTTGACATTTTTGTGTTAAAGTTTTTAAATCCAGCTTTAATGTGGTTTCCACATTACATTTCCTGTTTGTTTTTATTTCAGATTTGGGTGAAGCCATGCAAGAAACAAGACTTGAATGAAGTAAATGTTTATCATATACCAGTTTACAAGACTAGTGAACGTCGTGGTGTACTTTCTACTACTGGTCACTCCACCAATTATGTAATAGGGATGTTAGTCCCTACAGACAAACCTGAAGACCATTGGGTTCAGCGAGGAGTGGCCATGCTCTGTCAACTTGATAGTTAAGTTTGACCGATCAGTAACTGCTACTTTTAGTTCGCTATTATTGTCCTGTAAGAATTGGATATGACTTTTGGCTTTTTAATACATTTTTTACAGTAATATTAAATAAACATTATTAAAATTTGAATACATTAAAAATGAATAAATTTCATGAATATTTTTTATTGTTATTTAATATCCTTTCTACAGGACACCCAATTGGTATTTGTTTTTGTCTAAATTCTGCACATTAGGTCTATAAATACTTAGATCTAAACAATTTGGTGAAGTGATCAACCTTAACACTGATTTATTTCTTGTTGAAAAAATTATTTATTTTGCATTTATTGTTAACTCTATGTGATAATTATATGCATACATTATATATGCATATTCATGTTTGACTTTATACATATTTATTAGTCCTACCTAATGAATATTCATATATTGACTTGTGTTATACATATTGTGGCTGTGATTTTGTGCTACATTCCGTGTGGATCCGTCCAAAGAGGATTATATTTTGTTATGTTAAAAGACTATTTATACATTATGTATGTGATAATATTATACAAAAGTGATTTCTTACTAAATTTGTAATGTATTTTTTCTTGTTTATTTTTTATTGTTGAATATTGAATGCTTTGATTTTTGTCCAAAATAGATGAAATAATGTTTTGTTTTCACCAAGTATTGTTTGATTGACCACAGTATTGATTAAACAGCCAAAATTTTACTTCTGGTGAGAACAGTCAGCGAGTCAGATGCCGTGTGCCTTCAAGTGCAAACTGCTGATACAAAAATACGGTATTAAATATTAAAGAGTTTTAAGTCCGTTTTCTATTTATTTAGTGATCTTTATGGAAAAAAATCAATTAAAAACAAAATTCTTGCTGGACATAGTTTTTGATTTTTTATACTTATGTTTAACATGACTGTGATATTGTATATAAAGTATTGTTTGATATATTCAAAAAGTAAATTTTGTATGTCTTCTTTATTTATTTTTTTCACCAGATGCAGTGTTTATACATTTTTTCCGTCCAAGTTATTGTAAACTTAGGAATTCTGGGACAGACTTGATGATAGTTGTTGTTTTGTGCATTAAGAAGTATTTACAGGAGAAAGAATATTAAATATTGTGCATTGAGTAGACTATTAAAATTTGTGATTTGAGTAAAGAGTAAAAATAAGCAAAAAAATGTTATGTCCTACAAAGTAAGTATAAACTATTGGACCAGTATGTATTATATTTTATGTTTTCTGAATAAAGTCTCTGACAGTTATTTATGTGCTTATGATGTTTTTTTTATGTCAGACAGAAAATTTATTTTTACTTATCTGTGAGAAATAAAATTCTGCTTTCATTCATCCTGACAATGCAACCAGTTTTTTACTGAGGATTTAAAAAAGTGGAGCCCAACGACCCCATTGTTCAAAATAATTAGGAATATTTAAAACTGGGCCAAGATTTAATGGATCTTTTGCTTTCAGTGCAGTTGATATTCTTAATCCTTTGTGCATTTGTATTCTCAATTTCATTTTTACCGAGACATGCCAAATATGTATATACACAAGCTAACACAACAACCAATTAACTCCGACACAATATAAGATTATTACTAAATCTCAGATGCCACTTGGTGTACTTACGCCATTTCAATTTTACTTGTGCAAATGGCGCAAATTAGTGTCCTAGGCAAAACGCTGGATGCAACCATCTTGCATGTAACCAGTGTCCAAACAGATTTAGAATCAGAAATGCATGGCAACGGCTAGTGTTGACTATAATGCTGAAATGCAAAATAAATCAATAATTTCTTTGGACTATCTATTTCAATGAAAACTCAATTTTACCTGTAGTAATCTTATGTTGAATAAATCATTGTCCAAGGTTCAGTTTTAGGTTAACCTACCTTCTTAGAGAATTAGATTTCTATACATTTGGGTTTCACTTCATGAAAAATTAAATAGAAGATTTTGCTTAGGCCACAACAAGTTGATCATTATGTTCTATGGATTCGCTCGCACCTTAATTTTGACGGTTTTTACAAAAAAAAAAAACTTTTACTTCCTTGCTCATAAAAATTTGGTCAAACCGCTATATAAAGCAACTGAGTTAAGATTTAAAAAAAGTTTCTTCGCTCGCCACAATTTTTGACTCTTCCATTATCATAAGCAATGGACTTTGTTAGTATATCTCCAATGTCTATCTTTTTGTGAATTAAATGCAATGACCTTTTGCCATGACCTTCAAGTTGTGTTGTAATAAATGGAGATAGCTCAAGTTTGAACTTCAAAGTGGTGATTTATTTACCATTGCTGGATCACTAAGGCTCTAACACTTAAATCTAAGTAAATAATAAAAGAAAGCTGCCCGGCTAGCTCAGTTGGTAGTACACAAGTCAACTAATTGAGGGTTCAATTACCAGGGGGGGGGGGGGGGGGGGCACACTTTCATGGAGCTTGGTCATGAAATTATTTCTATGGCCATTCTATCTTCCTTTTATATTTAATTATGTAGGGCAGTTGTCAGTCACTGTCGAAAGTATGGGCCTAGTAGTTGGTTAACAGCTTAATCCAGGAGCAGTGAGTAAGTTGACTGACCATCGTTTTATGACCTATACAATGTGTTGCTATGGCATTAAAACCCAACAAAAAAACAAATAAAAGAAAACAGAAGTACAGACAATTTAGATAATCATAGATTTATTTTCATTCCAATGAGCATAAATGCAGTTATTACAATTTATAGAAATCTTCTCAAATATTATAAGTTTAACCAGTAAAATCCTTAAGTTTTTTGTTCCATGCAGCTTATATTGAAAGTTTTGAATGAATTCTGAATCAATATGTAAGTGTCCATTCAACAAATGATTGTCAGTTGAAGCATAGAAACTATATACGTGTACATGTTTATATAGGGTCCTTGGTTGAAGTTAGTAAATGCTGAATTGCATCTTGTACATAGATTTTTATGAGTAGATAAACCAGCCACTCGACTGTTTTATTATTATTATATAACAAATGTGCGAAAATTGCTTCGTCTAGAAAATGGGATGAAAACACGGAACTTATTTCAAAGAGTTGTAATATTACTATTTTAAATTGTTCATAAAATGATAGACTTAGTTATTTCCAATTTTGATTTCTAGCATCTGATATCTAATTAACAGCCCATATAAACTTAAAAACTCTCACTAGAAGCATGGTATGAATGAACGAAACACTTAAAATGTACTAATTATAAAATGGAAATATCAATGAAAAAAGTCAGTAAACTTGGTCCCATAGCTTCACCAAAATGTCAGAACCAATGTAACATGTTCATCTAAGGCATTAAATACTCTAATACAAAATTCTTCAAGTCTTCACTGTCAACCATTATTCTTCCACTTATAAATAAACTACAGTTAACATGTATCTGAAATTAGACAGAATAACTAGAGAACAATATAATATTTTGTTATTGAGAAATAAAATGATGTAGATCATAGTCAGCCATTATCAGTATACATGTATATTGATTTTATGGCTTCTGTGTTGACTAAACAAAAATTGCTTCGATTGTGGTGTTTGAAATCCGCCTATGAAGCAATTTTGAGGCATATGCTAAAGCTATTAGTATCATTCTAAAGCCTTGGCTTGCATGCAAGTATAAATATATAAAATAGAATAATTTATAATGGAGAAACTGGCTACCAATTGAACTTGTGTAAAAAAAATACCTTTTTTAGGAACTACAAGTCATACAATGTTTTTATGCTGGCTACCAAAGTTGTATGTAAATAAATGACACCAGTTGTTGGCATTAAAATATTTTTCTCAACTTCTGTCCCATTTTTGTAGCTACTTTGTTTCAGAGTGGCTATAGAAAGACGAAAATAGAAAAAATCCACAGAAATAGTATAGTTCACAGTACAAGTCCTTAGAGGGACCTTAAATAAAACTCAGTAAATTTACTCTTTTTTATTGATATTTCGCCTATAAGGCTTTGAAAAAGAAATATCAATAAAAAAGAGTAGAAATAGTATAGTTTTACAGAATCTAAATAAATATACATCTTACACATCAAGATTTCTTTGCAGCTTCCATGTATTCTTTAGCAAGTTGTGGATTCTTCTCAACCCATTGTTCAGCTGTATTCTTTTCTAACCAGTCGGAATTGGATATTTGTTGACGTAAAGTTGAGAATAGATCTTCTAAATTGTTTCCTAAATAAAAACAAATAACAGTTAACTAGGTGACTTAGTTAAGATGCTACAATTCTATAACATTATAATTTATACATGCTAATTACTACCATGGGTGTGGAATTCCAAGATTTTGCTGCTTGCCCACAGACAAGCGCAACAACAAAATGCTACATGCGCAGGAAAAAAAATCACTTGCCAAGAAATACTACACAGATTATTAAATTTTTAGCTCTAGTATGAAACAAGATTTTGTAAGTTTGATTTTCACCCTTGAGTCCTCTTCCTGCTCCCCCAGTACTAGGCTAGTAAAATAAATCTTAAGATTCATAAAGACCACAGGTTCCAAAATCAATTACATTCTAACCCATGTATTATAATGTACATGTATTTTAAGAGAGGGCATAGATGAGAAGTTTCAATTGCATAGCTAGATCTGCCTTGGTTCATATCACAACCAAATCTACCTTGTTCCTTGAGCGATGAACTTTATTTACTACAATGGTTTCCAAACAAGCGCCGATGGTCATTAAAATTATAAGAAACCAGGGCAATCATTTGGCAAATTTTCAAAATTGCATGTTTTTCCCCTATCTCAAATAAAAGTTCCCCTTGAAATATTATTTTTAATTTGTCATTCTACAGTCACAATTTTTACTAGCTATTCAAATCAATGGTAGAAAAGTGTTCAGAATAAATATGACTGGTAATAGTCACAACTGTATGCATTTATGAGTTGATTAAAAATTCCTCATATTGTCTTGAAACAATGCAAAATTCCACTTCCTATGGGTATGGGTACCTGTCCCAAAAAGTTGTCTAGTGTCCTGGAAACACTTTGATACTTCTAGTTTAGAGACTAGATCAAGGAATATAAAGGTTTAATGTATACCTGAAGCTTGAGTGCTACAAGAATTGTTGGATGTATCAGATGGTTTATCTGTTTTCTTCTCAGATGATGTGTCTCTTAACTCTATAATAACAAAATTAATGACAAATACTTTAAACTGCCAATCAAATGAAAACTATGTCGAAATTTCTCTACTCCCATACTTATTTATTTATTTACATGAATATGAAAGTGGTCCATAGCATATATGTTTACTGAGATAGGTTTTACCGCATGTAAATTATTAAATTCATATAGCAGTCAACAATAGATTGCAATCTACAAAACAGTAATGAACAAAAGGCTTTGTTAATCATGTATGCCTATATTCAACAATAGTTATATAAGACTGCTCATCTAACCAATATTTCAAGTATTCACCAGCACCCAACTTTTGTCTAAAAGAGACTGTATACTTTCTGATGCTAATAGTTGGGCTCAAACTGGACCCTGTTATCATAGAAAGGTTACAGTGATTCTAATTGAGAAGTGGCTAAAAATCTCTAACAACTGCAATTTTCTTATAAAATATCAATAAACTTACAAATTATTCTATAAAGAAATGAAATTTCAATTAAAAGTTGAGTGCATGTACCTTTCTGCATTTCAAACGATGAAGCTTGACCATCAGCCATGTTTTCTGGTGTTAATTCAAAACTCACTGATAAATAGAACGTTTTTAGATCTGAAATAAAAATACAATAAAAATCATAATGGTTTGGAACCCTAAATGGGCTTTGGCAAGTGTCAATACATTGACTGTCCGAATTCAGCGTTGTCCGAATTTCAGGGTCAGTAATCTTTAACCAGTACAGTTTGATCTTATAGGAAGAATTATACCCATGTTTCACTGCCAAATTTGCCAAAGAGACATTATTTACCAAATACTACCGATAATTCAAAGAAAACATCACTTACATTTAGATAAACAGGACAAATAACAAATTAATCAATTAATCTTTATTTTTAAAGCGTCTGCTAACAATGAATTGATAGTAAATGGCTTGTTTAATAGTCAAAGGGAAGCAACTCTATCTTCTAAATAGAAAATTAATGGTCAAGGGGAAATAACTATATTTTGTAAAATAGGATAAAGACCAAGGTAGAGCAAATAATGCGCTGATTTCCGGTCTTGCGTCTTAAAGAACCGGAAACCATTCACTTCGATAAACTCCGAGGTATTCAGATTGTTTAAGTATGTCTGGTTCTCTGCCTCGAATGTTAGCCGGTAAACAGACGCTGGTTTTTATCATATTCTAATTTCCGGAAAACGACCGGACGACCGAGTTTTTCTATTTACTTAGCTTGTGAGAGTTATTTCCCTTAGACCATTAACTTGTCAAAAGTTTGTCTGCTATAACCAAAACGTGTATGTGTTACAAGATTAAATGAGCTAATCCTATTCTATCCTTATCCAAGTAACGTAATAAAAGCATAACAAAGAATTAATTTTAAGTATTTTAATACTATTTTAGAGTTTTAACGCGATTTTGATTCTATGAATTGTCAATACCTTTTGCAGATTCGTACTCAATTCGATTCGCACCAATAAGTGTCCGTTAGTGAAATTGATGAGAAAAACTAGTAAATGAACTAGTTTTGCATCCAGTTATACTTAGATTTAACTATGGTATTGGGACAAATGACAGTAAGGGACCTTTAATGAAAGAGATCCATGAGTTTTTCACTGTAAAATTGACAATTCTGAATATTTTCTGTAATTCTACACAAGTTTTGCCTGAAAAAAATGCCAGGATGTTAATGTACTGTACACGTTTTCATGTTTCTAAATGACTTCTTTTAAAAGCCCATTAAGGAAATGAGTAATAAGCAGTTTTAATTGCTCAACAATAATCTATAATTGGGACACTTTAAATCCTCATTATCTGAGCTGACACTGAACAGATTCAATTCAAAATCATTGAAAATCGAACATCGTTTTTTAATTAATAACCTATTGCTTTTAATTAAATTGTTGAAAACAGAAACAATAAAGATTAAATTAATTAATATTGACATTAATCATTTCACGTTTTGGTCCGAATCGGTTGGGGTCCGCATTGGCGGGTAGTGGCTATTCCAAGCGATCGGTCATTTAGGTTCGATCCAAACGTATTGATTTATTCAAAAAATCTAAAAAAAATCATTTTATCATGAAAATAATAAATAAAACTGAGCTAAAATGTAAATATTTTCATACCAGAAAGTCCGTTTATCGTAGTTACGAGAGAGTAATCAAGGGGAGTAACTCCAATAGACTGTGTCCCGATTTCGCCGAGATTTCACCATATTGGGCAAAGCTTGAGCAAAACACGTTGAATCGCCGGTGAAGGTAGGTGAATTATCCTATGAATTACTATTACGTTTATTTTATATTTGGTTTAATTCAGTTTTCTTTATCCTCACAAATGTTTTAAACTAACTGATTACAACGAATTTATCGAGGCAGTAATGGCCCACTCTTCATGATAATTTTAGGAACGATTCGTACTCGAGTAACTTCGAACTCAGGAAAAAGTGGCATATTTTTTTATCAATATAGCTCAGTTTTTCATTTTTTGTAAAATTCATTTTTATATTGAGTCATCATGGGTATGGATTTTGATATCATTGATTGACTTTCAATATTAGAATTATTAATATTATAAAATTAAGCTCTGCATCAACCTATCAATCAACCAATCGTAACTTGAATAGGACCACTCGTTTGAATTTACTTTGAAGTATTGAATTGATGAATTTATTGCTTGAGTTCTGTTGATCTAAAAGACTAAAACCTTTTATTATCTATATGTATTGGCATAAACCTAGTTGTATGATGTTAATTGTTATATGTTGTAGGTTTATCAAGATGCCTCCAAAGAAGAAAGGTGATGATGCTAATGCTAAACCAGCATTACTTGGACGTCTTGGTACTAATTTGAAGATTGGTATTGTTGGTTTACCTAATGTTGGGTAAGTACTAAAATACTACTATTATGTTACATGACGTCTATCATAATTTTGTCATTAAAGACCAATGAGTAAGTTGACTGATGAGACATATTTTCAGGAAAGATCCTGAAGTTAAGGAGTTTTTGGACCTGAAATTGGGTTCTTTCCCTATTTAAAGCCGCTGAAATCATGTGATTCGGAAATTTCAGGATTACATTTCCATCATGCAGGGTTCAACGCTAAAGTGTCCCATGATTCCAAGGATCCAAAAACTTATGAGGAATCAAAGTGATTCTTAGCCAGGGCCTCTGTCAGGATCTCTGAAAATTTCAATGAATCTTAATTAGTCACTGCAAATATTTGTCTTTCATTGGAGGATTCCCTAACATTAAGGAGAAATCCTTGAGTTCCTTTGGAATCCCTGGTAAAATCAGTTAGTGTCAAAACTTGCCATGGAATCGGGTTTGGTAAGGTAGAGACAGGATTATCTCTTATCGCCTTAACCCCACGAGTTCTCATGCTAACAATTTTACTTTTCATTTCAGAAAATCTACATTCTTCAATGTATTAACAAAGAGTTCAGCTCAAGCAGAAAATTTCCCATTTTGTACAATAGATCCTAACGAAAGTAAGTTCTTTCTGTCCTATAGATCTATTTTCATTGAACAATTTTCAACTAATGACTGTTCTAATACAAAAATCATTTTCCCTGTAAAGTGTGTACTTCATTTGATTCATATTTATTTAACTTTGAATATCTACATGTAAAATTTGTTACTACATAGGGTATGTTTTGAATAAGTTCACTAAAGTTTTAAACAGAAGCATTTAGGTAAAGTGAGCTGGTCATCGTAAAATGACTGTAATATGTGCCGACATATTGTTAAACCCAATAAAAAGAGATTTAAGATAACAATACATATAAGTTCAGGGCTTTTTCAGGAGGTTTTGGGAAAAGGGCCCCTGCCCAAATGGGGAATTTTTAACGCTGTAAATAGTCCAATTTGGGAAAAAATATTGAGAAATCAACTCGCTATGGAAATTTCATCATTAATTTTTCTGCATTAAATCTTAATATGCCTTGCTTTGATGTTTCTGAAAGTGTTGCAGTTCTCTTAAAGAGTATGTTCTGACAGTTCATTATGAGGCATTCAATGCAAATTCTCATGTATTTATTATTTTTACATGAAATCTTGTGGTTTATAAAGGCAAAAGACATCCGGTTCAAAGGGAATTATTTAACTAGATTGGGAATTTTTTTCTTGAAATTGGGAAAAATGGTCATTATTTGGCATTGGGAATGGGGCCCATATTCGGCCCCGTGAGATAGGCTGAAAAAGCCCTGAAGTTCCAAATTTGAAGGAATTGACAGCTTTCTTAGATTTTTATGAAAATTTGATTTTACTGATAATGTATGATAACATGTTATTATGACAGCTAAGAACAATAATTGTAATATAGAAAATACATAACTCACAGTAACTGGTAGTCTCACATGTTCCATATATCTAGGAAGGATATGGGAGACCAAGCCCCATGATGAGACTCCCACAGAATACCTCTGCACCAAACTAGGCTTACAAGATGTTACTGATGCCCTCCGTACAAGAAGGCTAAAATGGTATGGCCATGTGATGCGTTCTACAGGATGCATCAACTCTTTTATAAGTTTAAGACTACCATCCTCTGGCAAACGTGGGCGGCCAAGAAAGTCCTGGTCAGAGTGCGTAAAAGCAGACATGAAGACATACAAGATGCAAAACAGCGATCCTCTAGGCTCTAGACATGGTTACATGGAAAACGGACGGTAGAAGATCTAGCTAGCTGCTGTCTACCCCAGTCTCTGGGACACCTGCAGCAGATGACAAATAAACTATTGGATTTGATTGATTGATTGATTGATTGATTGATTGATTGATTGATTGATTGATTGATTGATTGATTGATATATGACTACATACTTACCGGTTGTTTTATTGTACTTTCAGGTCGTGTACCAGTTCCTGATACTAGATATGACTATCTATGTGATCATTATCAACCAGCCAGGTATAGTGTAAATTTTCTGGAAAAATGGGGCGAGCGAAGAAAAAAAATCTTAATTCAGTTGCTTTATATAGCGGTTTGACCAAATTTTTACGAGCAAGCAAGGAAAAAAAAAATTCTGAAAAAATCGTCAAATCAGAACATATGATCAACTTGTTGTTGCCTTATGCTGTGTTATTGTGTAGGTTGTTCCATGTATTAAAATACTGCCTGATCTGTGGGAAACGGTTAGCTAGTACAGGTTTGAATATTGCCCTGGTAAAACAGGTTGTTTGAGCTCCCCACCATGATAGAAATATAAATTCATGTATGAAAGCTTTTCAGACTAGCTCTGATATTCAGACTTTTTAGGCATTGAGAAAAATTTCTTTACTTGAGTAAAAACTGCAGAAATCTTGCAAACCAAAAATTGACAGATTTTTAAATTATGAATATTCATCCATGCGAATAAGGTGTTGAAATTTGCAGAGACGGATCCAGAATTTTTTTCTAGGGCGGGGGTCCGATCTTTTTCTAGGGGGGGGAGTCCAAACTTTCGAACCACAACCACATTGTTCACATTTTTCAGAATAATGCAACATATTAATAATAAAAAACTACATAACCATTAAATCTATGTAAAGCACCGAGAAAACTTGCTTCATGCTACTTAAAAATGACTTACAGTCAAGAAATACACTAACTGCCATGTACATTTCGGAAATTCTAGGAGGAGAGTACAGACCCCCCTGAACCCCCCCCCCCCCCCCCCCCGCTGGATCCACCTATGATTTGTAATAAATCTGATAACAAACATGAAAGTTTAAATTGTTGTAATAACTTAATATTGCTATATTTCTCTATATTTTTAGTAAAGTTCCAGCATTTCTCAATGTAGTTGATATCGCTGGTTTAGTGAAAGGAGCCCATGAAGGTCAAGGTTTAGGAAATGCTTTTTTATCTCATATTAGAGCATGTGATGCTGTATTCCATGTCATCAGTAAGTATATACAATATTTAGTTTAATACATTGCCCTCTAAAAGTTTGAAGACATTTTCAATTTGTTGGCCTACTAAAAAGGTTATATTGAAAATTTGATCACATCCAATTTATGTACAAAAATGTTATATTTAGTCAGTATCTTCTGTACTTTGGGAAATTTCAAAATGGCTTTTAGGAAACAGGGGTTATTTTGCAGTTTTTTGAATTTCGTCCTTTTCAAATCTTACTAATGTACAAATACATGTTTAAAGTTTAGGATATGTTACTACGGTGTTGGGCTGTTGGCACTAAACCTAACAAAGAAAAAAAAAGACAATTGAAAGATGTGAGAGGGTGATCTGGGAAGCTCAAGTTAATGTGAGCTGGAATGTCCAGTCACCAAATGCAGTTTTGCTGACTTGTTCAATCTTATTTGCATAAATGCCAAAGGTACCGTGTGTTTGTATTATATGAGCAAGCACTATAATGTATAGACCAGGGCTCAAATTTAACAAAAATTTGGACTTTCCAATTTTTGCGATTTGATTTTATTTCAACTTGCAAAAACAAAATAGCACTACACTCAACTATGGATAGAACAAGAGGGTTATTGTGGGATAGACTTAGAATAATAAACATGTTTTTACGATGAATGTTTGATTAAAACTGTCGATCTATCTGGCTGTTTTAACACTGATTTGAGCCTCACTAGTTGTAGTAATTATATTATTGCGTTGATTTCAACTCGCGAAAAAAATTGCGAGTTAGAATAAAAATTACTTGCAATTTTCAAAATATCCTCGCATTTTACGAGTATGCGAGCTTATTTATTTATTTTTTATATTTAATTATATTTTTTACTGGGTGTTATGCCGTGTCAACACAACTTAGGTCATTTTACCTAGCTTTCCTGGACCCTTGTGTATAACCAGTACTTGCCTACCCTTCCACAAGGCTGGAAACTTCTCCATATTATCTAATCAATGGAGGAAAATTGACATTATTGTCAAATTTTCAAGGAAGGGTATGACCTTCCCGGGTGGCATATGAACCCGTACCACCTTCCGGACACGAGATTCCAAATCCCGGTGCTACCAACTGCGCTATCCACCCGGGTTGACTAAGTTGTTATATGTTTATTTATTTTACAGGAGCATTCTCAGACGAAGAGATTGTACATGTTGAAGGTGATGTTGACCCTTCAAGAGATCTTAATATTATACATAGTGAATTAAGACTTAAAGATTTAGATTATATCAATAAAAACATGGAAGGTTTAGAGAGGGCTGTTGTTAGAGGCAATGATAAATCTAAACAACCAGAATATGTAAGTCAAGTTTTACTATTTCAGTCTTAGCATTAAATTTTTAGGCTGATTTTTCAACGAAAAAATTTGGCTAATAGTTTGGCAAAACTCAGGCGGTCTTGTGTCGTTAACAAAATTTTGCGTTAAAGTTTTCAATTTAGCATGTTTTTCTGCCATTTACTGTTGGATCTTTATGAAACTTCATACAATGATAACATACTATGTGATGAACAGAATTAGAAAGTAACCAAAACTCTACCTGGCTTAATTATGGATTATTTCCCTTTGTAATTTTTCCTGGTAAGGTCTGTCAGACCAGCGCTTTTGGGAATGTCTGCTTTTCGATTGTATATTGGTATTGTGTTACTCTGGCCCGGGTTTGAGATAAAATGTTGCAAAGCATGCTGATATTTTTATACTCTTGCTTTAAGTGCTGCTGTATTGCAAAAAAATTGTCCAACCGAATCTGACTCAGAAAAAGACCTTAGTGTACGAGAGTTTCACTTTTGTTTATATAGATGGATCTTATTTATCATAAACTTAGCTTTATGCAGGATATAATCAACATATGCCTGAAACAAATCTGGTTTTAATGACCAATGCTATGCTATGCTATACTGTGCTATGTTATGTTATGATTTGTTATAACATTATAGGAATGTTTGAAGAAAGTTCAAGCTGCATTAGAAGAGGGTAAATGGGTTAGAAATCTCAATTTTGATGCAAAAGAGGTAAGTCTAGTTTTTATATACTTAATTTCTTTGATAAAACCGGGCACTCGTTTGACTGTATTCAGGCCTGAATGTCGGCCTCATTACCCTCTAGGTACATCTAGTTTTTTTATACTTATTTTTAATGAACTTTATTTCTTAAATAAAAACAGGACACTTATTTGGCTCTTAAGGGGCTGATTGTCAGCCTCATTACCATCTCAAAATACATTTTATCCCCATAAATCTCAGATAAAAATGCCCCTTGGAAATCTCATAAAAGATGGAATGACTCCCTAATGAACAACTTTAAGTCATTTGTTTGATTTGTCAATATACAGTCACAAAATCACAATCTATACTAGAACCATTAAAATCAATGGTAAAAATACTTTAATTTACTCATAAAAGTTATCATTGTTTATATGTAAAGTTTCTTATTTACTGATCTATTAATGTACTACATTCCAGATTGATGTTTTAAATCAACATTTGTTTATTACTGCTAAACCTGTCATCTATCTTGTGAATTTATCAGAGAAAGATTTTCTTCGTAAGAAAAATAAATGGTGAGTATACATTGTACTTTGGTAGGTACTGTATTTTAAACTGTATATTAAAACCCGATCTAAAATTTTCCGCCGCTCGCCTACTCGCAAATTTAGATCTGGCCTTTTTCAAACGAGGGTCACGTTCAGGTGACCTTTCCTCATCATAATATTAATGCCGAAATTGTTATGATACGTAACTTATTTACATCGTCCACGTTACGCAATTTGAAATGAGCCGTCAAATCACAGAATGTGAATAATACCGCTGTCAAATAAGCACACAATCCTTGGTCTAAAAATAGAAATTACGAAATCAAAATGTTATTAATAGTGTTTTGTTTAGATGAAAGCTACGCATTGATTAGTCGACATAAAGGTCATCTGGACGTGACCCTCCATTGAGATAATAGAGATCCTGTACAACAATGCTCTACAGGATATCTGTTTACGGAGATTGACATTGTACTGTGCCTTTCAAAAATCTTAGGACAAATTGCTGTTTTTATAATTAACTAAATCACGTTTCCCCAAATAGGGAAATTGAACTCCTTTATCCAATTTCGATTTTCATGCTATAAGTTCTGACACATACAGGGTTTGAAACCAATTCTTAAACTAGGTTGCCCGAATAGAAGCCAGCTATATTTTAAACCTGCCCTAACCATAACTTTAATAGCTATTACAAGTTGTCTGAACCCAAGTACAGTTTGTCTGGAGCAATTGGACAATCTGTAATGTCAAGCACTGCATTAAGGAAGTGCTGTTTATTGTTTGTTTGTTTGCTTTGTTCCGTCTAACACAGTAGCAACACATTGTATAGGTCATATAACAGGGGTTTGTCAACCTACTCACTGTTCCTGGAAAGGCTAAAACTCTGGATTTAGCTGTTAACCAACTACTAAGCACATACATTTGTCAGTGACTGACAACTGCCCTACATAATTAAAAATCATTGGTAGGAGGGAGAATGGCTGTTGAAATAATTTCATGACCAAGCTTAACTAAAGTATGCCCCGCCCCGGAATCGAACCCACTACCACTCGATCAGTAGACTTGCGTGCTACCAACTGAGTCAGCCAGGCGGCTGTATATTGTTTATGTAATGTTTTAGGTTAATAAAGATCAAAGAATGGATAGATACCAATGATCCAGGTGCTATGGTGATATTGTTTAGTGGACAGTATGAGACTAATCTTCTAGAATTAGAAACTGATGAAGACCGTAAGAAATATATGGAAGAACATAATTCTCCCAGGTAAAACTTTTATATTCACTTTCTCTATTTTGGCTCTTGGGTAATCCTTGAATTGTCGAAGGGCGTGTTTGATTCGGGAGATCGGAGTAATTGGTGTGCTATGATCACTGAAAAATTGAATCAAACGTTTCAGATCACACACTCTCAGAGTACTCTGAATACACATGCCTTTTAGGAGGTGTAAGCGGAGTATGACGTAATTTAGCTAGTGGAAAAGAGAACCGTGTTTTAAAGTGAGTATTGGGAATGTTGTTCTTTGATCATGGAAGTGTTTGTTAAACATTTTTTTCATCAGACTCTCCTGATAAACTTCTGTCATCTAACAAAAACTATTCTACAACTTTTTTCACCCATTTTGTTGTTCTGCTACAGACTTGGGACATTTGATTAGTCGGTGCTCCAAGAGTACACCGGAGTACTCAGAGTAGACTGAATCAAATACGCTCCGAAGTGAACCATTTAAAGTCAAGTTTTATTGTGGGAGGCTTTGATAATTTGATGGTTATGTTTAACTTTGAAAAATTACTAATATTTTTATAAAAAAACAAATACTGTGTAACTAACCAAATAGCTTGGTTATTAAAACCAGATTTGTTTCAAACATATGTTGATTATATATATATTCTGTGTAAAGTTAAGTTTATGATAAATCAGATCCATCTATATAAACAAAAGTGAAACTCTCTGACACGAAGGTTCTTTTCTGAGTCAGATTCAGTTGAAAAAACTTTCTGCAATACAGCAGCTTTTATAGCAAAAGCATAAAAATATCAGCATGCTTTGCAACATTTTATCTCAAACCTGGACGAGTGTAACACAATACCAATAAGGGACCTTAGTCAGTTATTTCCCGTTGTATACTCTTCAAATAGGTAGGTCCAATGAATTGGATTACTTGGATTTTACCATTACTTTTCAATGTCAATTTGCCAAAATTAATCGTAAATAACTTTTTTGTAAATCATTTAATTTGTTTGAAAATCAAGCTAAGTATTGTTAGGGTAAGGAACTATCTAAATTTCATCACTTCTGTTAATATCTTAATTAACAAGAAAGATATTACATGAAATATTTTGTTATCCTTACATAAGACTTCAATGATAAAATCTGAGGATTCCAACTGTAAGGACCTACTTACCAATTGGATTGCTTCAGATGTTATCAAGGAAAGATAACTGACTAAAGTCCTTATATACAGTCGAATAGTGATATTGATATTCTCTAAATAAAAATTGATTTATTCCTATTTACAGTGCATTAGAGAAGATTATTGTAAATGGTTACAAAGCTTTAGGATTGATATATTTCTTTACTAGTGGTAAAGATGAAGTCAAAGCTTGGACTATACAGGTGATTAAATCATATTTATATATATTATTATATACCATATTAGCATAATGCCCTCTATATTTAATGTGACGTCATTCAGTCTATAAATCGCATATTGATTGGCTATCCAGTCCATAATTCTTATATTGACCATTTATGACGTCATCCAGTCTTATTTAACGCGATTTTCACAATGTCCTAAGAACACGACTACACAAACAGACGAAATGGCTAAGTTGATTAACAAAAAACATATATAAGAACATGTTATCTTGCTGCATCGCTTGAAAATAAAAAGTCAGACTGGGGTTTGAGATATTTGACATTCTGAATAAAATTATTTACAGTTGTTGGTGTTAAACTCAACCAAAAAATGAATGCAGAGACATCTATTAATTTAGGTAGTTTTTTATTGTTAAAGTACCTGTAACATGAAAAAAATTCATTGTCCTAACAAGGCAGTACAAGTGCCGTATTATACCTCTGCTTCATACCTGTGTTGTTTGATTTATTTTATAGAAAGGAACAAAAGCCCCTCAAGCAGCTGGTAGGATACACACAGATATGGAGAAAGGTTTCATCATGGCTGAAGTGATGGCTTTTGATGATTTCAAAGAAGCTGGTTCTGAGGCTAATTGTAAAGTAAGTCATGTCTACATAGTGATATTGTAGTCTTTGGTCAGTTATCTTTCCTTGATAAAATCTGAAGCATTCCAATTGGTAAGTAGGTCCTATCAGTTGGAATCCTCGGATTTTATCATTGAAGTCCTATGTAAGAATAATAAAATATTTCAACTTATATTTCTTGTTAATTAAGATATTAACAAGCATGATGAAAGCTAGATAATTCTTCAACAAAACAATAGTTTGCTTGATTTTGATTTTCTACCGGATTAGATGATTTACAATAAAGGTATTTAAGATTAATTGTGGCAAATTGACATTGAAAAGTAAGGGTAAAATCAGAGTATCACAACTGATTGGACCTGAATTTGATTTGAAGAGTATACAAGGGGAAATAACTGACTAAGGTCCCTTATTACTAGACCAGTTGTCTAATAGAAGGATACATGCTTAGATATCTAAAGGTCTCTGGTTCGAACACCCACTAGGGGCACTGCCAAATTCCTTAAGTAAGAAATTCAAAAAAATTACCTGCAATTGTTTCTCTCCACTCATGTGTTGATGGGTACCTTTGAGGGTGATATAATTCAGTTGTCTTAATTTGTCAACTACACATAAGCAGTAAGAGAATCTCTGGAAAAATTAATAGATACTGGATGATACCAGATGACCAGGAGTTAAACGTGTGGCTGTAAAGTCTGTGAATGTACATAAGCATGAAACTTAGACTATAAAACACAAGTACTTTCTATTTAATATAAATCTGTTGTAACTTTAGAGTTTTGTGGCAAGCTACCAATTTTGCATTTTTGTTTTTAAACTAAATGTATAAATCCAATATAAAAAAGACCCTGGATTATCAGTGCACCTTTTCACAAAAATTCTTACAAAAAAGTTGTAGTCAGTCAATTTCATAGTTAGCTATTCAAAGTCAGAGTGATAATAAAAAGGTATACAATATTCTACATAATTTTAGAATAACTGGAATTGATTGGCCAATGTTTCTTGCTTTTGACTTATGATGAATTCTTTCTTAAGATTTTTGTGAGAAGCGCCACTGCACTGGAAACGGTCTCAGAAACAGTCCTAGATTTTAATTAATATAATATGCCTAGTAACATTTCTTGTTGAACTTACTTCACCGTGTGTTTTTTATCTATTATATTCCAGGCTGCAGGAAAGTACAAACAGAAAGGAAGAGAGTATGTTGTTGAAGATGGAGATATTATGTACATTAAATTTAATGCTGGTGCCGGATTAACTGGAAAGAAAAAATAAAACCTATGTCTCTCAACTCTGGACTTTTATTTTAAACTCATTAATATTTTAATTTACCATTCAGGGGTGTGGAATTTCAAGTTTTTCCCCAACTTGTCCTTGGACAAGGACAAGTGAAATCTTGTATAGATTATCCAGACTGTTGATGCATAAAAAGAAGTATTGAGAACTATGCCAGACCTTTTTTTCCTTATATAATAGGGGTTATTTACAGGCGCCTTCCCCTCTTGAAATTTCTTTAAAATCATGCAATTTTCTCAAAATTTGGAGTATAACTTGGATTTTTTGTTCTCCTATCTATGAAATTGCAATAAAATTTCCCCAAATGTTCTATATAAAAAGAGGCCACAGGCCCCTTCCCCAAATACTGAAAAAGCCCTGTATGCTATAAAATAAATACTGAAAGTCATATTAGTTGAAATAGATCACAGTTAAATTTGATTGAAACATCTATGTAACTAAGAATTGATATATTGGTATATATTTATTGTTGAAAAATTACTTGTCCCTGGACAACTGGGTATAATTACATATACATAAATGTACCAGTCTGACAAGTTGGGGATAGGAATTCCACACTCCTGTCATTAAAGTCACAATACATTTACACGTGTACCATGCACACGTTATAATGTGAAATTCAGTTGTCTTCGATTTAGAGTACATTATATTTTTGTTCTTGGGCCTCCAGAAAAATAAGTATTCTTTGTTTTCCATCTGTTATGAATGTATTTGAAATAATTATTTTTATTTATTTATTTTTCTATTTTGATAAATTTGTTTTTTCTTCCATGAATGGGTTAATAAGAAATTGAGTTAATTATATTGTGTCAAAATTTAGTGAACAAAATAAATACATTGTTACTATGAAAATGACGATTTTATTCTTTGTTGTCAGTTATTCTTTTAATAACTTTATTTTCATGGTTTATCTTTAATAAAATTATTTGAGCATTTATTATGGACAAAATTAACATAATTTGACCACAAGTTGTATGGAATTTTTTTGTCTTTGACTTGTAACCATTTTTATATTGCCAAATTGTTACCTCTTCTCTTCCCTAACTAGACTGATGCCAGTCGGTGTTGCTTTTCACAACAAAAACTTGCAATGAAAATCATCGTAAGCCAAAAGCAAGAAACATTGATAATACTGTCAATTTTTGGTCAATCAATTTCAACTATTACTGAATCATGTAGAATATTGTACATATGTATATCTTTTGAATATCGTATCATAGTTATGTTTATTATCCTACTGACTTAGAACTGCAAAATTATGAATTTGACTTACGATAACTTTTGTCATAAGAATTTTTGTGAAAAGGGGGTACTAATATCCAGTACAAGATTTCATGTCTGTCTTCACTGTGTTCGAACATTTATGATTTGTTTCTGTTAAGCCTGTGCTGGTTTTAAAAGTCACTGACAATATAATGTGCTATTTCCCTTTTATTTGCATTCTAGAAGTTAATACATTGTAAGTGTCTGTCTACGGTCCACTATATGTTATAGGGCTGAGTCACTATCAAACCAGGAGGTGCTCAGTGGTGTGTACTATTTCTTAAATGGTTGCAACTATTTTTTTCCAGTTATTTAATAAACACTCTTTTTCTGTGGTTACAATATAACAACCAAATACATACTTACCCAATTGAATGCAGAAATGATCACCAACCTTACTTAGTGTGTTGATTCATAAAAACAGGATAATTCTGGGATGATCATATTTATTAAGCTCAATCTATTGACAAAGATTGTCATAATATGGTAGAACTTCAGGGCTTGAAATAAAAATTTAGACTATGTTGCCTGGTTGGACAATCGGCCATAGGTTTTACCTACCCATACTATAGATCATCAGGGGGTAATTAGACAACCTTTAATGTCAAGATCTTGTACCTAAATGTATACAATCTCTTATTTATTTGCATTGAAAAACTTACATTTATGCTAATGTACAAATTGCTAAACATTTTGAATTAAATTAACTATTAATGCTTTGTAATGTTATTTTCTTGTTTGTTCTCCTGACTCCTGTGTCCTAAAATTATGGTATAAAATTTGGCTGCTGCTTATTTTGCATGAGCAAAGTTCCAGTGTGCCAATAATTTTATGTATAATGATAGATTCAAATAACCTGGCTTGCCAAACATCCTTTAAACTTCCAGTATTGAAACCTAAGTTCTGTATTGAGTAAGAAAATGTTTTTGGTAAATTGTCGTACTCGACTATATATTTCGCTTCTACTCAACTATATAAAACTGACATCTCAACTTCTGTCACACAAAAACATTCCTATTTTCATCACCTGTATTTAGGTGTACTTGATCTGGTTGCATAGAAACAAATGTTACAGAAATACTTGTCTGGTTTTCAGTCGTACTTTCACAGGTAAAGCATGATAATGGCCGGGCCCGATATATTGAATAAGGTATTGGATAATTATGTTTTCAAATGAACATTCCTCACTACACAGGCTTAAAGTTAAATCAAAGGATCATTGTACAAGAATTACAGTGGAAACCTGTTTTTTAGTTGTTTGGTTACATTTATGCTAAATGAAGTATCAGAAATTCTAAAGAGACTAATCTACGTCCGAATTGTGTTCACTCTGAACTACTAAAGTCAGCAAATGATCGTGCAAGATTACGAAAACGTTAGTGAAAATTTTTTTGTTACCTGAATAATAACAGGGGCAGCCATTATTACGGTTTGCCTGACCCGATAAGGATAGTGGTAAGCGGTAGGTAATCCCGACTTACGGAAATACTTCCAAGAATGGAAAATGTTTGGAGTTGGTCCATTCGCAGAACGAAAAACTGTCAAACAGCTTTCTTGAATGGAAACAACTGCTGCTGTTGATATTTCCCCCTGGTACTAACCAATAAGGGTAGAATCTTGCTCAAGATGTGATAGGTTTGGGACCAAAGCATATAATTTATGTGCATTTTGAACCAACATTATAACTGGCTTAACAAATTACCCAAGAGCGTAAACATTGGCTTAGTCATCCTGTACTATTTCACACTAGGAATTTTCAACTCATAAAAGAAGTTGTAAGCTAGTTTCCACGGGTTAGTAAGAACTTATTTCATAATACAAGGTAATACAGTCAAGGAAAGCTGACAACGACAGCTTATGAATTCGTTATATGTTTTACCAGATCATCATTCGGATTACTTTGGAGTTTATGGCACATATGCTGTAACAGTTTCGTTTGCGTGGATTTTCTGTTTTTTCTCTTTTTTCAAAACTACTTATTGAACATTTAAGTACATTTTAATAAATCAAAACTATTACTTGTTTGTTCCAATTAACTTTTGTGTACTGACAACCCCTGGATATTTAAATGAATTGTTCTTAAAAGTGTACTAGTTTTCGGATAGCTGGATTACTGTCTATCTATCTTGTTTTCACTGATAACGCTATTATTTGAGAGTTGTGATAGGTTGTAGTGGGTAGCATTTATCTTCATTAAGCGCTCAGAGGTTATATTTAGGACTGTCATTGATCAATATATCCAAAGGCAAGTATTGGTGATATGTCGATATATCTATAACCTAGTCGGACAAGGAGTGTAATAGAAGTCACTAGAATCCAGTATATATTTACTATTTGCCCTCATGATGTTATGCATATTGCTAAAAGGTTTTTCAGACAAAAGCATCGCAGCCTCTGTGATGTCCATTTCATCTATTCAGTCGAAAAGAAGAAAAATACAATGCAGGGATATGAAAATAAACATATACCCTTCATTAAGTTTATAGCTTTATAAGATTCTGATTTGTATTGATATTCCAAATTGCAAATCTGTCATACATTGGTAATACATCAATGTTGCATTTTCTGATGACAGTATTTTTTATTATATATAGTTATATATATGACCAAGCATATACAGTGTATTCTATCCAGTCCATATCAAAGTATAAGTGTATATCAATGTTACAACTTTCAGAATAAAACCTATTTTCATTTTCAATGCCCAAATCATCATTTAGTATTGAAAAAATTATTTTTCTTAAAATGATACTTTTAGATTAAAAAAGAAGGTAGACACACCAAAAAATTCCAAACAAATTCACACATCTTGTGTGGATTTATTGTCACACAGTTCATGCAACATTTATTTCTTATTCATTTATAACAAAGATCAGTGACCATTTAAAGGGTCCCTTTGATATATTGTCGGTTTAAAACATTGAAAGATTTTTTTTCATTTTTTATGAGTTATAATGCTGTTTTAAATAACTCACTTCATATTAACATATTGATTGTAGATTGTATTCTTTATTACAGTTGCCCATGTTTATAAAGTGAACTTAGTTCTAATTTTAGCTTTTATTCCTGGATTTTTTTCTTTCAAAATATGTATACTTATGTAAATATTAAATGATACTAAATACACAACACACATAGGTAATACCAAGTCATATTATTAATGCTCATGCAACTACACACAAATAATCCAAGGACTGATCTTACAAGGATGAATGTGACTGGGGGCATATTGTCTGACATTCTTTTCAAGCTGGCCCTTTTGGCCTGCAATGGCCCTGTATTTGAGCTTCCTTAAGTTATGTGAATCATTGATTTGATATTAAAATATTATGTTAGCAAAAAATGGATACTTGATTGTTATTGCTAATTAATTCTAAGTTTACTGTAAATTCTTTGTATTTCAGTAAAATCCCTCTAAACCTGAAACCCTTTAAACCGAAATTCTCTCCAAACTGGATTTTTCAGGTCCTGAATATTTCTTCTCTTTATCTATATAACAAAAACACGCTCTATTATTCTGGACCCCCTGCATTCCGGAAACAGTATGAGTTTCAGCTTAAACTTTAATCTGGTTTGGAGAGAATTCCAGTTTAGAAGTTTTCCAGTTTATAGGGGTTCCGGTGTACATTATGTAAGCCATAATTACCTCAGGTAGTACTATCTTGGCCCTCACTCACTCCTGTTTTCATGTATTTTTTTAACTTCCCATGAGCCGAGTATAAATTAGAAAATTTTCTTGCTATTTACTTGTCATATTATTTTATCATTCAGGTGTGTAGTAATTCATACATTATAGAAAAAATGGAGAACTATAGTAAAGGTGAAGTAAAAGAATTAGAAGAACCAATGGTATTTACATTATCAAAAACTGATATACATATGAGAGTGGCTGGTGGTAGCAAAATTAGAAATCTAATGGGATTTGCTATGAATAAAATCAAGGTAAGTTCTGACAATAAATCATTACAATTGCTATTCTCTTTTAGTGGAGTTTTTTTCACAAAAAGTCCTACAATGAAAATCATTGTGAGCCAAAAACAAGAAACATACATAATATGGTCAGTTTTTGGCCAATCAATTTTAAATATTAGGCCACAACAAGTTGATCATAATTATGTTCTACAGATTTTTCTGGAAAAAAAAATGGGGCGAGCGAGCGAAAAAAAAAAAAAAAAAAAAAGTCTTTATTCACTTGCTTTATATTTTTATGAGCGAGCGAGGAAATAAAAATATTTTTTTTTGTAAAAACCGTCAAAATGAAGGTGCGAGCGAATCCGTAGAACATATGATCAATTTGTTGTGGCCTTACTGAATAATGTAGAATATTGTATACATTTCAAATATCAAAATATTATTATGGCCATGTTTAAACATCAAGTCAGTTTTTTGTCAGTCTGAATTTTATGTGATACTATTATTTTCAGGAACCAGGAACAAGACAGATCTGTTGGTCAGGTAGTGGAAAAGCTATCACTAAAACTGTTACTTGTGTTGAAATTATGAAAAGAAAAAATAAAGTAAGTATCATACTGGCGTCTGTTTATGATAACTGTTTTATTTTGGGGTGTAACGGTTTTCAGACTAACCAGTTAATGTTGCTTATTTTATTTAATTTTTTACTGGGTTTAACGAGTACTGGTTACAGACGTGGGTCCAGGAAAGCTAGGTTAGGTGCGCTGGACACTGTAAAATGACCTAAATTGTGTTGACATGGCGTTAAACCCTATAAAAAAAGTGGTGCAAGGGTATTCTAGGATTTTTGTGGTTTGAGATGACCTGGCTGAACAAGCAGCTTGAAGTTTATTGCAAGTTTTTATCCTGTTGTTTCCCAAATTACCCTGTGAGTTTCCTCAGATATAGTTTCCTTTGAATCCTCTGCACCAATTATTTAGTGCATGACTCCTAATTCATTTTTTTGTAGAGGATTAAAAGCTTACTATCAAAACTTATGGAATAACTTGGGATTTTTGTAGGAAAGAAAATAGGTATTTTATTTGTCATACAGTTATTTGTCTGGAAAGAGAAATTGGTGAAAAACAACAATTTGATCTTAAACACCATTGATTATTGTTGTAGATCACGTGACTATTCTCTGTGTTTATAATGTTCTTCAAACAGACTACTTCATAGTTACAGAACCCAGGCGGTAGCCCAGTTGGTAGCGCGCCAGGATTTGGAATCAACGATTTCGAGGTCGGTATGGGTTGGAATCCCAACAGGGGAGGTTATACCCTTCCATGAAAGCTTGAAAATAATGTCAATTTTCCTCCATAAATAAAGTATATGGAGAAGTTTCCGGCCTTGTGGAAGGGTAGGTGAGTACTAGTTATAGACAAGGGTCCAGGAAAGTTAGGGTAGGTGCGCTGGAAGCCGTAAAATGACCAAAACATGTTGACATGGCGTTAAAACCAAATAAAACAAGCAAACAAACAAAGTTACGGTACTTTAAGACCAGATTATATTCCTTTACAACACTATAAGTTTTATCATATACATTTTTATGTACTAGAGAGTTTAAAAGTTGTACTATAAAACTCAACTATGAATTTTTCTTATATTTTCTAGGGTTTACATCAAATTACGAAGATTCGTACTAAACGCATTGAAGAATATTGGGAACCAAAACTGGAAGGTTTAGAAAGGTAGGCTCTAGGGGTGTAACGGATAACCGATATACGGGTTAATATTGTAGTCCGTAGAAAATATAGTCCATTTCAAAACACACATTTTTCTAAAATACATTGTATAGACCATGTTGTCGTAGTGTTAATCCCAGTATAGATAAATAATCTCTAGCATATTAGTGGTATTAATGAGATTGTTTTATATTGTTTCATTAATTCAACTATGGTTAATATTATATATTATTTATGATTTCAGATTAAAAGTTAACAGAGATATACCTGCCATATCTATCCTTTTATCTAAAGATCCATTGAATCCTGATGAACCAGGGTAAGTTAGATTCTTGTAACTTAAGGTTAGATGGAATGAACAATGGAAAAACTGACCTTTTGCTGGCAAAGGAAGAGTTTTCCAATGAAATAACAAATATGGCAAAATGCCGGTACGTTAAAATCGTACAGCGGCATGTATTGCTGCAGCTGCGTATTGCAATATACTGGTATACCGGTATATCATGACAGCCCTAATAGTGAACAGGCTATACTTCAATAATTTTCACTGTTTCTCGTCAATGTGAACAAGTTATACTTGCATATGTTTGAATTTGCAAGTCAATAAAAATTTGCTTTACTTAAATAAGTTTCACTGACTCAGGTCAAGTTAAACATGTTATACTTAAATAACTAAAATTATACTTGTTTGAATGCTCACTACAATTTTAAAATACTTTACATGAAAAAATTATACTGACCCAAGTCAATGTGAACAAGCTATACTTAAATTAAAAAAAATGTTATTTAAGATTAATTTTGGCATATTGACATTGAAAAGTAAGGGTAAAATCCAAGTAATTCAACTAATTGGACCTACCCAGTTGAAGAGTATACAAGGGGAAATAACTGACTAAGGTCCCTTATTTTTTTAATTTAAAAGTAATTCTGTATATTACAGCTACCAGGCTCCTGGGTCATTTGATGAGTTCTGGTCAACAGTCGTACAGAAAGACCAAAAAAGGTCTGACAGAAGAAGAGCAAGAACTCCATTTGGTTTGAATGAAAATAACGATAGAAAAAGAAAAAATCCAAGAAATAAAAACGTTAATGATAAACAAAATAGCAAAGATAGTGAAAATAAAGATAAGAATAACGCTGTTGGTAAAAGTGATCTTAAAGCCATGAAAGAAGCTGTTAATGCAAGTTCGTCTAAATCTCATAATAAAAAGTCTAGTAACACTGCAACAAATAAATGATCAGTCTATGACTTCAGGGTATTTAGTTCTGTGTTTTTGTTATATTTTACATTAAACTCTCATTTATAGAGTACATTTCTAGTTATTTGTTTATTTTTTACTCCCGAAATCACTGACAGACATTGAAGCTCTTCATTCACAGATTATGTGATTTTTAGCCTGATATTTCAACGAAAAAATTCGGCTAATAGTTTGGTGAAACACAGCGGGCGTCCAGTGTCATTAACAAATGTGTTTAAAGTTTTTAATTTAGCATATATCTCTGCCATTTATTGTCAGATCTTTATGAAAATTCATACAATGATAACATACCATGTGATCAACAGAATAAGGCAGTAACCACAACTCTACCTGGCTTTATTATTGATTATTGCCTTTCGTAAATTTTGCGTTAAAGTTTTTAAATCCGGCTTTAATGTGGTTTCCACATTACATTTCTTGTTTATACTCGTATTTTGGGAAAAAAAACCTGTCAGTGTTTGTGATTGTGTTTAGAGAACAAATTCTTAACACTTTGTAACTAACTGACCTATAGACTGTGAGAAATACAGAAGTCACAAAATTGGGGTCTTTTATCAACCCCAAAACTCACTATCTATTACAGTTATCTTGTTTAGGCCATGCCATACTGGAATTTTGTTAAGCGTGCGCAAAGGTTTTAGAGTCCTCAATCCCAAAAAAACAAAATTGTTGGTGAAATTTTCTTGTTCCGAGATTTGATAACTGATTTTTCTCAGGAAATACTGAACATTCCTTGCTTCTGTGTATTTGATTACTGAAAATGTACATGTGTTTGATGTATACATGTATACTTTTTTTTAATTACTTTAATCTCACATTAATGTCATAAACATTTATGTTCTACCAAGTACTTATTTGTGTGAATACTAGCTAGAATGGACATGTGTTTTCGTTTTCAGTTTGTGTGGTTTGTGAATAGGTACCTAGGTTTGTCAAACTTAAGTTGACGCTTAACAAATTCCAATTTGGCATTGCCTTAGCTATGTTAATTTGCTCTGAAATTGTCTTTAACATAACACTGCTTTATTGCTTCCAAAGCGGTTACTCTAATATACGAAAAGGACTTTTTGGGCGAAAAGGCGCAAAAAGGACTTTTACCGGCGAAAAGGCGCAAAAAGGACACTAATACGAAAATGACATTTTTCGTAAAAAAAAATCATTTATTATACTATGAAAAGGGCTGAATTTGAGCTAAAAGACGTTCAATTCTTAGCAAAAAGGACTTAAAAGTACACTATTATACGAAAAGGACATTTGCGCATCCGTGAATGCATTAAATACAGTATGCAGATGCAGAAAGGTCCTTTTCGTATATAAGTGACGTTTTTGCGCCTTTTCGTCTGTAAAAGTCCTCTTTGCGTAGAATATAAAGTTTTTTTGCCGGATTTAAGTCCTTTTCATACCCTATCCAGAGTTTGAAAAGACGATAAAATGTCCTTTTCGTATATTAATGTACTTTTTGCGCCTTTTCGCCGGTAAATGTCCTTTTTGCGCCTTTTCGTCCAAAAAGTCCTTTTCGTATATTAGTGTAACTCTCTTCAGCGTACCCGTTCATTGACAGTATAAACACGGGTTCGCTGAAGACCTTATGTAGCGGTGCTAGTTTTGGGAACCTTGTTCCTCGACTTTATTTATCAGGAACCAATACTCTTACTAGCTTAGATATTATGAAAATGTTTTAGTAATGTAACGAACACAGCGTGTAATCTATAAAAGGCCGTGCAACCGGTTTTAAAGGTTGTCTGGGTACAATATTCGTCACAATCTCTCATACAGAGTTGTCGATCCTTACAGTGATCTTTAAGGATCGACAACTCTGTATGAGAGATTGTATTCGTCAAAGCAGGGTGTGGTTCTCTTTCGTTAGGTCTTTCGTGTAGTTTCACTATATAACAATACTTTGCAACACTGCAAATTCTAAGGGGTTGCCTACACTATTATTACGGTAATAAAACATCTCATAATTAATTGCAATATGATCACAGTTAATGATTGTTCCCTATTGTAAAGATCAAAGAACCAACTGAAGTTTTAAGACATCAGGTGTTATTTCACGGCGTCTCAACGCCGTGATATTGTGGTGGGTAGATTTTGATAGCAATGGGCAAAAGTCACGTGATAAAAAATGATAAAAATCCTTTCGATTTCCACTGCCGACAAATTTATTGTTTTTAATGCAGTCATAGTACAGCCCATTTCCGTTAAAAGTTAAATAGAAAAATCATTTTTGGGGGAAACCATATAAACAATTTTTCTTGCAACAATGCAACACACGAAAAATCAGCGTTTTATATCAACACATTTCCGCAAATCCTTTCGAATCACACAAAAAGGGGTAGGTATAAATCGAGAACCAACCGGACCAGGAGACCAGTTTAGTATACGGATACAGTTTAACAAATATGCGTATCATAATGTGTGTATAGTACATATATTATTGATATTTGCCAATATTTTATTTGAAAAGATAAGACACCAATATCGAAATTATATTTTAAGAAATAACTTTGCAGACTTTAACTATTAAAAGAATCGCCGATTGCTTCATCACATATTGTTGTAAATATTATATATTTCAACTGTTAGAGCATTTATCATTTGAAAACTAATTTGATATGATTCATATATTTTAATAATATACCTTTTTTTCTTATTAGCCGACTGTATAAATAAAGAAGCGTAATCGTGTAACATTGACTCTTAATTCTTACTCTTACTGAGCTCTATTGGCGATCTTTTCTAACTATGATTAAGTGCAGCGGACCAGTTAATTTTAAGAGCATAAGAGTTACGGACCAGGGTTGAGTTCAGTAACTGCGAACGTTATAGAACGTTCCGCAACGATACATTCGGAAGTCCTCGTCCATTTGCTGCGAATAATCTCGGACATATTTGGACGCTATTTTGAAATGTCCGGCGTTAAAGTAAACAAATGTATGACCGAGGAGTTCCGAATGCATCGTTATGTAACGTACTGTAGCGTTTTGTGTAATTGAACTTGCTTCTGGTTATAGATCGAGCAGATGTAAGATTATTTTTGCAGACTTTTTTTAATTATGAAAAGTTTGGTACTATATTGACGGACTATTGACCAGACGGACCAGGTAATTTTAAGAGAGTTAAAATGACGGACATTTACACCTAGGTGAAAAGCTCGCCAGTTTTTAATTTGTTCGAATGGAGTATGTTTTCTCGAGTCCGAGTGAATTCATTATTAAGAAAAATGATTTCTATTCGAAATAGCTTGCCTTTTGTATTTAAGTGCATCTTTTCGGAATTAAAATACATGTTAAATCCTTTCGTGTATCCGGCAACAAAATTCTTCCGTAACAAGTAAAGGAATGACTACTCTCTAATACACTGGTTTGAAAGATTCACTCGCTGACTCTCTACCTCTGCTTAAATACTATGCGCAAACTGATATTTCTATTTCAAGGCAAAGACACACACATTTAGATTGCATGACTGTCTCGTGATTAAAAAATAAATGCAATAAATGCAACAAATGTTCACGCCTGTAAAATCAAAATGTCGAAATTCAAAGATGCTGGACAGTTATGCATTAGTTAGATGATTGGTTACACGGATTGGTAAGAACAGATCCGCAATGTGAGGAGCACTTGACTAAACAGAAGCGATAAGTCATGTAAATAGCTTCTGTTCTGAAGAACTATGTTTTCCCTTCTGCCGATCTTTTTAAGCGTCATGCAAATATGAATTACTGGAAATAAATCCAACTAAAACCAAACATCCTGTCGGCATAAAGATGGTGTCTAGATCCAGACCATTCGCGTACTCCAAATTTGTCAAGATTCTCAATCTAACTAGTATCGAGAATCTTACTAGGCTTTTGGAACGAGATTGTTACATTTGAACAGAAAAACGTTTTATGACAAGTTACCTTTTAATTACTGAAAAACCTTAACATGACAATTCAATATAATGCTCTTTTGAGTTACCTTTAGATTATACTTAATCATTCTTTTTTGTTTGCCGTGACAATCCCTTTGCTGCATTTAGCAGCAATTTTTTACTTGTAAACATTATTGTGACACCAATTTGCAGTTTTATCTTTATTAAACAATTATAATTGTTCAACTTGATTTTAATTGACTTAACTTTCTTTTGTGTTCTTTATCATTCAAAGTCATGAAAATTAATATGTCATACGAGTGTTAATGATAATTATTTCCTCATGAATGCATAAATCTTGGAGTTTGAACAGTGTTTTAACTAAAAGTATTATGAAATAGAATGGTATCAACTATTCAGACACGACCCGTTGTTTGTGCCAGTTGTCTGTACAGTAGTCTCCCTTATTTTGAGTGTAACACCACTAAATTTTTGTCGGGTGTAACACCACTAAATTTTTGTCGGGTGTAACACCACTAAATTTGTGTCGGGTGTAACACCACTAAATTTGTGTCGGGTGTAACACCACTAAATTTGTGTCGGGTGTAACACCACTAAATTTGTGTCGGGTGTAACACCACTAAATTTGTGTCGGGTGTAACACCACTAAATTTGTGTCGGGTGTAACACCACTAAATTTGTGTCGGGTGTAACACCACTAAATTTTTGTCGGGTGTAACACCACTAAATTTGTGTCGGGTGTAACACCACTAAATTTGTGTCGGGTGTAACACCACTAAATTTTTCTCGGGTGTAACACCACTAAATTTTTCTCGGGTGTAACACCACTAAATTTTTCTCGGGTGTAACACCACTAAATTTTTCTCGGGTGTAACACCACTAAATTTTTCTCGGGTGTAACACCACTAAATTTTTGTCGGGTGTAACACCACTAAATTTTTGTCGGGTGTAACACCACTAAATTTTTGTCGGGTGTAACACCACTAAATTTTTCTAGGGTGTAACACCACTAAATTTTTCTAGGGTGTAACACCACTAAATTTTTGTCGGGTGTAACACCACTAAATTTTTCTAGGGTGTAACACCACAAAAAATGTCCTTTTCGTATATTAGTGTACTTTCTAATACCTTTTCGCCTGTATACAAAACCTTCAAAATGAAAAAAAAGCAGGAGTGTATAATCAATAGGATTAATGACCAAATTTATGAAATTATTTATCAATATTTCAATTTCACTTGCTCATCTCTTGATGCCAAATATTTAACTGAATGATTTATTAGTTCAGGTCTTCAGTTCCGGATCTATAAGTCCCTAAGCACTTTTGTGCTTTGATTTTTCATATTTGTGGGAGGGAAAAAACTTGATAGCTAAATTTATTTGAGGATATCGGCTCAAATCTCACTGTTCGTAGGTTTGAATCCCTCGAGTAATTTTCACAGAAAGATATATTTAGTATCTGCAATTCATTTTGGGATAAATAGATATTTGTGTTTTCTCTTGTGTCTTTGATATAGGATTCACAGCTTGTTTTTGTAAACAAAGAGTTATTTACCTAGGCGGGCTCCATAAAAAATATTTGTGGGTGAAACAGCGTAATTTAATAATTTAACAAGTTTAAACATATGTAATTGACATATGATCTTATATACATGTAAATACAACTAACAATGTACATAATGCTCTTTTTATAATTAAATTTGTATGTCAAAAAAGTCCGATAGCGCAGTTCAGGCGCGTAGCTACCAGTACGCAGAGTACGCAGCTGCGTACACACTGGTCCAGAAAATTGTAAAAATACAAACGCCAAAAATGTAATAAAATCTTTCGCCTGAGGGGGGTAGGGGTGTGTAAAACAAAACTGCTTGATCGTTATTTTACTAACCTTATGTCAAGTTATATTTCAATGGGACTTGCGATGCCTTTTGGGAGTTGAATTTACGGTTTTAAAATTCGATGTTTGTCTTTGAATCCAGTCTATATAATTCTTTAAACGCTGGTTAAAATTGAATGATAATTTGTATGAATGTTGTCTTCCTATATTTGTGTCCAGATTGAATTATACAGACCCATTTTGAATAGTTGCCAAAAATGCTCCTGAAATGATCTACAGAAAAACAAATTCGGGGCGGGGCATGCCCTTGACCCCTAGGATTTTGCGTACACATCAAAAAGACCTTGCTACGCCACTGGCCATGACCAATTTTAAATTAAAAAATAATTTAATAATGAGGTGAATTATTTATTGTGTCTAATTTTGCATTCGGAACAACCTCGGCGATCTTTAAGATTGTTCCTATTGCTTAATTTGTCATACAATTTACTAAGCAGTTCTGATGGTCGTGTTAATGAAAAAAGTGTCGTGGTATATGAGAACGACGGAACACATAAAATGTTATACCAAAAGAAGTGATTACTTGGCTTTTGTATGACTCTGTGTCTATGTAACAGTTTAACCAATGAAAAATATCGCTAATTAACATGTTACGAGTACAACATGTATTTGTAGACGAGAGAGTCAAATAAATTCAGTTCAGTTTCAAACGTATTTAATTTGACATTGTCTCCCTTATATATTTTCCTTGCTTATAAATCACCAAAATAACTAGTCTGGAGAAAACGAATTACTTATATGTGACTGTATATTATATACTTATATTTAATGATGCTTATTTTATTTTTGTTTTGTTGGGTTTACCGTCATAGCAACACATTGTATATGTCATATAACGGCGGTCAGTCAACTTAGTCACTGTCCTGGAAAGACTAAATCTCTGGATTTAGCTGTTAACCAACTACAAAGCACATACTTTAGATTATAGAAATTATACCTATGTGAATGTAAACCAAATAAAAAAGTGGTAAAAATACAATAACATAAAAAATTATAACAATAATTAACTATATATACATTATTGTTTTATTTATACATATAGATCTATACATTTTTATACAATTCACAATTTTATATTCAATATACAACTTTATATACAGTAAATCTAATGTATGTAATATGCGGTCCAATGTGCAATATTTTATCCCATACGCAATATAGAATAGCATGAAATGCAGTAGTAGTGAAACAGTTAAACATATTTTAAATCAATCAATAAAGTAATGTGAAGTACTGACACAATTAAATGCTTGTGCAACTATTAAAGTGCAGTAATAAACTTTCGCCTCAAACAAATATAGAAATTCACACAAGTAAAACAAACACAGTTCCGAGATACGTACATATACATGCCGGTAGGGCCTATAACAGGAATTGAGTTACGAAACGAGGGACGAAACATTTTTCTGGGGTATGGTATAGGTTTTTTATGCTCAATCGAAAAGTTCGGACAATATCGCCGGCAAAAAAGTTCGTTTTGATAAAACCAAGAGCGTTCGAATGAATAAATCGATGATAAAAGCCACGCATTTCGGTACTTTTTAAAACGGAACTATTTTTGTTTTCGCCCCCTGGACTCTTCGACCTAAAAACTTTCGTAAATTAGTTTCTGTTGAATTCTATGTGCGTCGGTATTTTTGCTACGTATCATTTCTCGTACTTGGAATTTTTCGACACAGAGCTCAAATATTTTTTTGTACATCTGTGTTTTTTACTATTAAACTTAATTTTCTGTGTTGTAAGATCTTTTTATTAATGTTTTGTTTTTATGTCATTTTTTTGTCAAAATGGCTCTTGCAAAAGAGAAACCTTATATTGATTTTTATGTATAAAAATCTATATAACCAATTACTTTGGATAACTAATACCTTTTGGGTCTACATGAGCAGTGTATACTAATAACAATGATGCTATTGTACACACATTGATTATTTCTTGAAACAATCACTATAATCGAGTACTGTTTCTTGATTAAGATTTTTTGCGCAACATTTTATCATTGCAACTTCTAAAGGGTTTCATTTGAAACTTCTATCATGTAGGATAAAATTTACCATTAGATATCAAATACAATATTTCATAAAACTAACAATAATTTATACTAAATTATGGCCCTTACATACAAACAAAAATTCTAAGTTAAGTTTTAATGCAACATTTTATCTTGGCAACTACTGATAAGATTGATTTGAATATTCACACATGACTACGGTATTACCATCGGAAGTCAATTTTAAAGTTGCATCACTCTAGCTTGAATTTTTACTATTTTAAATTGTGAGTCTTTTATATTGAACATGTTTTAGTAAGAAGATCTGCAAAAAATAAAAAAGCTGCAGTCAATGAAAGTATTCTTGTTAAATTTTTCATCTCAATTGTATTTCATAATTGATTCCGTTTACAAGACCACTCCTAATAGTAGAGCGCGCTGTCCATTGACGGCTCTCAATTGTTAATTAAACCTCTTACCTGAAATATCCAAACACTTCGTAATACCCAGAATCGAAATTGAATAAATTCTAGAATTTTATCCTTCATCATTGCACCTTTAAATTTCAAGTTATCCTATTTCATAGAAGTTGCTCTCTAAAAAGTAAATTCTAAATATTTTGGTCGTCTGAACCACACGGATTACACAAGTAATTATGCACGAAATCCATGTGCCTATTTACGTCATTTAAAACTGGCATGGATAAGATACGAAATGGAGACTTTTAGGCGAAAAGGAGCATATAATGGCAAAACGGAGATTTAATTGTTAGTAAAACCCTTCTTAAAATAACAATTATAATACAAATTATATTTACTGATAATAAAATCACCATTCTCAAATTAGTGATTTTCATATCAGTCCAATTTTTACAAGAGTTGCTTAAAACGTAGGGTCCACAAAGGCGGATCCAAAGGGGGTCAGGGGGTCCGGACCCCCCCCTAGAATTGGGAAAATGTACCTGTCCATTAGTGTATTTCTTGACTGTAAGTCATTTTTTAGTAGCATGGGATCTATGTTAATGTGTACTTATTATTATATGTGTGCGTATTTAACGAGTGTGAGGACTCTGGTGCCAGTGGGTTTAACGCCGTGTCGACAAACATTATTGTCATTTTACTGAGGCAAGCTCACCTTTCCTAGGTTTCCTGGACCTTGTCTATAACCAAGACTAATCAACCCTTCCAAACGTTCGATATCTTTTCCATTATATTATGCATAATATTATGTACACGATTTTTCCTTTTTTTAGATCGGACTAAGCATTTTTGATTTGGTGAAAATGTTTAGTACAGATCCTGCAAAGGTGTGCCTTCAGATTTAAATTGACCATGTAAATGTTATATTTCTTACCAGACTAGGCTGAATATAATATCTTTATACAATACAAACAAAATATTTAGCCCTATACTTGTATGAAGGGCGTGTTTCTTCATTTTATTTTATCATAATTACATGTTTTTACTATGGGTTATATATATAATATATGCGGGTGATCACCATGGGATTCATTTAAATTTCTTTTTTTTTCGTATGTCTGTTTATGATAATGCCATGTTCACTATATGTGTTTGTAAATTTCATTCTGTTTGCTATAAACATGTTGTATGTTTAGAGCAATAAAGGTTGTTGTTGTTGTTATACCTAATCAATGGAGGAAAATCAACATTATTGTCGAATATCCATGGAAGAGTATAACCAGTCCGGGTGAGACTCTAACTAGCAACCTCTTAGGGACACTTGATTCGAAATCCTGAGCTTGGCCTTTGTAAGACACCGAAACAGAACACATATTTTACTTTAAACAATAATTAAAACAAAAACATTTGGTTTTTACATGCCGGTATACGTACGTATACATTATTTTTAATAGTTTAAAAAAAATAAACGTCTGTACTAGACAAACCAAATATTAAGTTGATAAATTGTCATTTGCATTTCATCAATTAATGGACTATAAATAAATAAAATGTAGTAAGATGATTAATAGTTCACCAGAACCAATCATCGTTGTTGCCTACGTCATCATTGCTTTCGTCATCTTGTTTTTGTTCATATTGTCCCCAGCTGAAGTAATCCACTCTCAAGTTAGACTTATCAAAACCATTTTCTAACATATCAGCGGATATTCTCTTTTCACACCATTTCTCACAACATTTCAGTGAACAACATTCATGAAACACCATGTTAACTGTGTTAAGAAGTCGCCTTTGTAGTAACCTTTGGTACAATGGCTTTTCTGGTTTTTCACCTCGTCGTGAAATCGGCTTTGGTTTGACACTAGGTCCTGCTTTACATACACATGAGTTGGAGCACTCTTGAACATCATTTAAGTTTTTTTTCGGCACTTCAGGGATACTTGTGGGTGGGTTTTCTGTGCCCAGTCGAAACTTGATCTTTGGTCTTTTCATTTCGCTTACTGTATCAGCGTCTTCATCAGACTTTCTCTTTTTATTATTCTCATCTGTATGTGGTTGGTTTTAATCGCGATGTTTTCGTGTGCATTACTATTCACTTTGACTTTATTTTCATCATTTGCCACCATTTTCTTAACTTTGCAATCATCATTACAATCACCAGTGTTTTCTTCCAAACGTCTTTTGGAACCTCTTGCCTTTGTTGTATGGTCTGGAAAATAAAAATAGAACACAGTAGTTTTTTAAGTGAAAATCTTTAGCTTAATGATATTTTACTGTTTTCATATACATGTAACAGTAATCAGATATGTGTAATTTCAAGTTTTTTCAACTTGCCCACGTACAATTGCAACCTAAAAAATCAACTTGTCCAGAATCAAAACTTACTTGCCCAGAAGTTCAATACTCGAAAATTTTTTATAGAACTATGATGTTAAGTAAATACTGTAAGTAATGATAAATGATTGACAATAAAAATAGTTCACTGTTTAATGTGATAGAAGCATTGAAATATCTATATTTTAAGTACATTGTATAGCTATGTTAGAATTATTTTACAGCTAAAAATATAACTTGTCCTCGGACGAGTGGGTTGGACATATTTACTCGTCCGCAGCCATATAGGTACGAGTCTGACAAGTCGGGCATAGGAATTCCACACCACAGGTAATGTACATACAAATTAATAAAAAGTAAATCTTTAAAGCCATAGTAGAGCATAAACAATTTCACATTGCAGATAACAAAAGCAATAAGGCTGGGTCACAAGTTGAAGCAACATCAGCAAAAGACCCTCCTTTTGTGGGATCGTTGTTTTTATTATTAGGATCAGCCTTCATCTTAATTAGGGTCTTGTTTAAAATTGCATTTAGTTGCATGTAAGTACATCAGCTTTAAGGGTAGAAATGTATGTGTTTATGCCTTTAGGGACATGTTCGATTAACAGTGGCCATATTCTGCTATCCATAATAAACAAAAGGTCTACATGTTCACATAAAAGTCGTGCGCTATCTGTGCATGACTTACAAAAAACAGAATTGTTAGCTTGTTGGTTTCACAAGCTAGTACATAAAAAGTACGAGAAAATCCCAAGTACTTAGTACAGTATAGCCTTTGCAGAGCTGTCCTCTACAGAACAAATCCTCTGCACAATAACAACTTTTGACATTTCCCTAAGTTATAATTTTCATTAAATTAAACCTCTGCAGAACAACAACCTCTCATTCTCGTTCCCAGAATCTAGTAGGATTCTCAATACTAGCTAGTATTTAGAATCCTACTAGACTCTGGGAACGAGAATGCAACCTCTGAACAACAACACATTTTAGGCCCTCCTAGTTGGTGTTGCTTAAGAGAGGTTGCACTGTAGTTTTTAAATAGAAATCTATATTAAAATTACCTTGAAGATGGCTAATTTTCTGTTGAATTACATTCATAATATCTTGTCTAATTTCAGATTCACGTTGTCTAATTTTCTTATATCTTTCTGTGTATTTATAGGTTGATCTTTGGGGAGAGTTATCTTTTCTTGTCCATTCTGAGATTTTGTTGGAAACTGCAATAGATGTTTGAAGTTAATAACAGTTGTCAAATGTTTGCTTACAAGTAAGTGTTGATTAAAACAATATATAAATTGATGAATTTTACGATTTGTAGAAACTTGAAATGTATTTTGGTTCAATAGCAAAGACAATAACACACGTTGCTAGCGAGCTGATACCCTTATTCGGGGTATAAAGTGACATGATCTCCGGAATGCAATAATACATTTATTATGTTCGTTAATTTCTTGCAGCTGCCTGCCAAAATTACGACTAATTTAAATATACCTGGAAGTGGACTCGAGAGTGATTAATATAAGTTGTATGAACTTGCTTCACAGTCTAGCGAAATAAATTAGTATAAATAAACTCACCAGTGATGGTTTGTCTCGAAGAAAAACTAGATTTAGAACTTTCATTATCATTAAACACTATGTACTTGTTTGGTTTCCATTTTTTTTCAGTTGTTATGGTGACACTCTTGACACTTTGATCACTGAAATCAAATAAATTTATATATATCTAATTGGGACAAAAGTGCTAAAAATTAAAACATATATGCTAACCTACACTGAGCTTGTCGTTATTTTTATGTTCATTTTAATTTCGCTTTAAAAATTATTTAAAACAATAACAACCTGTAGCGTCGTTTTTTAAATTAAAAAATAGACATTATTTCATTACCGTTTTCTGTATCGAAATATAATAGAATTGAAAATATTTCATAGACCTCAGGAAATCTTTTGAATATCTGACTTAGAGGAAGGTTGCAATAAACAGACGAAATGCTTATAATAAGTAACATTCTGTATTTAAAGCTCAACGTTTTGTGACCGGGTAGTTATTAGGACACTTTCTGCTATTTCCTTCTCTTTCCGTCTTTTACTACTTTCTTTGGGTTTTTTACTTGTTATTCGCCGTTCTGGCTTCTGATTGGTTGATTCCGATAGTGCGGGAAACCTCAGATGACATGATGTGTGATTGTTGACAGACGTTCTTTATGCTTTTGAATTGACTTATTACTGAGAGTTTATATTTGTACAACTTGTTATATTAATTGTCACAGATACCCCTGGTCAGGATGAATGTGTAGTATTGTATTAGTATTGGGAGTGTTTCATCCCATAGATTGGGACACATCCTATCTTCAGAACTACATCATCTATACATTTTCATCGTCTTTAGTTAAACATCATCTTTAGTTTTACTTCATCAGTTTATGTCTTGTGACATTTTGAATGTCTTCATTGTGAATGTTTATATACATGTGTCATCTTCTTTAGTAATAGAGAATTGATATATAACTAATATTGTGCTCTTAAGTTATTCATTGAACCCCAAAGTTACAGTTTGACGAAATTTAATTTTAAATAAACACTTACCTATTCCTTGCTGACTCTGTACAAACATTTCCAGTCAATTTTGTCATGTCTCTCATTATTTCTTCTTGTAATATAAATCTGTATCTCTTATATGATGCTGCTTTGTGCGCTTTATATGTCATTATAGTGATTCTGACGTTGTATACGTTACGTTATTACGTCATATGTAACTGTGACGTTTTTTTGACGTCATGACGTAAAATATTATAATATTGAGTGTTTTCCAGCATAAATTTCATCATCAATAGCCATCAGGCGCGTAGCTACCAGTACGCAGAGTACGCAGCTGCGTACACACTGGTCCAGAAAATTGTAAAAATACAAACGCCAAAAATGTAATAAAATCTTTCGCCTGAGGGGGGTAGGGGTGTGTAAAACAAAACTGCTTGATCGTTATTTTACTAACCTTATGTCAAGTTATATTTCAATGGGACTTGCGATGCCTTTTGGGAGTTGAATTTACGGTTTTAAAATTCGATGTTTGTCTTTGAATCCAGTCTATATAATTCTTTAAACGCTGGTTAAAACTGAATGATAATTTGTATGAATGTTGTCTTCCTATATTTGTGTCCAGATTGAATTATACAGACCCATTTTGAATAGTTGCCAAAAATGCTCCTGAAATGATCTACAGAAAAACAAATTCGGGGCGGGGCATGCCCTTGACCCCTAGGATTTTGCGTACACATCAAAAAGACCTTGCTACGCCACTGGCCATGACCAATTTTAAATTAAAAAATAATTTAATAATGAGGTAAATTATTTATTGTGTCTAATTTTGCATTCGGAACAACCTCGGCGATCTTTAAGATTGTTCCTATTGCTTAATTTGTCATACAATTTACTAAGCAGTTCTGATGGTCGTGTTAATGAAAAAAGTGTCGTGGTATATGAGAACGACGGAACACATAAAATGTTATACCAAAAGAAGTGATTACTTGGCTTTTGTATGACTCTGTGTCTATGTAACAGTTTAACCAATGAAAAATATCGCTAATTAACATGTTACGAGTACAACATGTATTTGTAGACGAGAGAGTCAAATAAATTCAGTTCAGTTTCAAACGTATTTAATTTGACATTGTCTCCCTTATATATTTTCCTTGCTTATAAATCACCAAAATAACTAGTCTGGAGAAAACGAATTACTTATATGTGACTGTATATTATATACTTATATTTAATGATGCTTATTTTATTTTTGTTTTGTTGCGTTTACCGTCATAGCAACACATTGTATAAGTCATATAACGGCGGTCAGTCAACTTAGTCACTGTCCTGGAAAGACTAAATCTCTGGATTTAGCTGTTAACCAACTACAAAGCACATACTTTAGATTATAGAAATTATACCTATGTGAATGTAAACCAAATAAAAAAGTGGTAAAAATACAATAACATAAAAAATTATAACAATAATTAACTATATATACATTATTGTTTTATTTATACATATAGATCTATACATTTTTATACAATTCACAATTTTATATTCAATATACAACTTTATATACAGTAAATCTAATGTATGTAATATGCGGTTCAATGTGCAATAATTTATCCCATACGCAATATAGAATAGCATGAAATGCAGTAGTAGTGAAACAGTTAATCATATTTTAAATCAATCAATAAAGTAATGTGAAGTACTGACACAATTAAATGCTTGTGCAACTATTAAAGTGCAGTAATAAACTTTCGCCTCAAACAAATATAGAAATTCACACAAGTAAAACAAACACAGTTCATATACATGCCGGTAGGGCCTATAACAGGAATTGAGTTACGAAACGAGGGACGAAACATTTTTCTGGGGTATGGTATAGGTTTTTATGCTCAATCGAAAAGTTCGGACAATATCGCCGGCAAAAAAGTTCGTTTTGATAAAACCAAGAGCGTTCGAATGAATAAATCGATGATAAAAGCCACGCATTTCGGTACTTTTTAAAACGGAACTATTTTTGTTTTCGCCCCCTGGACTCTTCGACCTAAAAACTTTCGTAAATTAGTTTCTGTTGAATTCTATGTGCGTCGGTATTTTTGCTACGTATCATTTCTCGTACTTGGAATTTTTCGACACAGAGCTCAAATATTTTTTTTGTACATCTGTGTTTTTTACTATTAAACTTAATTTTCTGTGTTGTAAGACCTTTTTATTAATGTTTTGTTTTTATGTCATTTTTTTGTCAAAATGGCTCTTGCAAAAGAGAAACCTTATATTGATTTTTATGTATAAAAATCTATATAACCAATTACTTTGGATAACTAATACCTTTTGGGTCTACATGAGCAGTGTATACTAATAACAATGATGCTATTGTACACACATTGATTATTTCTTGAAACAATCACTATAATCGAGTACTGTTTCTTGATTAAGATTTTTTGCGCAACATTTTATCATTGCAACTTCTAAAGGGTTTCATTTGAAACTTCTATCATGTAGGATAAAATTTACCATTAGATATCAAATACTATATTTCATAAAACTAACAATAATTTATACTAAATTATGGCCCTTACATACAAACAAAAATTCTAAGTTAAGTTTTAATGCAACATTTTATCTTGGCAACTACTGATAAGATTGATTTGAATATTCACACATGACTACGGTATTACCATCGGAAGTCAATTTTAAAGTTGCATCACCCTAGCTTGAATTTTTACTATTTAAAATTGTGAGTCTTTTATATTGAACATGTTTTAGTAAGAAGATCTGCAAAAAATAAAAAAGCTGCAGTCAATGAAAGTATTCTTGTTCAATTTTTCATCTCAATTGAATTTCATAATTGATTCCGTTTACAAGACCACTCCTAATAGTAGAGCGCGCTGTCCATTGACGGCTCTCAATTGTTAATTAAACCTCTTACCTGAAATATCCAAACACTTTGTAATACCCAGAATCGACATTGAATAAATTCTAGAATTTTATCCTTCATCATTGCACCTTTAACTTTCAAGTTATCCTATTTCATAGAAGTTGCTCTCTAAAAAGTAAATTCTAAATATTTTGGTCGTCTGAACCACACGGATTACACAAGTAATTATGCACGAAATCCATGTGCCTATTTACGTCATTTAAAACTGGCATGGATAAGATACGAAATGGAGACTTTTAGGCGAAAAGGAGCATATAATGGCAAAACGGAGATTTAATTGTTAGTAAAACCCTTCTTAAAATAACAATTATAATACAAATTATATTTACTGATAATAAAATCACCATTCTCAAATTAGTGATTTTCATATCAGTCCAATTTTTACAAGAGTTGCTTAAAACGTAGGGTCCACAAAGGCGGATCCAAAGGGGGTCAGGGGGGTCCGGACCCCCCCTAGAATTGGGAAAATGTACCTGTCCATTAGTGTATTTCTTGACTGTAAGTCATTTTTGAGTAGCATGGGATCTATGTTAATGTGTACTTATTATTATATGTGTGCGTATTTAACGAGTGTGAGGACTCTGGTGCCAGTGGGTTTAACGCCGTGTCGACAAACATTATTGTCATTTTACTGAGGCAAGCTCACCTTACCTAGGTTTCCTGGACCTTGTCTATAACCAAGACTAATCAACCCTTCCAAACGTTCGATATCATTTCCATTATATTATGCATAATATTATGTACACGATTTTTCCTTTTTTAGATCGGACTAAGCATTTTTGATTTGGTGAAAATGTTTAGTACAGATCCTGCAAAGGTGTGCCTTCAGATTTAAATTGACCATGTAAATGTTATATTTCTTACCAGACTAGGCTGAATATAATATCTTTATACAATACAAACAAAATATTTAGCCCTATACTTGTATGAAGGGCGTGTTTCTTCATTTTATTTTATCATAATTACATGTTTTTACTATGGGTTATATATATAATATATGCGGGTGATCACCATGGGGTTCATTTAAATTTCTTTTTTTTTTCGTATGTCTGTTTATGATAATGCCATGTTCACTATATGTGTTTGTAAATTTTATTCTGTTTGCTATAAACATGTTGTATGTTTAGAGCAATAAAGGTTGTTGTTGTTGTTATACCTAATCAATGGAGGAAAATCAACATTATTGTCGAATATCCATGGAAGAGTATAACCAGTCCGGGTGAGACTCTAACTAGCAACCTCTTAGGAACACTTGATTCGAAATCCTGAGCTTGGCCTTTGTAAGACACCGAAACAGAACACATATTTTACTTTAAACAATAATTAAAACAAAAACATTTGGTTTTTACATGCCGGTATACGTACGTATACATTATTTTTAATAGTTTAAAAAAAATAAACGTCTGTACTAGACAAACCAAATATTAAGTTGATAAATTGTCATTTGCATTTCATCAATTAATGGACTATAAATAAATAAAATGTAGTAAGATGATTAATAGTTCACCAGAACCAATCATCGTTGTTGCCTACGTCATCATTGCTTTCGTCATCTTGTTTTTGTTCATATTGTCCCCAGCTGAAGTAATCCACTCTCAAGTTAGACTTATCAAAACCATTTTCTAACATATCAGCGGATATTCTCTTTTCACACCATTTCTCACAACATTTCAGTGAACAACATTCATGAAACACCATGTTAACTGTGTTAAGAAGTCGCCTTTGTAGTAACCTTTGGTACAATGGCTTTTCTTGTTGTTCACCTCGTCGTGAAATCGGCTTTGGTTTGACACTAGGTCCTGCTTTACATACACATGAGTTGGAGCACTCTTGAACATCATTTAAGTTTTTTTTCGGCACTTCAGGGATACTTGTGGGTGGGTTTTCTGTGCCCAGTCGAAACTTGATCTTTGGTCTTTTCATTTCGCTTACTGTATCAGCGTCTTCATCAGACTTTCTCTTTTTATTATTCTCATCTGTATGTGGTTGGTTTTAATCGCGATGTTTTCGTGTGCATTACTATTCACTTTGACTTTATTTTCATCATTTGCCACCATTTTCTTAACTTTGCAATCATCATTACAATCACCAGTGTTTTCTTCCAAACGTCTTTTGGAACCTCTTGCCTTTGTTGTATGGTCTGGAAAATAAAAATAGAACACAGTAGTTTTTTAAGTGAAAATCTTTAGTTTAATGATATTTTACTGTTTTCATATACATGTAACAGTAATCAGATATGTGTAATTTCAAGTTTTTTCAACTTGCCCACGTACAATTGCAACCTAAAAAATCAACTTGTCCAGAATCAAAACTTACTTGCCCAGAAGTTCAATACTCGAAAAAAATTTATAGAACTATGATGTTAAGTAAATACTGTAAGTAATGATAAATGATTGACAATAAAAATAGTTCACTGTTTAATGTGATAGAAGCATTGAAATATCTATATTTTAAGTACATTGTATAGCTATGTTAGAATTATTTTACAGCTAAAAATATAACTTGTCCTCGGACGAGTGGGTTGGACATATTTACTCGTCCGCAGCCATATAGGTACGAGTCTGACAAGTCGGGCATAGGAATTCCACACCACAGGTAATGTACATACAAATTAATAAAAAGTAAATCTTTAAAGCCATAGTAGAGCATAAACAATTTCACATTGCAGATAACAAAAGCAATAAGGCTGGGTCACAAGTTGAAGCAACATCAGCAAAAGACCCTCCTTTTGTGGGATCGTTGTTTTTATTATTAGGATCAGCCTTCATCTTAATTAGGGTCTTGTTTAAAATTGCATTTAGTTGCATGTAAGTACATCAGCTTTAAGGGTAGAAATGTATGTGTTTATGCCTTTAGGGACATGTTCGATTAACAGTGGCCATATTCTGCTAACCATAATAAACAAAAGGTCTACATGTTCACATAAAAGTCGTGCGCTATCTGTGCATGACTTACAAAAAACAGAATTGTTAGCTTGTTGGTTTCACAAGCTAGTACATAAAAAGTACGAGAAAATCCCAAGTACTTAGTACAGTATAGCCTTTGCAGAGCTGTCCTCTACAGAACAAATCCTCTGCACAATAACAACTTTTGACATTTCCCTAAGTTATAATTTTCATTAAATTAAACCTCTACAGAACAACAACCTCTCATTCTCGTTCCCAGAATCTAGTAGGATTCTCAATACTAGCTAGTATTTAGAATCCTACTAGACTCTGGGAACGAGAATGCAACCTCTGAACAACAACACATTTTAGGCCCTCCCAGTTGGTGTTGCTTAAGAGAGGTTGCACTGTAGTTTTTAAATAGAAATCTATATTAAAATTACCTTGAAGATGGCTAATTTTCTGTTGAATTACATTCATAATATCTTGTCTAATTTCAGATTCACGTTGTCTAATTTTCTTATATCTTTCTGTGTATTTATAGGTTGATCTTTGGGGAGAGTTATCTTTTCTTGTCCATTCTGAGATTTTGTTGGAAACTGCAATAGATGTTTGAAGTTAATAACAGTTGTCAAATGTTTGCTTACAAGTAAGTGTTGATTAAAACAATATATAAATTGATGAATTTTACGATTTGTAGAAACTTGAAATGTATTTTGGTTCAATAGCAAAGACAATAACACACGTTGCTAGCGAGCTGATACCCTTATTCGGGGTATAAAGTGACATGATCTCCGGAATGCAATAATACATTTATTATGTTCGTTAATTTCTTGCAGCTGCCTGCCAAAATTACGACTAATTCAAATATACCTGGAAGTGGACTCGAGAGTGATTAATATAAGTTGTATGAACTTGCTTCACAGTCTAGCGAAATAAATTAGTATAAATAAACTCACCAGTGATGGTTTGTCTCGAAGAAAAACTAGATTTAGAACTTTCATTATCATTAAACACTATGTACTTGTTTGGTTTCCATTTTTTTTTTCAGTTGTTATGGTGACACTCTTGACACTTTGATCACTGAAATCAAATAAATTTATATATATCTAATTGGGACAAAAGTGCTAAAAATTAAAACATATATGCTAACCTACACTGAGCTTGTCGTTATTTTTATGTTCATTTTAATTTCGCTTTAAAAATTATTTAAAACAATAACAACCTGTAGCGTCGTTTTTTAAATTAAAAAATAGACATTATTTCATTACCGTTTTCTGTATCGAAATATAATAGAATTGAAAATATTTCATAGACCTCAGGAAATCTTTTGAATATCTGACTTAGAGGAAGGTTGCAATAAACAGACGAAATGCTTATAATAAGTAACATTCTGTATTTAAAGCTCAACGTTTTGTGACCGGGTAGTTATTAGGACACTTTCTGCTATTTCTTTCTCTTTCCGTCTTTTACTACTTTCTTTGGGTTCTTTACTTGTTATTCGCCGTTCTGGCTTCTGATTGGTTGATTCCGATAGTGCGGGAAACCTCAGATGACATGATGTGTGATTGTTGACAGACGTTCTTTATGCTTTTGAATTGACTTATTACTGAGAGTTTATATTTGTACAACTTGTTATATTAATTGTCACAGATACCCCTGGTCAGGATGAATGTGTAGTATTGTATTAGTATTGGGAGTGTTTCATCCCATAGATTGGGACACATCCTATCTTCAGAACTACATCATCTATACATTTTCATCGTCTTTAGTTAAACATCATCTTTAGTTTTACTTCATCAGTTTATGTCTTGTGACATTTTGAATGTCTTCATTGTGAATGTTTATATACATGTGTCATCTTCTTTAGTAATAGAGAATTGATATATAACTAATATTGTGCTCTTAAGTTATTCATTGAACCCCAAAGTTACAGTTTGACGAAATTTAATTTTAAATAAACACTTACCTATTCCTTGCTAACTCTGTACAAACATTTCCAGTCAATTTTGTCATGTCTCTCATTATTTCTTCTTGTAATATAAATCTGTATCTCTTATATGATGCTGCTTTGTGCGCTTTATATGTCATTATAGTGATTCTGACGTTGTATACGTTACGTTATTACGTCATATGTAACTGTGACGTTTTTTGACGTCATGACGTTAGAGGACGTAAAATATTATAATATTGAGTGTTTTCCAGCATAAATTTCATCATCAATAGCCATCTGGCGCGTAGCTACCAGTACGCAGAGTACGCAGCTGCGTACACACTGGTCCAGAAAATTGTAAAAATACAAACGCCAAAAATGTAATAAAATCTTTCGCCTGAGGGGGGTAGGGGTGTGTAAAACAAAACTGCTTGATCGTTATTTTACTAACCTTATGTCAAGTTATATTTCAATGGGACTTGCGATGCCTTTTGGGAGTTGAATTTACGGTTTTAAAATTCGATGTTTGTCCTTGAATCCAGTCTATATAATTCTTTAAACGCTGGTTAAAATTGAATGATAATTTGTATGAATGTTGTCTTCCTATATTTGTGTCCAGATTGAATTATACAGACCCATTTTGAATAGTTGCCAAAAATGCTCCTGAAATGATCTACAGAAAAACAAATTCGGGGCGGGGCATGCCCTTGACCCCTAGGATTTTGCGTACACATCAAAAAGACCTTGCTACGCCACTGGCCATGACCAATTTTAAATTAAAAAATAATTTAATAATGAGGTGAATTATTTATTGTGTCTAATTTTGCATTCGGAACAACCTCGGCGATCTTTAAGATTGTTCCTATTGCTTAATTTGTCATACAATTTACTAAGCAGTTCTGATGGTCGTGTTAATGAAAAAAGTGTCGTGGTATATGAGAACGACGGAACACATAAAATGTTATACCAAAAGAAGTGATTACTTGGCTTTTGTATGACTCTGTGTCTATGTAACAGTTTAACCAATGAAAAATATCGCTAATTAACATGTTACGAGTACAACATGTATTTGTAGACGAGAGAGTCAAATAAATTCAGTTCAGTTTCAAACGTATTTAATTTGACATTGTCTCCCTTATATATTTTCCTTGCTTATAAATCACCAAAATAACTAGTCTGGAGAAAACGAATTACTTATATGTGACTGTATATTATATATTTATATTTAATGATGCTTATTTTATTTTTGTTTTGTTGGGTTTACCGTCATAGCAACACATTGTATAAGTCATATAACGGCGGTCAGTCAACTTAGTCACTGTCCTGGAAAGACTAAATCTCTGGATTTAGCTGTTAACCAACTACAAAGCACATACTTTAGATTATAGAAATTATACCTATGTGAATGTAAACCAAATAAAAAAGTGGTAAAAATACAATAACATAAAAAATTATAACAATAATTAACTATATATACATTATTGTTTTATTTATACATATAGATCTATACATTTTTATACAATTCACAATTTTATATTCAATATACAACTTTATATACAGTAAATCTAATGTATGTAATATGCGGTTCAATGTGCAATAATTTATCCCATACGCAATATAGAATAGCATGAAATGCAGTAGTAGTGAAACAGTTAATCATATTTTAAATCAATCAATAAAGTAATGTGAAGTACTGACACAATTAAATGCTTGTGCAACTATTAAAGTGCAGTAATAAACTTTCGCCTCAAACAAATATAGAAATTCACACAAGTAAAACAAACACAGTTCATATACATGCCGGTAGGGCCTATAACAGGAATTGAGTTACGAAACGAGGGACGAAACATTTTTCTGGGGTATGGTATAGGTTTTTTATGCTCAATCGAAAAGTTCGGACAATATCGCCGGCAAAAAAGTTCGTTTTGATAAAACCAAGAGCGTTCGAATGAATAAATCGATGATAAAAGCCACGCATTTCGGTACTTTTTAAAACGGAACTATTTTTGTTTTCGCCCCCTGGACTCTTCGACCTAAAAACTTTCGTAAATTAGTTTCTGTTGAATTCTATGTGCGTCGGTATTTTTGCTACGTATCATTTCTCGTACTTGGAATTTTTCGACACAGAGCTCAAATATTTTTTTTGTACATCTGTGTTTTTTACTATTAAACTTAATTTTCTGTGTTGTAAGACCTTTTTATTAATGTTTTGTTTTTATGTCATTTTTTTGTCAAAATGGCTCTTGCAAAAGAGAAACCTTATATTGATTTTTATGACAATGATGCTATTGTACACACATTGATTATTTCTTGAAACAATCACTATAATCGAGTACTGTTTCTTGATTAAGATTTTTTGCGCAACATTTTATCATTGCAACTTCTAAAGGGTTTCATTTGAAACTTCTATCATGTAGGATAAAATTTACCATTAGATATCAAATACTATATTTCATAAAACTAACAATAATTTATACTAAATTATGGCCCTTACATACAAACAAAAATTCTAAGTTAAGTTTTAATGCAACATTTTATCTTGGCAACTACTGATAAGATTGATTTGAATATTCACACATGACTACGGTATTACCATCGGAAGTCAATTTTAAAGTTGCATCACTCTAGCTTGAATTTTTACTATTTTAAATTGTGAGTCTTTTATATTGAACATGTTTTAGTAAGAAGATCTGCAAAAAATAAAAAAGCTGCAGTCAATGAAAGTATTCTTGTTAAATTTTTCATCTCAATTGTATTTCATAATTGATTCCGTTTACAAGACCACTCCTAATAGTAGAGCGCGCTGTCCATTGACGGCTCTCAATTGTTAATTAAACCTCTTACCTGAAATATCCAAACACTTCGTAATACCCAGAATCGAAATTGAATAAATTCTAGAATTTTATCCTTCATCATTGCACCTTTAAATTTCAAGTTATCCTATTTCATAGAAGTTGCTCTCTAAAAAGTAAATTCTAAATATTTTGGTCGTCTGAACCACACGGATTACACAAGTAATTATGCACGAAATCCATGTGCCTATTTACGTCATTTAAAACTGGCATGGATAAGATACGAAATGGAGACTTTTAGGCGAAAAGGAGCATATAATGGCAAAACGGAGATTTAATTGTTAGTAAAACCCTTCTTAAAATAACAATTATAATACAAATTATATTTACTGATAATAAAATCACCATTCTCAAATTAGTGATTTTCATATCAGTCCAATTTTTACAAGAGTTGCTTAAAACGTAGGGTCCACAAAGGCGGATCCAAAGGGGGTCAGGGGGTCCGGACCCCCCCCTAGAATTGGGAAAATGTACCTGTCCATTAGTGTATTTCTTGACTGTAAGTCATTTTTTAGTAGCATGGGATCTATGTTAATGTGTACTTATTATTATATGTGTGCGTATTTAACGAGTGTGAGGACTCTGGTGCCAGTGGGTTTAACGCCGTGTCGACAAACATTATTGTCATTTTACTGAGGCAAGCTCACCTTTCCTAGGTTTCCTGGACCTTGTCTATAACCAAGACTAATCAACCCTTCCAAACGTTCGATATCTTTTCCATTATATTATGCATAATATTATGTACACGATTTTTCCTTTTTTTAGATCGGACTAAGCATTTTTGATTTGGTGAAAATGTTTAGTACAGATCCTGCAAAGGTGTGCCTTCAGATTTAAATTGACCATGTAAATGTTATATTTCTTACCAGACTAGGCTGAATATAATATCTTTATACAATACAAACAAAATATTTAGCCCTATACTTGTATGAAGGGCGTGTTTCTTCATTTTATTTTATCATAATTACATGTTTTTACTATGGGTTATATATATAATATATGCGGGTGATCACCATGGGATTCATTTAAATTTCTTTTTTTTTCGTATGTCTGTTTATGATAATGCCATGTTCACTATATGTGTTTGTAAATTTCATTCTGTTTGCTATAAACATGTTGTATGTTTAGAGCAATAAAGGTTGTTGTTGTTGTTATACCTAATCAATGGAGGAAAATCAACATTATTGTCGAATATCCATGGAAGAGTATAACCAGTCCGGGTGAGACTCTAACTAGCAACCTCTTAGGGACACTTGATTCGAAATCCTGAGCTTGGCCTTTGTAAGACACCGAAACAGAACACATATTTTACTTTAAACAATAATTAAAACAAAAACATTTGGTTTTTACATGCCGGTATACGTACGTATACATTATTTTTAATAGTTTAAAAAAAATAAACGTCTGTACTAGACAAACCAAATATTAAGTTGATAAATTGTCATTTGCATTTCATCAATTAATGGACTATAAATAAATAAAATGTAGTAAGATGATTAATAGTTCACCAGAACCAATCATCGTTGTTGCCTACGTCATCATTGCTTTCGTCATCTTGTTTTTGTTCATATTGTCCCCAGCTGAAGTAATCCACTCTCAAGTTAGACTTATCAAAACCATTTTCTAACATATCAGCGGATATTCTCTTTTCACACCATTTCTCACAACATTTCAGTGAACAACATTCATGAAACACCATGTTAACTGTGTTAAGAAGTCGCCTTTGTAGTAACCTTTGGTACAATGGCTTTTCTGGTTTTTCACCTCGTCGTGAAATCGGCTTTGGTTTGACACTAGGTCCTGCTTTACATACACATGAGTTGGAGCACTCTTGAACATCATTTAAGTTTTTTTTCGGCACTTCAGGGATACTTGTGGGTGGGTTTTCTGTGCCCAGTCGAAACTTGATCTTTGGTCTTTTCATTTCGCTTACTGTATCAGCGTCTTCATCAGACTTTCTCTTTTTATTATTCTCATCTGTATGTGGTTGGTTTTAATCGCGATGTTTTCGTGTGCATTACTATTCACTTTGACTTTATTTTCATCATTTGCCACCATTTTCTTAACTTTGCAATCATCATTACAATCACCAGTGTTTTCTTCCAAACGTCTTTTGGAACCTCTTGCCTTTGTTGTATGGTCTGGAAAATAAAAATAGAACACAGTAGTTTTTTAAGTGAAAATCTTTAGCTTAATGATATTTTACTGTTTTCATATACATGTAACAGTAATCAGATATGTGTAATTTCAAGTTTTTTCAACTTGCCCACGTACAATTGCAACCTAAAAAATCAACTTGTCCAGAATCAAAACTTACTTGCCCAGAAGTTCAATACTCGAAAATTTTTTATAGAACTATGATGTTAAGTAAATACTGTAAGTAATGATAAATGATTGACAATAAAAATAGTTCACTGTTTAATGTGATAGAAGCATTGAAATATCTATATTTTAAGTACATTGTATAGCTATGTTAGAATTATTTTACAGCTAAAAATATAACTTGTCCTCGGACGAGTGGGTTGGACATATTTACTCGTCCGCAGCCATATAGGTACGAGTCTGACAAGTCGGGCATAGGAATTCCACACCACAGGTAATGTACATACAAATTAATAAAAAGTAAATCTTTAAAGCCATAGTCGAGCATAAACAATTTCACATTGCAGATAACAAAAGCAATAAGGCTGGGTCACAAGTTGAAGCAACATCAGCAAAAGACCCTCCTTTTGTGGGATCGTTGTTTTTATTATTAGGATCAGCCTTCATCTTAATTAGGGTCTTGTTTAAAATTGCATTTAGTTGCATGTAAGTACATCAGCTTTAAGGGTAGAAATGTATGTGTTTATGCCTTTAGGGACATGTTCGATTAACAGTGGCCATATTCTGCTATCCATAATAAACAAAAGGTCTACATGTTCACATAAAAGTCGTGCGCTATCTGTGCATGACTTACAAAAAACAGAATTGTTAGCTTGTTGGTTTCACAAGCTAGTACATAAAAAGTACGAGAAAATCCCAAGTACTTAGTACAGTATAGCCTTTGCAGAGCTGTCCTCTACAGAACAAATCCTCTGCACAATAACAACTTTTGACATTTCCCTAAGTTATAATTTTCATTAAATTAAACCTCTGCAGAACAACAACCTCTCATTCTCGTTCCCAGAATCTAGTAGGATTCTCAATACTAGCTAGTATTTAGAATCCTACTAGACTCTGGGAACGAGAATGCAACCTCTGAACAACAACACATTTTAGGCCCTCCAAGTTGGTGTTGCTTAAGAGAGGTTGCACTGTAGTTTTTAAATAGAAATCTATATTAAAATTACCTTGAAGATGGCTAATTTTCTGTTGAATTACATTCATAATATCTTGTCTAATTTCAGATTCACGTTGTCTAATTTTCTTATATCTTTCTGTGTATTTATAGGTTGATCTTTGGGGAGAGTTATCTTTTCTTGTCCATTCTGAGATTTTGTTGGAAACTGCAATAGATGTTTGAAGTTAATAACAGTTGTCAAATGTTTGCTTACAAGTAAGTGTTGATTAAAACAATATATAAATTGATGAATTTTACGATTTGTAGAAACTTGAAATGTATTTTGGTTCAATAGCAAAGACAATAACACACGTTGCTAGCGAGCTGATACCCTTATTCGGGGTATAAAGTGACATGATCTCCGGAATGCAATAATACATTTATTATGTTCGTTAATTTCTTGCAGCTGCCTGCCAAAATTACGACTAATTTAAATATACCTGGAAGTGGACTCGAGAGTGATTAATATAAGTTGTATGAACTTGCTTCACAGTCTAGCGAAATAAATTAGTATAAATAAACTCACCAGTGATGGTTTGTCTCGAAGAAAAACTAGATTTAGAACTTTCATTATCATTAAACACTATGTACTTGTTTGGTTTCCATTTTTTTTTCAGTTGTTATGGTGACACTCTTGACACTTTGATCACTGAAATCAAATAAATTTATATATATCTAATTGGGACAAAAGTGCTAAAAATTAAAACATATATGCTAACCTACACTGAGCTTGTCGTTATTTTTATGTTCATTTTAATTTCGCTTTAAAAATTATTTAAAACAATAACAACCTGTAGCGTCGTTTTTTAAATTAAAAAATAGACATTATTTCATTACCGTTTTCTGTATCGAAATATAATAGAATTGAAAATATTTCATAGACCTCAGGAAATCTTTTGAATATCTGACTTAGAGGAAGGTTGCAATAAACAGACGAAATGCTTATAATAAGTAACATTCTGTATTTAAAGCTCAACGTTTTGTGACCGGGTAGTTATTAGGACACTTTCTGCTATTTCCTTCTCTTTCCGTCTTTTACTACTTTCTTTGGGTTTTTTACTTGTTATTCGCCGTTCTGGCTTCTGATTGGTTGATTCCGATAGTGCGGGAAACCTCAGATGACATGATGTGTGATTGTTGACAGACGTTCTTTATGCTTTTGAATTGACTTATTACTGAGAGTTTATATTTGTACAACTTGTTATATTAATTGTCACAGATACCCCTGGTCAGGATGAATGTGTAGTATTGTATTAGTATTGGGAGTGTTTCATCCCATAGATTGGGACACATCCTATCTTCAGAACTACATCATCTATACATTTTCATCGTCTTTAGTTAAACATCATCTTTAGTTTTACTTCATCAGTTTATGTCTTGTGACATTTTGAATGTCTTCATTGTGAATGTTTATATACATGTGTCATCTTCTTTAGTAATAGAGAATTGATATATAACTAATATTGTGCTCTTAAGTTATTCATTGAACCCCAAAGTTACAGTTTGACGAAATTTAATTTTAAATAAACACTTACCTATTCCTTGCTGACTCTGTACAAACATTTCCAGTCAATTTTGTCATGTCTCTCATTATTTCTTCTTGTAATATAAATCTGTATCTCTTATATGATGCTGCTTTGTGCGCTTTATATGTCATTATAGTGATTCTGACGTTGTATACGTTACGTTATTACGTCATATGTAACTGTGACGTTTTTTTGACGTCATGACGTAAAATATTATAATATTGAGTGTTTTCCAGCATAAATTTCATCATCAATAGCCATCAGGCGCGTAGCTACCAGTACGCAGAGTACGCAGCTGCGTACACACTGGTCCAGAAAATTGTAAAAATACAAACGCCAAAAATGTAATAAAATCTTTCGCCTGAGGGGGGTAGGGGTGTGTAAAACAAAACTGCTTGATCGTTATTTTACTAACCTTATGTCAAGTTATATTTCAATGGGACTTGCGATGCCTTTTGGGAGTTGAATTTACGGTTTTAAAATTCGATGTTTGTCTTTGAATCCAGTCTATATAATTCTTTAAACGCTGGTTAAAACTGAATGATAATTTGTATGAATGTTGTCTTCCTATATTTGTGTCCAGATTGAATTATACAGACCCATTTTGAATAGTTGCCAAAAATGCTCCTGAAATGATCTACAGAAAAACAAATTCGGGGCGGGGCATGCCCTTGACCCCTAGGATTTTGCGTACACATCAAAAAGACCTTGCTACGCCACTGGCCATGACCAATTTTAAATTAAAAAATAATTTAATAATGAGGTAAATTATTTATTGTGTCTAATTTTGCATTCGGAACAACCTCGGCGATCTTTAAGATTGTTCCTATTGCTTAATTTGTCATACAATTTACTAAGCAGTTCTGATGGTCGTGTTAATGAAAAAAGTGTCGTGGTATATGAGAACGACGGAACACATAAAATGTTATACCAAAAGAAGTGATTACTTGGCTTTTGTATGACTCTGTGTCTATGTAACAGTTTAACCAATGAAAAATATCGCTAATTAACATGTTACGAGTACAACATGTATTTGTAGACGAGAGAGTCAAATAAATTCAGTTCAGTTTCAAACGTATTTAATTTGACATTGTCTCCCTTATATATTTTCCTTGCTTATAAATCACCAAAATAACTAGTCTGGAGAAAACGAATTACTTATATGTGACTGTATATTATATACTTATATTTAATGATGCTTATTTTATTTTTGTTTTGTTGCGTTTACCGTCATAGCAACACATTGTATAAGTCATATAACGGCGGTCAGTCAACTTAGTCACTGTCCTGGAAAGACTAAATCTCTGGATTTAGCTGTTAACCAACTACAAAGCACATACTTTAGATTATAGAAATTATACCTATGTGAATGTAAACCAAATAAAAAAGTGGTAAAAATACAATAACATAAAAAATTATAACAATAATTAACTATATATACATTATTGTTTTATTTATACATATAGATCTATACATTTTTATACAATTCACAATTTTATATTCAATATACAACTTTATATACAGTAAATCTAATGTATGTAATATGCGGTTCAATGTGCAATAATTTATCCCATACGCAATATAGAATAGCATGAAATGCAGTAGTAGTGAAACAGTTAATCATATTTTAAATCAATCAATAAAGTAATGTGAAGTACTGACACAATTAAATGCTTGTGCAACTATTAAAGTGCAGTAATAAACTTTCGCCTCAAACAAATATAGAAATTCACACAAGTAAAACAAACACAGTTCATATACATGCCGGTAGGGCCTATAACAGGAATTGAGTTACGAAACGAGGGACGAAACATTTTTCTGGGGTATGGTATAGGTTTTTATGCTCAATCGAAAAGTTCGGACAATATCGCCGGCAAAAAAGTTCGTTTTGATAAAACCAAGAGCGTTCGAATGAATAAATCGATGATAAAAGCCACGCATTTCGGTACTTTTTAAAACGGAACTATTTTTGTTTTCGCCCCCTGGACTCTTCGACCTAAAAACTTTCGTAAATTAGTTTCTGTTGAATTCTATGTGCGTCGGTATTTTTGCTACGTATCATTTCTCGTACTTGGAATTTTTCGACACAGAGCTCAAATATTTTTTTTGTACATCTGTGTTTTTTACTATTAAACTTAATTTTCTGTGTTGTAAGACCTTTTTATTAATGTTTTGTTTTTATGTCATTTTTTTGTCAAAATGGCTCTTGCAAAAGAGAAACCTTATATTGATTTTTATGTATAAAAATCTATATAACCAATTACTTTGGATAACTAATACCTTTTGGGTCTACATGAGCAGTGTATACTAATAACAATGATGCTATTGTACACACATTGATTATTTCTTGAAACAATCACTATAATCGAGTACTGTTTCTTGATTAAGATTTTTTGCGCAACATTTTATCATTGCAACTTCTAAAGGGTTTCATTTGAAACTTCTATCATGTAGGATAAAATTTACCATTAGATATCAAATACTATATTTCATAAAACTAACAATAATTTATACTAAATTATGGCCCTTACATACAAACAAAAATTCTAAGTTAAGTTTTAATGCAACATTTTATCTTGGCAACTACTGATAAGATTGATTTGAATATTCACACATGACTACGGTATTACCATCGGAAGTCAATTTTAAAGTTGCATCACCCTAGCTTGAATTTTTACTATTTAAAATTGTGAGTCTTTTATATTGAACATGTTTTAGTAAGAAGATCTGCAAAAAATAAAAAAGCTGCAGTCAATGAAAGTATTCTTGTTCAATTTTTCATCTCAATTGAATTTCATAATTGATTCCGTTTACAAGACCACTCCTAATAGTAGAGCGCGCTGTCCATTGACGGCTCTCAATTGTTAATTAAACCTCTTACCTGAAATATCCAAACACTTTGTAATACCCAGAATCGACATTGAATAAATTCTAGAATTTTATCCTTCATCATTGCACCTTTAACTTTCAAGTTATCCTATTTCATAGAAGTTGCTCTCTAAAAAGTAAATTCTAAATATTTTGGTCGTCTGAACCACACGGATTACACAAGTAATTATGCACGAAATCCATGTGCCTATTTACGTCATTTAAAACTGGCATGGATAAGATACGAAATGGAGACTTTTAGGCGAAAAGGAGCATATAATGGCAAAACGGAGATTTAATTGTTAGTAAAACCCTTCTTAAAATAACAATTATAATACAAATTATATTTACTGATAATAAAATCACCATTCTCAAATTAGTGATTTTCATATCAGTCCAATTTTTACAAGAGTTGCTTAAAACGTAGGGTCCACAAAGGCGGATCCAAAGGGGGTCAGGGGGGTCCGGACCCCCCCTAGAATTGGGAAAATGTACCTGTCCATTAGTGTATTTCTTGACTGTAAGTCATTTTTGAGTAGCATGGGATCTATGTTAATGTGTACTTATTATTATATGTGTGCGTATTTAACGAGTGTGAGGACTCTGGTGCCAGTGGGTTTAACGCCGTGTCGACAAACATTATTGTCATTTTACTGAGGCAAGCTCACCTTACCTAGGTTTCCTGGACCTTGTCTATAACCAAGACTAATCAACCCTTCCAAACGTTCGATATCATTTCCATTATATTATGCATAATATTATGTACACGATTTTTCCTTTTTTAGATCGGACTAAGCATTTTTGATTTGGTGAAAATGTTTAGTACAGATCCTGCAAAGGTGTGCCTTCAGATTTAAATTGACCATGTAAATGTTATATTTCTTACCAGACTAGGCTGAATATAATATCTTTATACAATACAAACAAAATATTTAGCCCTATACTTGTATGAAGGGCGTGTTTCTTCATTTTATTTTATCATAATTACATGTTTTTACTATGGGTTATATATATAATATATGCGGGTGATCACCATGGGGTTCATTTAAATTTCTTTTTTTTTTCGTATGTCTGTTTATGATAATGCCATGTTCACTATATGTGTTTGTAAATTTTATTCTGTTTGCTATAAACATGTTGTATGTTTAGAGCAATAAAGGTTGTTGTTGTTGTTATACCTAATCAATGGAGGAAAATCAACATTATTGTCGAATATCCATGGAAGAGTATAACCAGTCCGGGTGAGACTCTAACTAGCAACCTCTTAGGAACACTTGATTCGAAATCCTGAGCTTGGCCTTTGTAAGACACCGAAACAGAACACATATTTTACTTTAAACAATAATTAAAACAAAAACATTTGGTTTTTACATGCCGGTATACGTACGTATACATTATTTTTAATAGTTTAAAAAAAATAAACGTCTGTACTAGACAAACCAAATATTAAGTTGATAAATTGTCATTTGCATTTCATCAATTAATGGACTATAAATAAATAAAATGTAGTAAGATGATTAATAGTTCACCAGAACCAATCATCGTTGTTGCCTACGTCATCATTGCTTTCGTCATCTTGTTTTTGTTCATATTGTCCCCAGCTGAAGTAATCCACTCTCAAGTTAGACTTATCAAAACCATTTTCTAACATATCAGCGGATATTCTCTTTTCACACCATTTCTCACAACATTTCAGTGAACAACATTCATGAAACACCATGTTAACTGTGTTAAGAAGTCGCCTTTGTAGTAACCTTTGGTACAATGGCTTTTCTTGTTGTTCACCTCGTCGTGAAATCGGCTTTGGTTTGACACTAGGTCCTGCTTTACATACACATGAGTTGGAGCACTCTTGAACATCATTTAAGTTTTTTTTCGGCACTTCAGGGATACTTGTGGGTGGGTTTTCTGTGCCCAGTCGAAACTTGATCTTTGGTCTTTTCATTTCGCTTACTGTATCAGCGTCTTCATCAGACTTTCTCTTTTTATTATTCTCATCTGTATGTGGTTGGTTTTAATCGCGATGTTTTCGTGTGCATTACTATTCACTTTGACTTTATTTTCATCATTTGCCACCATTTTCTTAACTTTGCAATCATCATTACAATCACCAGTGTTTTCTTCCAAACGTCTTTTGGAACCTCTTGCCTTTGTTGTATGGTCTGGAAAATAAAAATAGAACACAGTAGTTTTTTAAGTGAAAATCTTTAGTTTAATGATATTTTACTGTTTTCATATACATGTAACAGTAATCAGATATGTGTAATTTCAAGTTTTTTCAACTTGCCCACGTACAATTGCAACCTAAAAAATCAACTTGTCCAGAATCAAAACTTACTTGCCCAGAAGTTCAATACTCGAAAAAAATTTATAGAACTATGATGTTAAGTAAATACTGTAAGTAATGATAAATGATTGACAATAAAAATAGTTCACTGTTTAATGTGATAGAAGCATTGAAATATCTATATTTTAAGTACATTGTATAGCTATGTTAGAATTATTTTACAGCTAAAAATATAACTTGTCCTCGGACGAGTGGGTTGGACATATTTACTCGTCCGCAGCCATATAGGTACGAGTCTGACAAGTCGGGCATAGGAATTCCACACCACAGGTAATGTACATACAAATTAATAAAAAGTAAATCTTTAAAGCCATAGTAGAGCATAAACAATTTCACATTGCAGATAACAAAAGCAATAAGGCTGGGTCACAAGTTGAAGCAACATCAGCAAAAGACCCTCCTTTTGTGGGATCGTTGTTTTTATTATTAGGATCAGCCTTCATCTTAATTAGGGTCTTGTTTAAAATTGCATTTAGTTGCATGTAAGTACATCAGCTTTAAGGGTAGAAATGTATGTGTTTATGCCTTTAGGGACATGTTCGATTAACAGTGGCCATATTCTGCTAACCATAATAAACAAAAGGTCTACATGTTCACATAAAAGTCGTGCGCTATCTGTGCATGACTTACAAAAAACAGAATTGTTAGCTTGTTGGTTTCACAAGCTAGTACATAAAAAGTACGAGAAAATCCCAAGTACTTAGTACAGTATAGCCTTTGCAGAGCTGTCCTCTACAGAACAAATCCTCTGCACAATAACAACTTTTGACATTTCCCTAAGTTATAATTTTCATTAAATTAAACCTCTGCAGAACAACAACCTCTCATTCTCGTTCCCAGAATCTAGTAGGATTCTCAATACTAGCTAGTATTTAGAATCCTACTAGACTCTGGGAACGAGAATGCAACCTCTGAACAACAACACATTTTAGGCCCTCCCAGTTGGTGTTGCTTAAGAGAGGTTGCACTGTAGTTTTTAAATAGAAATCTATATTAAAATTACCTTGAAGATGGCTAATTTTCTGTTGAATTACATTCATAATATCTTGTCTAATTTCAGATTCACGTTGTCTAATTTTCTTATATCTTTCTGTGTATTTATAGGTTGATCTTTGGGGAGAGTTATCTTTTCTTGTCCATTCTGAGATTTTGTTGGAAACTGCAATAGATGTTTGAAGTTAATAACAGTTGTCAAATGTTTGCTTACAAGTAAGTGTTGATTAAAACAATATATAAATTGATGAATTTTACGATTTGTAGAAACTTGAAATGTATTTTGGTTCAATAGCAAAGACAATAACACACGTTGCTAGCGAGCTGATACCCTTATTCGGGGTATAAAGTGACATGATCTCCGGAATGCAATAATACATTTATTATGTTCGTTAATTTCTTGCAGCTGCCTGCCAAAATTACGACTAATTCAAATATACCTGGAAGTGGACTCGAGAGTGATTAATATAAGTTGTATGAACTTGCTTCACAGTCTAGCGAAATAAATTAGTATAAATAAACTCACCAGTGATGGTTTGTCTCGAAGAAAAACTAGATTTAGAACTTTCATTATCATTAAACACTATGTACTTGTTTGGTTTCCATTTTTTTTTTTCAGTTGTTATGGTGACACTCTTGACACTTTGATCACTGAAATCAAATAAATTTATATATATCTAATTGGGACAAAAGTGCTAAAAATTAAAACATATATGCTAACCTACACTGAGCTTGTCGTTATTTTTATGTTCATTTTAATTTCGCTTTAAAAATTATTTAAAACAATAACAACCTGTAGCGTCGTTTTTTAAATTAAAAAATAGACATTATTTCATTACCGTTTTCTGTATCGAAATATAATAGAATTGAAAATATTTCATAGACCTCAGGAAATCTTTTGAATATCTGACTTAGAGGAAGGTTGCAATAAACAGACGAAATGCTTATAATAAGTAACATTCTGTATTTAAAGCTCAACGTTTTGTGACCGGGTAGTTATTAGGACACTTTCTGCTATTTCTTTCTCTTTCCGTCTTTTACTACTTTCTTTGGGTTCTTTACTTGTTATTCGCCGTTCTGGCTTCTGATTGGTTGATTCCGATAGTGCGGGAAACCTCAGATGACATGATGTGTGATTGTTGACAGACGTTCTTTATGCTTTTGAATTGACTTATTACTGAGAGTTTATATTTGTACAACTTGTTATATTAATTGTCACAGATACCCCTGGTCAGGATGAATGTGTAGTATTGTATTAGTATTGGGAGTGTTTCATCCCATAGATTGGGACACATCCTATCTTCAGAACTACATCATCTATACATTTTCATCGTCTTTAGTTAAACATCATCTTTAGTTTTACTTCATCAGTTTATGTCTTGTGACATTTTGAATGTCTTCATTGTGAATGTTTATATACATGTGTCATCTTCTTTAGTAATAGAGAATTGATATATAACTAATATTGTGCTCTTAAGTTATTCATTGAACCCCAAAGTTACAGTTTGACGAAATTTAATTTTAAATAAACACTTACCTATTCCTTGCTAACTCTGTACAAACATTTCCAGTCAATTTTGTCATGTCTCTCATTATTTCTTCTTGTAATATAAATCTGTATCTCTTATATGATGCTGCTTTGTGCGCTTTATATGTCATTATAGTGATTCTGACGTTGTATACGTTACGTTATTACGTCATATGTAACTGTGACGTTTTTTGACGTCATGACGTTAGAGGACGTAAAATATTATAATATTGAGTGTTTTCCAGCATAAATTTCATCATCAATAGCCATCTGGCGCGTAGCTACCAGTACGCAGAGTACGCAGCTGCGTACACACTGGTCCAGAAAATTGTAAAAATACAAACGCCAAAAATGTAATAAAATCTTTCGCCTGAGGGGGGTAGGGGTGTGTAAAACAAAACTGCTTGATCGTTATTTTACTAACCTTATGTCAAGTTATATTTCAATGGGACTTGCGATGCCTTTTGGGAGTTGAATTTACGGTTTTAAAATTCGATGTTTGTCCTTGAATCCAGTCTATATAATTCTTTAAACGCTGGTTAAAATTGAATGATAATTTGTATGAATGTTGTCTTCCTATATTTGTGTCCAGATTGAATTATACAGACCCATTTTGAATAGTTGCCAAAAATGCTCCTGAAATGATCTACAGAAAAACAAATTCGGGGCGGGGCATGCCCTTGACCCCTAGGATTTTGCGTACACATCAAAAAGACCTTGCTACGCCACTGGCCATGACCAATTTTAAATTAAAAAATAATTTAATAATGAGGTGAATTATTTATTGTGTCTAATTTTGCATTCGGAACAACCTCGGCGATCTTTAAGATTGTTCCTATTGCTTAATTTGTCATACAATTTACTAAGCAGTTCTGATGGTCGTGTTAATGAAAAAAGTGTCGTGGTATATGAGAACGACGGAACACATAAAATGTTATACCAAAAGAAGTGATTACTTGGCTTTTGTATGACTCTGTGTCTATGTAACAGTTTAACCAATGAAAAATATCGCTAATTAACATGTTACGAGTACAACATGTATTTGTAGACGAGAGAGTCAAATAAATTCAGTTCAGTTTCAAACGTATTTAATTTGACATTGTCTCCCTTATATATTTTCCTTGCTTATAAATCACCAAAATAACTAGTCTGGAGAAAACGAATTACTTATATGTGACTGTATATTATATATTTATATTTAATGATGCTTATTTTATTTTTGTTTTGTTGGGTTTACCGTCATAGCAACACATTGTATAAGTCATATAACGGCGGTCAGTCAACTTAGTCACTGTCCTGGAAAGACTAAATCTCTGGATTTAGCTGTTAACCAACTACAAAGCACATACTTTAGATTATAGAAATTATACCTATGTGAATGTAAACCAAATAAAAAAGTGGTAAAAATACAATAACATAAAAAATTATAACAATAATTAACTATATATACATTATTGTTTTATTTATACATATAGATCTATACATTTTTATACAATTCACAATTTTATATTCAATATACAACTTTATATACAGTAAATCTAATGTATGTAATATGCGGTTCAATGTGCAATAATTTATCCCATACGCAATATAGAATAGCATGAAATGCAGTAGTAGTGAAACAGTTAATCATATTTTAAATCAATCAATAAAGTAATGTGAAGTACTGACACAATTAAATGCTTGTGCAACTATTAAAGTGCAGTAATAAACTTTCGCCTCAAACAAATATAGAAATTCACACAAGTAAAACAAACACAGTTCATATACATGCCGGTAGGGCCTATAACAGGAATTGAGTTACGAAACGAGGGACGAAACATTTTTCTGGGGTATGGTATAGGTTTTTTATGCTCAATCGAAAAGTTCGGACAATATCGCCGGCAAAAAAGTTCGTTTTGATAAAACCAAGAGCGTTCGAATGAATAAATCGATGATAAAAGCCACGCATTTCGGTACTTTTTAAAACGGAACTATTTTTGTTTTCGCCCCCTGGACTCTTCGACCTAAAAACTTTCGTAAATTAGTTTCTGTTGAATTCTATGTGCGTCGGTATTTTTGCTACGTATCATTTCTCGTACTTGGAATTTTTCGACACAGAGCTCAAATATTTTTTTTGTACATCTGTGTTTTTTACTATTAAACTTAATTTTCTGTGTTGTAAGACCTTTTTATTAATGTTTTGTTTTTATGTCATTTTTTTGTCAAAATGGCTCTTGCAAAAGAGAAACCTTATATTGATTTTTATGACAATGATGCTATTGTACACACATTGATTATTTCTTGAAACAATCACTATAATCGAGTACTGTTTCTTGATTAAGATTTTTTGCGCAACATTTTATCATTGCAACTTCTAAAGGGTTTCATTTGAAACTTCTATCATGTAGGATAAAATTTACCATTAGATATCAAATACTATATTTCATAAAACTAACAATAATTTATACTAAATTATGGCCCTTACATACAAACAAAAATTCTAAGTTAAGTTTTAATGCAACATTTTATCTTGGCAACTACTGATAAGATTGATTTGAATATTCACACATGACTACGGTATTACCATCGGAAGTCAATTTTAAAGTTGCATCACTCTAGCTTGAATTTTTACTATTTAAAATTGTGAGTCTTTTATATTGAACATGTTTTAGTAAGAAGATCTGCAAAAAATAAAAAAGCTGCAGTCAATGAAAGTATTATTCTTGTTAAATTTTTCATCTCAATTGAATTTCATAATTGATTCCGTTTACAAGACCACTCCTAATAGTAGAGCGCGCTGTCCATTGACGGCTCTCAATTGTTAATTAAACCTCTTACCTGAAATATCCAAACACTTCGTAATACCCAGAATCGAAATTGAATAAATTCTAGAATTTTATCCTTCATCATTGCACCTTTAACTTTCAAGTTATCCTATTTCATAGAAGTTGCTCTCTAAAAAGTAAATTCTAAATATTTTGGTCGTCTGAACCACACGGATTACACAAGTAATTATGCACGAAATCCATGTGCCTATTTACGTCATTTAAAACTGGCATGGATAAGATACGAAATGGAGACTTTTAGGCGAAAAGGAGCATATAATGGCAAAACGGAGATTTAATTGTTAGTAAAACCCTTCTTAAAATAACAATTATAATACAAATTATATTTACTGATAATAAAATCACCATTCTCAAATTAGTGATTTTCATATCAGTCCAATTTTTACAAGAGTTGCTTAAAACGTAGGGTCCACAAAGGGATATACTGTCTTTAGACAGTTGAACGTTACATGTTATTGGGATGATGTCTTTCTGTTGCTGAGGAGTAGCTTAGTACTGCTTCTAGACATGGGACCAGGAAAGCTACGTGAGATTACTTTCTGTTGCTGAGGAGTAGCCTAGTACTGCTTATAGACATGGGACCGGGAAAGCTACGTGAAATTACTTTATGTTGCTGAGGAGTAGCTTAGTACTGCTTATAGACATGGGACCAGGAAAGCTACGTGAGCTTACTTTCTGTTGCCGAGGAGTAGCTGAGTACTGATTATATACATGGGACCAGGAAAGCTACGTGAGCTTACTTTCTGTTGCCGAGGGGTAGCTGAGTACTGATTATATACATGGGACCAGGAAAGCTACGTGAGCTTACTTTCTGTTGCCGAGGGGTAGCTTAGTACTGCTTATAGACATGGGACCGGGAAAGCTACGTGAGATTACTTTCTGTTGCTGAGGAGTAGCTGCTTAGTACTGCTTATAGACATGGGACCGGGGAAGCTACGTGAGATTAGCCGGTCTTGCTAAAGTGACCATAATTAGTGATGACGAGGCGTTAAACCCAATCAATAAAAGTTGCTGCGTATTGAATACAAGAAATATTAGAAACAACAACAAGCAATTGTTTGCACAGGATTTTATTGAAGTAAAACAATTTTCAAATATCACATTTATAAAGAAAAACCAGAAGAAAATATAACAATAGAAAAACAAAGTTGTCTTGAAAACATTTATATATTTATAACCTTGTCATTGTTTTATAAGTACATGTACTACTGTTAATGTTTCAAATTATTTATTATCCTAATCAAGGTAGATATATTTGTGTATTTTAAGATCTAATTATGATTTAAGACAGAAGACCCCATTGGAAATAAGTCTTAGGTCTTTATGGGCCATCCAGTGATGCTAGTTTTCGTACTTCTGGAATTAATCTTTACCTTAATACTTTACTGTGCATTTTTACTCAACATATTTTTTATGCATCTATTCTGTACTGAGATATTCAATATTGTATGTTATGTAAAAAGCATCACAAATAAATCTATCTATCCATCTAGCTCTTAAAACAATGAAGAAGGAATTTCATAAAAATCAACAACAGTGACCTGCATGAATTTCTGACTGTGTTTTTAGAGATGGTTGTTATTTGAAGGTGACCATAAATATATGCATATGTACGTATGTATGTACACATTCGACGGTGCAAAGACTTCTGCTGGACATGAACTTAGGAGACAACAAGTTGATCATGTGCATGTGTTCTATGGATTCGCTCGCACCTTAATTTTGACGGATTTTACAACAACAACAAAATATGTTCATTTCCCCGCTCGCTTAAAAAAATTGGTCAAACCGCTATATAAAGCTACTGAATTTTTTTTTTCTTCGCTCACTTGCCCATTCCCCCCCCCCCCCCAGAAAATCTGTAGAACACATGACCAACTTGTTGTGGCCTTATCTCGAAGAAAAATGTAAAAGATTCAATGATAAAAGTACAAGTCATAACTTTTTCTGTAGTCGGTGTCAGTATGCTTGCTGTCATTGGATAGACATAAATTTACTTTAAACCAGTTTGTTTGGTATCATTCTTTAGCAAAATCTATTTGCCACCTATCTATGTAAATTTCATTAAATTTCAATTAATATCTTAAGAAGCATAATTATTGATTAAAGAGAGGGGACGAAAAGTAAAAGTTGCAGACGTTCTTTGTTTTTCTTTGTATTACCTTAAGAAAAGAGTTTAATAGTGTGATTATACATCGATATCTGTTATGTCCCCCACGTCTACGGATCACGGTAAGCAATCGTAAACGCATAGACCTGCCGTAACGTCTAATGCCGGTAATGGCGTCGATGGTTTTCCTAAGCCTATCGCTACGTATCGCTTCGCCCCCTGGTACCCACGATTTAATATCACATACTTATTCCTCTTCGTGTAAGAAGGGTGTACCATGGCACAAAGTGCTACGTAGCGTTATGCTAAGGCCATGTCAGGTCGAAATTTTGTTAAGCGTCCGCGTGCGCGTAGGTTTTAGAGTCCTCAATCTAAAAATAACACAAAATTGTTGTTGAATTTTTCATAAATAATTCTGTTGTTCCGGGATTCGATAACTGATTTTTCTCAGGAAAACGGCTACTTCATTTTTCTGTGTAATTGAAAAATGAAAATGTACATGTGTTAGTAGTATCTACTTATTTATAGAATTACTTCAATCTCACATTAACGGCATAAACATTCATGTACTACCAAGTACTTATTAGTGTGAATACTAACTAGAATGGACATGTGTTTTCGTTTTCAATTTGTGTGTTTTTTAGTGAATTGGTACATGGGTTTGTCAAACTTGTGTTGACCCTTAAGAAAATTCCAATTTGGCATGGCCTTATCATATTCAAGGTAACCTAATTCAAACGCCACGGGAAGCAACCGTGGTGTTTCATATCCTAGACTAGATTGTCTCCCCTGCATATATATATTTATACGAGTAGATACTCTTTTGTATATTTCAATTGAATGCCCTAAGGGCATAAATATATATTACAAATATTCAGCATAAAATAAAAGAGGTATATAAGTGTATATTAATTTTGAAATATTGATCTAATGGGTTATTTAAGTCCTTAATAAACATAAAAATTGTGTGACTAGTAAAATTATTCACACTGAACATACCATCTTAAAGTTACTTGTATTAAAGACAGCTTGAATTTAATAGACATGGTTAACTAAAAAGTTCGCAAACCGCTGAATAGTTTTTAATCTGTAATACAAAAAATGACATTACACAATGAAGGATTGTACTTTTGACGTTCAGTCATACACACTACCAAGCGTTTGCCATCTTTTGGTGAAGCATTTATTGGCTCAGGTCGTTCCAAAACACCACGCCAATCCTTTCTCATATAGAGAAGGGAAATAAGGCATGGTTACCAGAGCTGTCGATGTTTTGCTGGGGGTTGTGCTTACGCTGTTGTATTTCGTTTGTCTTCGTGAGAAGACGAACAATCTGCATGAGTCGTGCATAAGGTCGCACGATCATGTCGCGCTACACTGTCTTCCCCTCTATATATCTAAGTATAAACATTTAGTAAAATTAAACACCACTATATGCAACTTGATTTTAGGCAACACCACGTTTAAATTAACTTTGGCTTTATATCAAATTCTGTATTGTTTCATTCTATCAAAGAATCATTTTGGTTGAAAAGTAACATTATCTACAAACTTTTTAGAAATGTCCAAATTTATAAAATGAAATTAGATATGAAATAATTATGACTCGTTCGTAGATTAAGTTACTTTTTAACCAAAAAGGCTTTTTAAGTGAAACAAGGCATAAAGAGCCAAAGTAAATTTAAAAAGTGGTGTTAAATTTTACTAAATGGTTTCTACTATGAGAGGGTAGACAGAACCATGCGCCATGATCGTGCGACTTTATGTACGACTCGTGCAGGTTGTTCGTCTTCTCACAAAGACAAACGAAAACAACAGCGTAATCACAACCCCCCACCAAAACATAAGCAGCTCATGTAACCATATATTAATTCCCTGCTCTGTATCAAAAAGGATTGGTGTAGGGTTTTGTAACGGCCAGAGTCATGAACGCTTTTTGAGAATCGAAAGTGATTGAAATATTTAAAATGTAAAATATTTGTGTTTTTTTGTTTTCGGTTTGTGTGTTTTTGTGAACCTAGGTTTGTCAAACTTGAGTTGACGCTTAACAGAATTCCAATTTGGCATGGCCTAAGGCAACAGACCCATCGTTGGGATCGACTTATAGATGATAAACTCAAGCTCCGAAATAAAACAGTTTTCCGACAGAGTCAAAGATTTATTGTCACTCACTATCAGCGGAGAATAATCCACTGAATTGATTGGTCAATTTATCCAAACACGAAGTCTTTGCGGAACCTATGTATGATGCATGGTAAAGTGCATAGGATTCAACTGTAATGAGATTGCAAGTATTTTTTTAATTCAATTCAATTCACATATTTTATTGTTCTGTCACAAAGTACTTGATGTGGGAACAACGGTTGAATTAAATCTATATTTTTTTGTAGAATTTATACATTTCATGAGAATAAACCCTGTAGGGAATGCCTGTAACAAAGTAGTGAGATCTTGCGGGCACAGCGTACAAAATGTTGTATAGTATGAACAGTGCATTTGTATGATGTTCACTCTGTGTGACGTCAATAAAAAATATGTACAAATTAGGGACTTTAGTAAGTTATCTTTCCCTGATAAAATCTGAAGCAATCAAATTGGTAAGTAGGTCCTTCCAATATAGACATCGTAATATGTCTATGGACCAACCTATTTCAAGAATATACAAGGGGAAATAACTGACTAAGGTCCCTAATGTTTTTAAAAATATATCAGGAGAAAACTCAATACAAAAAAAAGCATCAATGCAGTAATCCAAATACAGACGCTATGATTTCCTTGAAATCAGAATTTAGCTTAGATTCCACCACTATGAAACCTGAAGTCATCCACTTACAAGTCAATGTAAATTAACATTCAACATATGGCATCAAACATGAATAGAATATAATCTATGAAGATGTTTCCACATAAAATTTGATGACTACGACAAAGTCATTTAAAATACTATAAATATCATGAACAGATCGCATAGACAAAAATGAAGTCTGAAAATCAAATATGTATGATACGATTTTCAATGGTTCCTTTAACTTAGGCTATGCCATACCGGAATTTGTTAAACGTCCGCGTAGGTTTTAGAGTCCTCAATCGAAAACAAAAATTTAAACAAAATTGTTGGTGAAATTTTCTTAAATAATTCCGATGTTCTGGGATTAGATAACAACAATTTCGTTAATACAATAGTCATTTTATAATAAACCATGTTTTAATTCTGCTTAATCTAGTCATTTCATATGTAATTCAGACTATTGTTTCATATCATAAAAGTGTTTTTCCATTAAAAATATATAATGCATTGTTTTTTGTCTTAAGATATTTGTGTTTTCGTTTTCGGTTTGTGTGTTTTTGTGAATAGGTATCTAGTTTTGACAAACTTGAGTTGACGTTTAACAAAATTCCAATTTGGCATGGCCTTATCGAAAGTCAAAAATAATTATGATATCACGGTGGCAATACCACGTGACTATGACGTCACAAAAAAGTATAAAACTAGCGCAGCAAATAGTATTCACTTTCCAGCTTAGCCTCGCGTAGGTATTATTGAAATCTGACAAGGATTAAAAGACTTACAGCTATCTAAAATTTTAAGTCGAGGCTGATTTTTCATTTTTTTAAAATTTAAACCGTAGTACTGTCTGTAACCATGTATACATATACAGGGTCCTTGATGTAACCTGGGGACAATAAAGCAGGATATATAACAACAATAAACAGTGGGTTTATGCAACTGATCGATGTACAATAATATTTTATCAATACGTTTTCTTGAAAATTAAGGAAATTGAAGGTTTGAGGTCAAATTTTGCGAGTTTTACCCGGATCGATTTTTTAAGGATTTTGAAATCTCAATCGGTCCAGAATGAAAAAATCGGTCCGAAAACCGATAAACCGGCGAGTTCCTGGTCCCTGGTTGTACATATACAATGTATTTGTGAAGTCATAGTAACGTGATATTTTCTGCATAATTGAAGCTTATTTGGAATTGGAAGAACGGAAAAAATAAAAAGAATGATAGATTTCTTGATTAAAAAAAGTATAGTTTCTGTTATAAGCTTACGATGACTTCAGTCGTAAGATTTCTTGTGAAAAGTCAGAACAATTTCCAACAGACATTCCAATACATTTGTTTCAACTATGACATACATGTAAATAATTATAATAACAGTAATTAAAAAAACGCGCTTTTGGGTATTGCAAAAAATGCAAAATATAATTCAATGTCTGTAAATTCATTATCTTGTCTGTAGTTTCCAGTTCACGTCTGTTATCATGGTGACCTGTAAATACAAATACAACATGTATAACGTTTTAAGTAAAAGTAAAATGTACTTGATCCTACAGTCAAATTAAAGATAAAAGCAAAGCCAGGTTTTTGAAGTCTACTTTTACACGTAGTATCACTATTCAGTCAACTCTTTATTTTAACTTCCCCGGTCATCGAGTCACACACCATCTGTTAACATACGACACAGATTGCAGTCACAACATACAGTGCATGATCCTAACAGGTACCCATTTACACCTGGGTGGAGTGAAGCAATCCCAGGTAAATTTCTTGTTTAATGAAATTAGCAGTGCCCCTAGTGGGATTCGAACCCAGGACCTCTCTTTCATAAAGCGCGCGTCCCGCAACTGGACTACTGCTCCCTCAACTAGCAAAAATCAGTTAATAATCATTTATGTACAGATGAGTACAAAACGTGTCATGTTTACAAAATTGAATTTATACGTGTCTCCCCATATACAGATGAGTAAAAAAACGTGCCATGTTTACAAAATTGAATTTATACGTGTCTCCCCATGTACAGATGAGTACAAAAAACGTGCTATGTTTACAAAATTGAATTTATACATACAAATTACTATAAGTATTGAAAAATGACAGTTTTTGGCAGCAAAAAAGATTAACTATGTAAGCACTATCTCTTAAAAAGACTCATATCTATTTCCTATGGCATAACAAACTTCTCACAGCGGTTACGCCATACGCAGCTACTTTATTCCTTGTATAAAGGGAAATAACCTCTGCGGGGAACTTGAAAGAATTATAGACGATGTTTTGAGACTATCGTATCCTTAAATAGCAAAAAAATACAAATCAAACTAGCTTGAAAATAAGTTAATTTTCAATAAAATGATAAACAATATTTGACAACCGGGTGTTAAATATACTAACCTTGATTTAATTAGTACAGAGTTCTCTCCCCTTCTTGTCTGGGTTTATCTTCACGTCTGAAACATTGATATAATTAGTTTATACATTAGAATATGTTATCATATTCAAACAATGATAAATGTTGAGTTTTTGTCTTGAAACATTGTGTTTGTGTTAGTTCCTATAACATTTATAAGCGTAGAAATTGAATCCCGAAGGAGTGCCTCCCTTTCTCTGAACTTATTTTGTTTCCAAATTGAGATCATAATTACTCGCATTCTTTTAAGTCAATATTTAGTTCTGAAGTTGAGTTAGTGCTTTTCTTGAATTGAAAATGTGACTTTAAGTATATATAAAGCTACATCTGTTGAAAATAGTCCATTTGACAATATAATAATTAGTGTAATGGTAAGATCCATTTAAAATGCCTAAATCAAGACAAGTTCAAATTTGATGTACCCCTCGCAATCTGACAAACTTCACTTAGCAAACATTTTAAAGGTGTAGCATTTTTCATGGGCGAGTTGCCTAGGCATATCATTAGCCAGCTAGCACTTTGCCCCACGCTACTCCGAATTAGATATCACATACTTATTCCTGTTGGTATAATAAGAGTACCAGGGCACAAAGTGATACGAAGCGATATGCTGAGGGAACTCGCCCAAGTCATTCTGTAGATATAATAGTCAAATTTAAGTTGACCAATGCTTTATTCAAACGCTCTAACCAATGCATGGTATTCATGAAGTCATGATTTTGCAAAATTACTTTCTTGCTGTCATTCATCATTAAATTGTGACACCAATAGAAGCTTATACATTTTGAAATTTGTGTGAAATAATTAGTAAGTTAATGCTTTATACCATCTTTTACAACAGTGTGGGGAATCACGTGACCTATATGGTTCCTTACACGGCAAAAATGACGACCAGAGCAACAAATTTAGATGAAAAAGACAAGGTAAATGACATTTATAGGTAAACAATTTTTATCAGACCTGTTATGCCAACTCCACAAAGGTTCTAAATTTCTAGACTACCTCGAAGTTCTTCCAAAAATCTCTCGACTCGTTCAAAACCTAAGGTAATCTAGAAAACTAGCACCGTTGTGGGGTTGGGAGAACTACCGCTAGAAAGAGAACTTTTTGCTGCTAAGACTGCACTAGGTCTGATAAAAATCGATTACATATAAATGTCATTTACCTTGTCTTTTTTCCTGGTCGTCATTTTTGTCGTGTTAGTAACCATACAGGTCACGTGATTCCCCACACTGTTACAAGAAAGTCAATGATAAACAAGAAAAACGTATGCATATAAAAAACCTACCGTCCATTCAGCCATTGATAAAAAGGGAGTTTATCACTGTAGCCATCGTAAGATGGCGTTCTCTCTATGGGATTGTAAGAAGGATAACGCATACGATTTGAGATGTACTTCTTCAAATCAGTGTAGAATTTGTGTTCCTCAATATCATCCTGAAGGCCGTAGTCTTGTTCTGATCCATAGTCCGCTGGTTGGTACGGACTTTTAGTCTGGTACGGCATATCTAATCTTTTACCCATACCATGGAAGAATTTTGTTTTTAGACGCCGTTTTGCTGCTTCGATATTATCTCTGGATAGGTCAGCGTCAGCCGAGGCACAGGCTAAAACCCAGACTAATACAAAACAAGCTTCAAATATTTCAGGAATCTTCATATCTGGAAAATATACAGGAAATTGATAAGTGACACCCTCAGTTGTGGGGTTCCGGTTCACATATCGGGTATAAAGTTGTTTTTGTTGGGTTTAACGCTGTAGCAACATATTGTATAGGTCATATAACGGCGGTCAGCTAACCTACTCACTCTTCCTGGAAAGCCTAAATATCTCTGGATTTAGCTGTTAACCAACTACTAAGCACACACTTTCGTCAGTGACTGACAACTGCCCTACATAATTAAGAATCATTGGTAGGAGGGAGAATGGCCGTCGAAATAATTTCATGACCAATCTTCACGAAAGTATGCCCCGCCCGGGAATCGTACCCACGACCTCTCGATAAGTAGAGTAGCTTGCTACGAACAGGCGGATACAATGCTGTATCAGATGAAGATATTCCAATTTCTGGACGCTAGTTCTACTGATATAACGACGAGAATCATGTTATTCTGCCTATTATAGAGACTAACAAGTGAAATACATCAATCTGTCGATATAGCTTTATACAATTTATACATCAAGTTCCAGTTTTAAACTTTGATTTTGCAAACTATTCTTCTCATTAAAAACATGAATTCAGAAATAATACAAAAAGTCGAGTAGATCTATAACTCTAAATTAAACAATACTTATTAATTATATACCATATTTGTATATCGCTCTTATGATATTGAAATTTGTATGTTCAAAAGCGCAAATTTTGTACTTTTATATGAAAATTTGACTTGTCATTAGTTAATTTGTCCATATATCTACACAGTAAAATGTATCTACAAAACATCATATACCCCTAATATAAGTGTTATGGAACTGTGCACCTTTTCGTAAAAAGATCTTACGAAATAAGTTATCGCAAGTCAATTTAATAAATATTGCAGTTCAAAGTCAAAAGGAGGATAAACATGATATAAGGTATAAAATATTCTACATAATTCTGTAATATTTGGAATTGATTGGCCAAAAATGACCGTATTAATATTGGTCTTGCTTTCGACTTACGATGATTTCCATCGTAAGATTTTTGTGTGAAAAGCACCACAGGCTTTAATATTGTAAACGCACTATTAAAAACGGATTAAACGAAACTATGGCTTTTAACACAAACCATCAATCAACTTTATTCACCATACAGAGTCACGTGACCTAAATATCTATAAATATACTTATCACCTTAATTGTCTTATCTTTTATTTCTCTTAATAGCTTTGTAAATATTTCATTACCAAGAAACAAGAAAGTCGATTAGAGAACGTAGGCACTGCGCTATAAAACTCATTGATGTATGAACAGGTAGATTCCGAGAATATAATGCCGCTATTGTTTCTTTTGAATAGAGCCATGTCAGACCACGTCAAATGGTACTGAATTTTTCATTGAAAAGCAATTAAATTCACCAGTCCATACGAACAGCCCTTGTCACAAGGGTCCACTAGTTAGATCACGAGATAAAAACAGTTCACTGAGTTAAAGATTAAAGAAATAATCTATTTGTTGGGTCATATTGATTTATATTTTACTGATTAAGCTCAGATTATGTAATAATAAGTTCAAGAGCGGCATTTCGATGAGTGTAATCATTTTCGAATCTTTATTAACGAGTCAATATTAAAATTAATTAACATGCCTTTTCTGTCTTTTCAGTTTTTATGAAATTTCAACAGTCAGTTTTCGTCGAATATGTCGTCGTCTTCAAGGATTGTATTTTCACAACGGTAAAAATGATATATTCGAATAATACGATGTTTCACTGTAAAACATGATTGGAAACATGCAGGGAAATTACATTTCAGATATATGTTATTACACGAAATTCGCCACTTTTTTACCACGAAGAAACAATATTGACCCAGTGAGCTATACTAACTGTTTGGCAGCCGTGGTAATGGAAGTACGTTGTTCCCTTCTTGTCACATGTAGAAGGAATGTAAGTAGCCAGGGATAATGAAAAACTTTGGTGAGAGTAGTTCGAATGAGCAACTCTGATAATATTTATCTATGCTTTAACATTACAGTGGATGAATAACAAACAAATAATCAGTCAACTTACAGCTAAGACTTTGTTCACATATTAAAAAAATATTGATTTTAAAAACTCACGCGCCTCAAATGCATGTCAACTTAAATCTAATCGCGTGTAACCCGATTTGTTTCATTTTCAGAAATCGACTTTTTGAAGACCTTTTGAAATTATGCGATACAAAAGAGAGTGGATCGTTTGTGGAATGCTAATGTACGCCTTAAAGAAAAGAACTACAAACAAACATTGCATACCAATGTATAGAGCTTCTTTACAAAGACTCCCAACATTTCAAAGCGACCAATGTCAGCAAAATTTGAATTGCAATAGAGTTGACGTGACAAATAGGTCAATAGAGTCATCTTCTCGTTTTCTCCAATTGAGTCGCAAGCAATTACCATGTTTCTCATTGTTGTACATGTTGAATTAAATTTGCGACATCTAATAAAATTATAGGCCATCTTACGACCGATTTTAGTCGTAAATTCTCCTGTATTGTATTGTTAAATTATTGTAAGTTTTTTGCCCAATTTCCTAAAGAATCGCTACCTAGCACTTTGTCCTTTGGTAACGTTCTTGCACCAAAAGTCATAAGTATGCGATACCAATCAAGGTTTCAAATGAACGATACGCTAACTAATGAAATGTTTAGGAAACTGGTCATAATTATGTTTGCACATTCGGAACACCTCGACCTTTCATGAATGAATAATCTCGGAAGGATTTGGGGGGGGTCTACCCTGGTGGCTTGGGTTTTTACTACATACGCGAGACGAAGCACAGACGAAGCACGTATAACAGTTATGCAAAATAGTTCTTGTAGTATACACACAGATCATTGTCAAAATATATTTCTATGTTATATATTTAACTAAATATTGTTCAGCGATGTCATTGAACTGTGTTATTTCACATTTATGGACTAACAACGAAGCATCACTGATCGCCTAAACGATCGTGGATTTGTTTCATTCAACACAAAGCATTTTATTTAAGAATGTGACGAAAAGGTAGTTCCAAAATGGCGCTTAATATGTCCGAGGTTATTTTTAGCGAATAGCCAAGGATTTCCGAATGCTCAAAACAGGCGTCCAGAGTTTACCGGACCACAAGATGAATGGATTAACTACCAAAACGGATTGATTTATATAGTTTGATATTTAACTTAAAATACTGTTAAGTTACGTTTTGTTAATCAAATATAAGGTATATTAATTCACGTCTTAAATCCTTAGAAAAGGCATATTAATAACTGATGCGTTTAAACAATCTGGCAGTATTAAAGCTGATTCATAATTCACTTTGTGTAACATACCACTTATATGTTTTTAATTGGTTATAATGGTTTGTTGAATGTTGCAAATGTTGAGTAAAACCAATAAAGATTCTTTAATTTGTTATTAATGAATTGTCCATTACAATGTATTTTGAGATATTTCAAATTGTACTTCCAGAAACATAAAGCTTTAATGAGCAGAAATGAGAAGTCGCAAAACGTCATGATAGGAAATCATTAAAGGTACTTATTCATAGATTTCAACTTAAATATCAACTTTTTTCTAAAACTATCAAAATTGTATGGAAATATATTTGAAGCAGGAAAATAGTGTGCTGATAATGACAATTTTAGTGCAAATTGACATATAACTACAAATGATGGTGTTTCATGTAGTAAATATCTACCTCGTATGTCACGGTACATGTATAGACAATTTTAGTGCATTTTTGTGGATTTTATTGTATATTGCTTGCAACATATAGGTCAGTTTGTCTTAAAATAATTAAAAAAATATTTGACACAATTACAGACACTGAATGGTATTTTAAAATGATAGAAAAAGCTAAACCAAATCTGTAAACTAGTACCTTTAATAATGCAATTACCTCTGCAACATCACAAAGCACTGCTCATTTACTTTCTCTGATATAGAGTCATAAGTACGAGCAATGGTTATACCTTATATAAACTGCTTACAGGAAAAACAATTCTTGAATGTTTTAATAACTTTTCGATATGACGGGCGCACACAAATCAACAGTCCCTTAGAAGGACGAGACAAACAATAGTTTCACTATTTCAGTCGGTCAAAGCCGAATGATACATAACCGTCTTTAAATAACCACACCCTGCTGTTTGTTTCACTTAGAATCTTTCAGCACAATGAAAATACTTCATTCAAATTTTACTCACATGTGAACAAAAACATTTAATAATCTGGAATATCACTTGTACTAACACGTCTAAAGTGGAAAAAATGGCGACATGGAAACAGTTGCATTTAATTTAGTACTTTAAAGTATCAACACTCACTATTACAACCATTAAGTAGCATTAAATATTAAAACCCATTTTAATCATAAAAAGAAAGTTATGAAAAAACATGACAGGATGTCATTATGTTCCACTAACACAGACTTTGTTATGTCGTTGTCACAACATGTGTATTTCTCCAGGGAGCGATTCAGGATAAACGCAGAAGCTATCCGAATGACAACTTTATTAATATTTTGAATGTAGTTCAGGAATATTACTTCCGCTTATGACCCCCGAATTATAAAACACATCGGTGACTTAATGGCACATCAATCGTAAAATAGTTTTATGTCATAAAGTCGAAGGTAAAAGATGTCCATGTTGGGAACTCTACTTTAAAAAAAAGTCATCCGGTTGATATGAAAAGCTTTTACTTTAACTGTTACAGGATCATAAACATGGCACTATAAGCGGCTTTAAACAAATCAACCCACCAGTATAGTAATGTCGTAAGTGCTACTAACGACCTTATATGACCCATACATATTTGAAATCTAGTGCTAGCGCTTCGTGCCCTGGTACCCTTCTTACACCAAAAGGAATACGTACGTGATATAAAATTAAGGGTACAGGGAGCAAAGCGCTAGAAGCGATTTGCTAAAAAAACTCGCACATAGCTATCTTTTTCAAACCCATTGACACGATTCTCCAAAAATGACACACATTTGCATACATAAAAGCGTTTTACCAAACCTTTAAATCTGCTCCTCTATCATTATTATCAGAAATAATGTTTAATGATATAAAAATAAAAAGTATGAAGCTTTTTGTCGCATTTCACCATTGATTTGTAATACTGTGGCGGTCAGTCTTTCTGCCCACGGTGACTGGACAGGTCTAGTTCTCTGGATTCAAGCTTTTAAAAATATTTAGAACCAAACACATACCCGCACACACTCGCACATACTAGTGGCGATCTCAGAGGTCCACATGGAAGATTGGATTTATCCAAATGTGTAGCCTCGTTATATAATGTCTTTATTATTTTTATTATCATTATTATTATCATTATTATTATAAATATTATTAATATAATTATCATTATTATCATTATCAACGGTTCTGCATGATACAGAGGTATGCGGGAGTATGGCCGTAAACAACATCACGTAACTAATCTCTACAAGAAATGGAACAGAGATCGTCGGAATTTCAAGGCGTCCCTAATTGCAGTTTATTGTAACACTAGAAACAAATACAACTTATGGTGTGTACAAAATTAAATAGAACAGTATTGTTATGACTGAATAACAATCTTAAAGATAGAATATCCAAAAAAGAATACTTACAAAAAAGCATAGTTATGACAAAAACAAAACAATTACAACCACTAAATGACTTAAATGTATAATAGAATTGGAAGTTCAGAGGTTATAAGGTATTATCAGCAGTCGTCATAACCACTTGTCCTATTTCCCATCATGGACAGCTTTAATCTTCGATTCAATACCAACAAATAAATTAAATGTACTAAAGAATTGCGAGCTCAGAGGTTTGAAGGTATTATCAGCAGTCCCAACAACCATTTGCACATTAGGAATACACAGTTTTTCTCTATGCAGTTAATTTTTTCCAATATGTTTTCCTAATTACTCGTTCATTAAGTCAGTAACTAGTCCATTGTTTCAGATTTTTGATATACAATCTTTTATCTTATTCATCTAAGAAAGAATCAGGGACATCAAGTTTCACTCAATCTACATATATAAGTATTTCAAGATGTCTATCTTCACTAACGAGATGACGCGTACGCGTACATGCATATCGATTAGGAGAAATTAATACCCCTTTGGAATAAGAAGTTATAAGTGAAACAAGCGTACATGTACATGTCCAAATAGTGCAACAATTTTGCCATCATTTGGGATCAACTTTGGTAAAAACCACTATTTAATCATTGGTGAATGCAATCGCGAAAGTTCTTTCGGTTCCGTATATTGAGTTTACTTGTATGACCATTGTATTTATTTACGATCAGGAAGCTTATAAATGTATAAGAATTACTTCCACGTTTCTAAGCCATCGCTTCTACGAGCATTTGCATGTGAAGAAATCAACCGCCACATATTTATTCAAGCAATCGTAAGTACTAATAAAGCAAACCCATTTCTCGACTCTCTCAACAAATCGACGCTTCTCAGGTTACAAATTGGCTTTTCTACCTTAAAGATATTGTCAGACAAAATATCAATGTGTTTAAACCTTGTATAACCATGTCAATATAAAGTCAACACTGCTTGTTAACTCACGATTTAATGGAATTAGTATTGTTATAAAATTGTGGCACACTGCCAAACCTAATTTCGATTGGTGTAAGTTGAATTAAATAAAACACTCACAAAACGCCTTATGGGCTCGTCATTGACGCTTCTTGTCGATACTCCTTAGGGGCACAGTTAAATATTTCTCACTTCGATAAAGAATTTTATTTCGGGAGTATAAAATAACATATCACATTCAAGTGTGACCTTAGTGCGTGGAATTTGAGGTTATTGCAAGAACGGACTGTTTAGAATTTAAAATAGATTGATAAAAACGAAGTGATATTCATCTTCCTGAACTTAACATAATGTACAAAGTAGGAACGCATGGTATCCATTTATGATGAGTAGTTACTACTAACTGAACGGATTATTCTACCGTATATACATACAGAAATTATAAAAAAGAACATTTTTAATGTAATTATTTTATTTAAGTGTTGGAAATTTGACTATAAAAGGTGAGTTAATGCATTTTATAATTATATATTTATTTAATTTCTTAACAATTATTTTTTAATTTAGAATTGAATAACGTATACTGAATTAAACCAATAAGATTATGCCTGCTAATCATTCGTACACATCAGTGATTTTATTACAGAAGCGTGTACATACAGTGCGAAATTAAGACAATTTCGCACGTACATACACACTTAAGCAAAACATTGAGTCACTGTTTCTGTGTAAGTAAAAATTCGGGAACAATTTTACTTTATGAACGTATCCAAAATTCAGTATTATTTTATATATGAATAATATAAGTTAACAACAAGAATTGATAATACAATTCTAAAAAAATACAAATTTCTTTCCTGCTATACAATGCAAAATTCAATATAATATATTTTGTTGCGTGATCAGTTTCATTAAATTCCACATGAAATGCATATAAAAGTAATAAAAATAAATGCTAAGTTTAATTGAGTATACTGGGTGAGTACATGTAATGATAAAATAGTATTCATCCTCAATATCAGGAAAAATACAAATCTGAGAATATCTTCCATTCACGAAAAATACTTAACGAGAGTATCATCCAGTATTAAAGTTAGATTAATCATTCCTCAAAACTTTCGGATACAAACATATCTCTATTGTTTTCACATGATTAATGTACAGTACAAGATGTACATTTACTTCGACTGCATCCAAAATACTGAAAGTAAATTTTTTAGATGACTGACTTACTAAAAAGTTTACGTTTTTAATTGAATCATTTCAATGTTAAATTATGTTCGTTTCCCTATTTTTGATGCTTCAGATCTATTTTTATTTCATATTTCCTACCATGTATACATACATGTATTAAATTAAATTGTATTGCTACATGAATTGAGTAATTTATCCGCATATTTAGATGAGTAAAAATGTGTAAATGTGTTATCATTATACCTGTAACTGAATAAGCTGTCAGTTGATTTAGGTATTTATTGTTTTCTGTAATATTTCATGCATGTATACAGTTTGTAATGATATGATGTAATATTTTGTATTTTGTACTCTTTATACATGGAGGAATTAAAGTAAAAGGTGTACTCAAAAAACCTTATGTCACCAAAATAAAAGTGTTTGTAAACTAACATAATATAAACATATCATTTTAAACATGACGAATGCATTTGAATAAGTCTTGGCAATAATTACTCTTACATACGATGTAAATACAGCAAGTGAATCACAAATACTTTATTTGACGTTAATAACATCACTTAAGACAATTACCATATTATAGAAGAGGCCGTTTTGTATTTCTGTTATTTGATATGCAGCCAATAACAATTGAGAAAAACAATATGGCTTGTGTTTAACTTGCTCACTAAAACAGCAAGTTCTTCAACAAGAAATAAGCAAGAAAGGAATAACAACTTTTTTAATGTACTATTGAATTTTATAAGCAGCCAAAATGGATAAACCTAGATTGAGTAGCATGAATTTCCTTCCTTGCTTACATGTTAATTTTTACATAAAGCCAACTTTTATTGAAGGATATGACTGGCTAATATTTAACTTATTTTCTTTCGTGATAAATACAAGCATTAAATTTACACAAGTTACGGAAAAGCAACTTGTGAATTCTTTCAAAATGCTGCATTTTCGGATTCTTGTCGATCCGGAAGATAGACATCTAGTCGCACAACTGGGTCCAAATCAGAACCTGATGCTAAGGTATTAAGAGGAATGATTTATACTCGTGATACAAATATATCTATACAAGTTGAATGAACTATTTAATAGATCTTCAGTATCTTTATAAGCTGGTGTCATGTCATACGTTATGTAGGAAGTATCATCATTGTGTGGATTTCAAAGTCTCTCCTCTTAAAAAAACAAAATCATATTAACTTCATACAAAACACTCGTATTTTAGCAAATATAAAAATATTCATTAGTTAGCATCGTATATCTCTATTTACGTCGAAATGTTATATAAGAGTGTATTAAGAGTTCTTTCCTCTCTTGGTGAAATATATAATTCTATAGAAATCGTCATCAATCTTGATAAAAAGATATTCTTTATCAGTATCAAAAGTATCAAATGATTAGTTTGAAACATGGTAAATTGTATAACTTTATCAATTCTTCTGATAATAAAAGACGGTGTTATGTTGATAGTGTATCTATCCAAAAGCACCTTTTGTGACGAGTGCTACTTTTTCTAGTAAGGTGAAACGGCTTGTTAAAACAGAATAAAATATAATTACATCCCTTTCACTTCATCAAAGAGCAATTTTTTCTAATAAATCTGCTACGTATAAGTTTGGTACTAGAAAGAGCGGACACTCTGTCATTCGACAAAATTGTGAAAAAGCAAAAAAAGGTTAGCAGAAAAAAATCTACATTGACGTTCGCTTGCTTTGATATTTCTTAACCTTAAGTTATCAGAAACAGACACGTGGTATAGGCAACTCAATATTTCATAACTTCCGAAACAATATAACGTTATATGGTATAAAAAACTTAACAAGTAATCAAGTCGTACAATATTTAGTTCCTTTTTAGCTCGTAAGATAGACAATGCATATTTATGTACTTTAATAAACTTTACTTGTTTTAACAATTTATTCATATACCTTCACAGTTTTAATATGTAAACTAAATATCATATCCCAATAATATCAGTGTTATAGAACAAGCTTGCATGATGTATACACACTAATTAAAAGATGAACAGTAATTGATGTTTGAAAAATTAAGACATAATTCATTAATAAATGCAACCACCAAAAAACAAATCGGAAACAGTAAACATTTCAGAAAAGAAAGTGAGACATAATTATTAAGGGTATTCTTTTTAGACTACCAGGCACCATACTCACTGTCAGCAATTGCTAAAATAATTGAAAATCAACTAATCTGTAAACAAAACTGAAATCTTAATTAAGATTTTGAAATAATGATGAAAGTAATAGGATCAATTTCATCTATTATTTTATCTAGATTAATAACTTATGCTAGCTATATGTTTTCCTATTTGTGGGTTTTAATTTCTTTGTTTCATCCAACAAAATAGACAATTGTTTTGCTAATGTCCTTTTTAAGGAGTTTAATTTGTTTGTGCAGTTCTTTAAAAACAACTTATTTTAATCTAAACATATCTCTTGCTTTGCTCATAGGCTGTGTGGGATATCAGTGGTTTTTTTACTATTGCTGCATTTTGAACTACCTCGGCGATCTTCTTCGCATTTATACCTTCGTAGATGATCGCCAATGTTGTTCCGAATGCTATTGCTGTTCCTGGTATGCTCTCACACCCAAAATGCGTACATATAGGCCATTTTTACAAAGAAAGTTCTATATTTACATCTTTTATGGGAGGAAAACGTGCCGCAATGATGATTATCATTATATCGTATTTTATCCATATAACAACAAACAAATAAGTTACACATTGTCTCAACAATTCACCATTTAATACAGTTCACAATATACACTTACTATTTCTGGTAACGAAAGGGTAATAATATATTTAATTTAAAACATGTAATCTGCCAAACAGAGATAAATTTGAAATAGCACAGTGCGAGAGGAGGGGTCTGTGTGTGGAATTCAATATACATTAATCTGGGGATCTTATTTCAGAAGAGATTTGTCTATTATTTCATGAGATAAATCTCCCCTGTGACCTGACAAAATGGAATATTATATAGAGAAACACAGTTTTTACTTATCTTTACAATTAAACTTTATCCTCATTTCACAAACAATAGCACTACAAATAGTGAACCTCAGAAACATGTTAGTACAAAAACGCTTATATACATGCGATGTTATGCAGGCTAAAGACGCAAATGTTGCATGCATATACTAGTATACGATCAGATGTAAAATGCGCTGACGCCTACGTGAGTCAGTCTGTACTTTATCCGTCATATCAAATAGTCGCTTTCACATGGCTGTAAAAGGCATAAGAACCACTCCTAGATTATCAAGAATTTCCAAATCGATTTGAAATCTGTTTTATTGCGTAGATTTAGGTTACAGTTTCGGACGTCCACATAAGGATATTATGGTTTGACGTGCTACGTGAATATGTGATATACAGTGTTCTTGTGTATCGGCCTCCAGAAAGTATTTCCTTTGTGAATATAGCGGGGGATTAAGCGTGTTGCTAAATAAAAGCAAGTTTGGATAGAAGGCAAAAGATGAGCAGAAAAAATTAAATCCCCGATTAGTTAGAAGGTATTCATGTAAAATCTTTGAAGGTGGATACGGTACTACAATACTAAAGGCATGGTTGATGCCTTCAATAGGTCACAAATCTTTGCACCTCCCACACCACATTTTGTAACCAAAGGCTTCGCTGAATGACACAGACAGTACGTACATTCTATATATAGAAGGTGAATATATCACCTCTATACTAAGACGCACAACGCTTCCCAGAATTCGGCGTTTTGGTACGCAACATAATATAGTGCGACGTATGAAGACAAAATTGTTGGAATTTTTCGTTTTTTGACAAAATCAATGTTAAAATGTAAAATAAATGATCACGTATAGCTACATGAATATAAATCCTTAGATACAAAGTACTTTTAAACCTCTAAAGGTATAGATGCATAGTTAAACCGTGTATTCTACTTTCGATTTCAAATGTCTGTGTAAAGAATGACAGATGTAAAAACGTTATGATGGAGGTTTAACTACCGATTAAAAAGTTTAATTTAATGAGGATAGTTGGTTAGATAGCTAGATTTTATTGAGTAGACACAAACTACATACTCTATTTGTTCAGTATACTTGAAGGGGGAAAACATTAGAATGTAAACAATTGCCACGTGTTTTTAGGTAAATAAACAGTTTTACCCATGATGCTCGGCGTCTCCGTACAAAGGTCAGTCAGACCGTTAGTGTACAGAATGACAGTACGTAAACTAAGTTTTAGGAAAGATGAAAATATAGACCAACGTTCATCTGAGACGCGCTTTGACATATTTAATGAAAATATAGATATATATAAACAAAGGTGATAAAATCTAAAATAGCTAGCGTTTTAAACCAAAAGCAGAAACAAGGGTAATGCTCTTATGTTAAATAATACCGATTTTACGCTGTTTTCCGATATATTAGCTGTAGGCTCAAAAGAGGAATAAAAACACAAGTTAAGTGCAATTAAAATTTAAGGAAAAAAACATATTTCATAAAATAAAAAAAGTTCGCCAAGGGGCAATTGATTCTAAGTTTCTTCTTTCTGAGAGTTCATACAATATTAATCATAGAAACAATTAAAAAGTATTGTATAAAAAGTCACTTATGGATGTGAATACTAGTATCAGAATCAAGTGGGCAAGTCACTGACTTTTAGGGCGAGTTGACTAAACATATTGCTATCTAGCGCTTTGCCCCCTGGTACCCTGAATTTGATATCACATACTTATTCAAAGCAATACATAGCGATTTGCTTTGGCAATTTTGCCCAAAGTCATTGTAGCCTCCTTCAGATAGAAAAGAGCGTAATCGACTTAAACAACCAAAAATGTCTTGCGATAATCATTATGAGAAAGTAGGCACATGTATGACCAGAGAGCGGGTCTAGTTTTGATGTACCCTTATAACGATGCTTACTTATAGGTGAACTGTCCATTTTATACGTCATAGTGTTGAAAAAGGACAAAAAAATCAGCATAACCGTAATACAGTTAAGGTTTACATCAAAATCGATGGCTTTATTAAAGGAATGGTCTTAATAGATAACAATTTCTTATAAAATAAAGGATTTAGAACTAAAATCGTCAAACACCGCATGATTTTGTGATAAAACAAAGAGGCCTTTATATCGGAACTTTATTGTAGTTTGAACAGTGGATTCATCTACTGGTATTACTAACTAAGCACTTTGGTTGAGATCGTTTGTTTGTAAACTTACTCGTTTAGTCTTTGGCGTTTGCCTCCCCCTGGGAAAAAACTCGGCATACCTAAATGCTTCAGAAATAACATAAAGTCAGTAATATATAAATAGTTAATGATCCTTAATGGCTAATTGAGTGATAATCAGTCATTATTGATTATAGAAAATAATTAACTACGCATATCTTCGCAGAGTTTCCGTTGAATGAACGAAATTTTACTCGTACAATTTTGATCGAATTGACATCGGCACCGCGTATCCAGTTCGTAGTACCATTTATAGGATATAACTTAAAACCAGTCCAAAAGCTGTTATAGGTCAATGATTAACGCATTCAATCACAATGTTGTGCTTCTAAGGCTTACTGCGAACCAGTAAACACAGAAAAATTATGAGAAAAATCTACGAATAAGAAGTGATTTACAACGACAATAACCATGAAATATTCATCGTGACTTATAATGGTTTTTGTTTCTAAGTGAATGAAATAATGATTTTGTCAATGTCAAAAGCAAAAAAAATGCATAAATGATAATTACAAATGAACAAATGTGGTGTCTCTTTTTAATATGTTCACTTTTTGATCAATGGAAATCTATCGTTTGTATAGAAATAACCATTTTAGGCCGAAACAGTATGACGTAATTGATGACATCAGAGGAAGTACATGTAACTATGACAATTCAGATTTCAAGAGATTAAACACCACGTACAAATATATTACCACTTTCTGACGTTGTAAAGTGGTCTTTGGTTAAACCTTTAAAAGCAATTAGTCCGATTACAAGAGATAAGAAATCCAGTGCATGAATAATGCCAGGTTTGTGACGCTGCAGACAGGCCTTTGGTTTAAAATTTAAAAGCCATTTGAAATCAACAAACGAAAAAGCACATTTAGCTTATTGCAATATAATTTGCAAATTTAAAGACGCAATTCATAACCAATTTAGAAAATTCTAAGTGATTGTAAATAATAAAACAGTGTTTGTGGAGTATCTAAACCCCAATTCTATTGTGGGATTTTCCTTAATTCCACAGTTTACAGGCAAAAAAATATCTAGTGGTTTCATAATCAACAACATAGCTTATTGTCAAAATTTATATTGAAATCATAGAATAATAAGATGGAAAAATGGTCATCAATTGGGGACTTTTGTCAGTTATCTTTCCCTGATAAAACCTTAAGCAATCCAATTGGTAAGTAAGGCCTTACAGTTGGAATCTTTCGAGTTTATCATTGAAGGCGTATGTAAGAATAACAAAATATTTCATCGAATATCTTTCTTGTTAATGAAGATATTATCAAAAGTGGTGAAATTTAGATAGTTCTTTACCCTAAAAATACTTAGCTCTTGATTTTCAAACAAAAAATTAAATGATTTACAAAAATGTTATTTAAGATTAGTTTTGGCAAATTGACATTAAAAAGTATGGGTAAAATTCAAGTAATTTAACTAATTGGACCTACCTATTTGAAGAGTATAGAAGGGAAAATAACTGAATAAGGTCCCTTATACAAATTCAGCTAATGAATATATGTTTTCACCATTTAATGCAATAAAATTGCCAAAAGATTCTTTTAAGTAAAAAATATTCAAATTTCCATAATTGTATATGGATATTTTTTGTATGAAATCTATTATTATGGATATAAGTAGCAATCTGTCTGTTGATAGCCATAGTTAAAAAAATTACCAAGTCATTGACACGATACCATAGCCTAAAACATTTAATTAATGTCTAAGTTCACATGACGTCGGTACGAAAGATCTAAGAAATTATTATTTGCCTTTAAGTGTTTCAAACACTTTAAAGTCAATATCCGATACATAACTGTTACCAAATTAACGCATTCATACCTTCTCAAAAGAGAGCAAGCTCCTAAATGTATACTATGTGATGAGCATTTCAATGTAAAACACGTTCTCCTTGACTGTCAGGATCTTAAATACATCCGAGACAAACAATTTAAGGTTAACTCACTTAGAGAACTTTTATGCGATACTAAACTATCTGAAGGAAATAAATATTTATCCTAAAATATAGGACTTAAAACCATTATAATTCGGTTGCATTAATAGTATCATCAATTGCTTTCGGCGCGATATAACCTTTCTGCGTTGATGCGCCGTAAAAACCCAAACAAACTAACAAACAAACGATACGTAAGTGGAGCATTTGGCATAAAAAGTAAGTATAAATGCTTAGACCTGAAGGAAATCCCACATATAGGAGCATATCATAATAATCTTAATGTCTTAATGCTGAAAAGGGAAACGAAGAAATACAACGTCCCGATGGTTTAGATTTAGTTTAGATAATAAATTTTAATAATTAAATATTACTTTTATGAAGTCCCTCGCGAATGGATGGGAATTTCTTTAATTATACTTAAATAGAGTGAATAAAAATAGATTGTAAATACACTATTTTAATTTCCAAGAACTAAAAAGCGACTAATTTAATTTCATGCACTGTCGTACATGAATACAGTCAGCTTGTGTGTTTTGAACAAATACCGTAACATAGAGTACTGCATACCACGGTACATCAACTACCCATGTAAACACTCATTTAATCACCAATGACAACCAGAATGTTTAATTTTCTATTTGAAAAGGCCAAATATTTTGAGATGATGGCGTGTATACAATCGATCATAAGACTGTCACTACTGATGTAGAATTTGTAGTTTCAGATTCAGTTCATATCATACCACTCATTATTTTACTTAGTTTAGATAAGCACATTGACAAAGAACTGAAATGTCCAAAAGTATAGCATTTTAGAATATCAAGGCACTATTTTTACGGACAAAATGCAAAAGACAAAATTCTTATTTTAGTTGTACTGTTTTATGTTTTAAGCGCCTTAATGTTTTCGTGGCGACCATTTACCTAAGTATACGACGCAAAAGTGGTTATTCATGGCTGGAACTTTTTAGTCAACTCTTCGAGCTTAAAATCCCCATCCGCTCTAGACATAACAACATACATAACCATAGCCCGTATTTAATTACGTGTTGGCCTAAATCTGATATTCACCCAATTACCCTGTGTAAATATAAACGTTTCCAAGATAATATAACTACAATGCATTGCATTAAAAACACCTTTTATCTGATAAATTAAACGCAATTGCATCTCAATTCAAGACATCAATTATCTACACCGACAAGCAGTGTTTATTCTTAACTTAGAAGGCAATCACCTACAAATTATTTATTTTATGCATATGTTGTTTCCTTACTTAGGTAAATACAATCGACACAATTGCTTTAAATTGGTACATTTAAGTAATTAATGCAACGGTTTGCTCGCTAAATAGATATAACAGCGATGTTATCAGCGAAGGAATCAGTATTTAGCCAGGCACAAGCTATTTACGGATAGATGCAACCCTGGTCCAAAACGTTCTTATAATGGTCGTCACGTATGCCTTATAGGTTGTAACTACAAACAAACAGTATGTACCATTGTATAGAGCTTGTTTAAAACGAATGAAATGTTACAAGTACTCCAGATCAGCACAATTTAAGTTATAGTCCTTATATTCTAATAATATCTTTACATTTTGCAAAGAACCCCAGATCAACTCAACTTTAGTTACAGTTCTTATATTTTAATAATATCTTTTCAATTTGCAAAGAACTCCAGATCAGCACAATTTTAGTTACAGCTCTTCATATATTAAAATATCTTTTCAATTTGCAAAGAACTCGAGATCAGCACAATTTTAGTTACAGTTATCACATTGAAACTATCTTTACAATTGGTAAGGATATTAGTGAGTATAGGGAAGGATGATCTGACTTTGCATTTTAACAGTGTAGTTACTTAAATGAATTATCTAATATCAAGGCAAAGCTAATCTATAAGTTCATGAATATGTTTTTACGAGATATATATACGTATATAATTAACTTAATTAAGTGAATATTTATCTAAAACGAAAATTAAAAAATCAGCTGAACACTTGCTTAAATGTGATGTGTAAGTTTCTTAAAACTGTGAATTTTTGTTCAATTAAACAGCATGTTATACTTTGCACTGTTTCAAACATGCTAATGACTAATTCTAATGAATTGTCTTGACACATGGTTATAAGCCATAATATAAATGATATTATGTATATAGTTTTAATAACAACAATATTATTGGGATATGATGTTAAGTTTACGCATTTACAATGTGTAGATACATGGATAAACTTATCTAACATCAAGACAATGTCATTTAATAAGTACATAAATGTGCGTTGTATATTTTTATCAATTCAATACATTTATATGATTAATATAACGGTGTAAACACATCTTTATAAAATAATATACGAGCGTTCGGGACAATTTCTGAAATTAAGTTCTATTTTTAAACTAGTAAGTAGTTTTTTATGGGGGAGTAAGAAGTAAGAAACACATGAAATGATCTGTCGTTATTTCCTAATCAATTCTACATTTTTAACACTAGCGGCGGAAAAACAAATTGCTTTATAAAGTAGTAAAAACACTATGAACATTTTATAGCAGCCAAGTTTTGGCAAAATATATCATTTCTTTAGGATATATGATGTCGGATTAACATAGAAAAATAATGCTAAGAATTTGTTAGTCACATCTGAACGTTATGCCCCCAAATGTCAAAAACATGATTGTACGTTTTATCACGGTTTTCTCGTTGTGACAGAAACGATGAAATAATGTGTTTTTTTCATTTTGTGCTAGCATTTATTTTGTGAACGAGATAGTTTGGTGTGCACATATTATTATTATTATTATTATTATTATTATTATTATTATTATTATTATTATTATTATTATTATTATTATTATTATTATTATATACCGCATTTGTATAGCGCTCTTTTCATATTGAATATATGTTCAAAAGCGCCCCACAATCATATGCATAATAAGAAATACGAGCTTAAATATAAACAAAAATGAAAAATGAAAAAGATTAAGAAATGATGAAATATAAAAACATAAACTGAAGACTAATATTAAACTAAGAATTAGTGATCAATAAAGTGCTCATAGTAGTTTAAAAAACAAAACACCAACATAACATGAATGAGTGAGTGATAATGAATTGTTGGTAGAACGGCAGTCAAATGGCCGATGGGGAATCAGGTCGAATGCCACGAAAATCCATGATTGCAAGGTGCAAAGTTGGATTCTAATCCAGGGCTCCCACCCGAACATCCATCATTATCAGTGCCAAATTTATATACATATACAAATTTATATATAAGTCATATGTAATCCTAAACTCAAAATATTCGGAATCTGAAAATATACTAGAAAATAATCGAAAAGACACTATTTACTTCTCTTTGAAATTGTAACAATATCGTTTGTACCTGCCGCTTACATGAACTGACCAAGATCTTAAATTAAAGCATTTACGTGGTTTATCAAGTGTTGTTTTAGTTCTACGTAAGCTTCTGAGTATGTACGTAGTGCCAGTTTAATATTTTTCGACTCTACAAAAACGTTTCTTATACTATTTTCCTAAAAATCAGGAAACTGAAACTTATACTGACACGTAAAAAAACTTTACACTCAGTAAAAAACAAATTTCACATACAAAGCTAAATTCAATGTAGGCATGTTTGGTATCATTATTTAGCAAAATCTATTTGTCACATTATTATCTATGTAAATTTCATTAAATTTCAGTTAATATCTAGAGCATAATTAACGTTTAAAAAGAGAGGGACGAAAAGTAAAAGTTGCAGACGTTCTTTGTTTTTCTTTGTTTGTATTAACTTAGGAAAATAGTTCAATAATCCTATCGACGTCTTAGACGTTACGGCAGGTCCATGCGTTTACGATTGCTTACCGTGATCCGTAGTCGTGGTGGACATAACAGATATTGATGTATAATCACATTATTAAACTCCTTTCTTAAGTTAATACAAAGAAAACCAAAGAACGTCTGCAACTTTAACTTTTAAGATATTAACTGAAATTTAATGAAATTTACATAGATATGTGGCAAATAGATTTTGCTTAAGTAAGATACCAAACATACCTACATTGAAATTTAACTTTGTATGCGAAATTTGTCTTTTACCGAGTGTATAGTTCTTTGCGTGTCAGTATATTATAGCGTTTGATGTTACACGTATCTTTTCATAGTTAAGGTTTTAATTTGTTTGCTCCACTAAAAAACTTGAATTACGGAAGAAGTGTATTGGTAAAAAAACAAAAATTATGAACCACATTAACGATATAAATTAACTCAGAGAAAGTATTGCCATAACCTATAACGAATTGACATTACTATTCGTACAAATAAATGTTTGTTTTTGTTGGGATTAACGCCGTAGAAACACATTGTATAGGTCATATAACGGCGGTCAGTCAACCTACTCACTCTTCCTGGAAAGGCTAAATCTCTGGATTTAGCTGTTAACCAACTACTGAGTTTGATAAGATGGCAAGTATTAAGCGTATTAATTTGATTACATTGTAAACTGAACAAATACTGAGTCAACGAAATGGCAGGTGGTGGCTTCGGTACATTTGAAATTGACACAATAAATAAATTAAATATTTTATGTGCGTTTATAACAATTACAGTAAAATTCCACTATAAATTCAAATTAGTTATTGCAAAAGCATGCAATTTTTACGATTTTTAAGTCCCAAATGCTTAATTTTAGAAAATAAATTTTCCTATTCTAAGACCTTTCCGTTATAAGGACCATCATTTTTTATGGTTATAAAAGTGGAACTTTACCTTAAAGGTTTCACATATTTGGTTAAGATTTTTCTATATTTTCAAAATACCATTCAGAGTCTGTAATTGTGTCCAAAAAATAATTCTTGATATTTAAGGACAAACTGACCTATAGATTGCAAGAAATATGCAATAAAAGTCACATAAATGCACTAAAATTGTCTATACCGTGACATACGGAATGGATTTTTATCTTGAAACGCCATCATTTGTTGTTGGATGTCAATTTGCACTAAAATTTTCATTATCAAAACACTAATTTCTTGCTTCAAAAATGTTTCCAAACAATTTTAATAGATCCAGAAAAGTTATGTTTAAGTTGAAATCTGTGAATAAGTACCTTCAATAAGTTCGTATTAAAGTGCGCCATTTGTAAAAGTGACATTTGACAAATAGTTTCAACTCACCTGTTTCCAATAGAATATGTTGATTAAATTTACTTGAATAAAAACTCTTCGAATAAAATTCCCCAAACTTATAATCAAATTATACTTATGAAAATTACAGATTTTAAATTCTCTGATTTTTGTCAGCGTCTGAATGAAATTAAATCAAATTTTAACTCGACGGTCGCTTTATGAAATGAAAAGTTGAACTTGAATACAATGTTTCGTTTGTGGAGTTTATGTATATATTTAGCTTAGACGAACAAGAAGATAAAACAAAAGGAAGGAACACCTTCGAACAATAATTCCCCGCTCCTAAGTCGATATGACGTGTGCAATATAAACCTTAAGCGTTAAAATTCACAGGTACCCTCCCCGGAACTCATACCGGAATTGGCTTTTATGAAATTCGTTTCGCTTCTATTCATTTCACGCCACAATGCATACACAATTAAATGCTGGCTTGATTAGATTAGTGGAAACCATTCATTTTAAATTATTTATGAATCGGAAGTCGGAATGGTATTTTCAAAGAGCGTTCTTTTAAATAAGTAATAGTTCTGACGATATAGTGTTGACTTAAACTGACTTTGTTTCAATGGCAAGCATTGTCAAAAAAAGACAACAGTTATGGTGACTAAAATGAATTTCTGAGGAAACAGGAATATATTAGTTTGACGAATGGCCCCTTTTGTTTGAGCATAATCTCTTCTTTTGTTATCTATTGGTCTATGCTAAACACGTTCGGTGACAATAACAGTTACAGAAACTAGTATTGATTGGTACGGAGTCCGTAGAAAGACATTAGTTATACAAAATGTAGAATTCCTTTGAATGAAAAATTACACTGTTTTTTTTTTAAATTAAAGGGAGATAATAACTGACTTTCATTAAAAGTTAAAGTTTTTATAAATAACTTTGCAATAGAGTGTTGTTTAATTAATCTAACCATGCAAAATGATGTGCATGATGTAATCAAAGATTTTATGTTTGTAATCATTTTTCATGATCTTTAAATATCTCGGGCCTAGCACAAAAAGGTCGAAATTCAATTTTAAAAAAGAGTGAGTTATGACCATTTCTGCTATTCCCGCGATATATTGGCAGTTCATTTCCATTTTGGTAAATCTACATTAAACTTTCGCCACGTCATTTATTTCAACGAAATATTTACGTTTTACGAAATATTGATTCAGTTTTACGAAAATACAACATCGTTTTCATAAAAGTCAATTTCATTTTTACGAAATTACAATTTCATGAAATTATATATTTATTATCGTTACATTTTACGAGATAAAAAAAGCCGGTAATATATCTCGTAAAAAAACGAAAAAACATTTCCCGAAATGTTATAGGATTTCTTAAAAAAGAAACAACCTTTAGGGGTTCTTAAAACAGTGTCCTTTTTAGGGATCCGTAGATTGGTAACAAGAATTGTCCAATCATTGTAAAAACAGTATACGTATTTTATAAATGTATATAGAATTATTACAGAGGCAGGGTGGTTGACGTCACTCAAGTTCAATAGAAATCAAAGGTACTGCGTTTTTTTAAATGTCGTGTTCATTATTCTAACAAATGATTTTAAATGCATTCAACTGATAATTTATGAGCTATATGTAGATAGTAGCTCTCTGCCCACGTTTTGTGATTCTAAATTCTAATGATAAGGTTTGCACAGCCACCAGAAACGATAACTTTCTACTGCTAATACGGGAATGATTTAAAGTGCATACCAGTGAGTATTTCGTAAAATAGGAAGGTACTTTCCCTGCCTACGTATTTTGGTTCTGGTGCGCATGAACCGGAAACCATAATTAACCAATGGTAATGCGGGTTTGATGGAACTTCATAGGAATATAAGGAATTTATGAGATGATAAACAACCACTTTATACAAATGTCCTCACTACGGCATGTAACATGACAGACCAAACAACCCGGGTCGATAGCGTAGTTGGTAGCGCGCCGGGATTTTGGAATCTCGTGTCCCGAGGGGGTACGGGTTCCAATCCAACCCGGGGAGGTTATACCCTTCCATGAAAATTTGACAATAATGTCAATTTTCCTCCATTGATTAGATAATATGGAGAAGTTTCCGGCCTTGAGGAACGGTAGGTGAGCACTGGTTATAGACAAGGGTCCAGGAAAGCTAGGTTAGGTGGCTGCACGCCATAAAATGACCCAACTAGTTTTGACACAGCGTTAAACCAAGTAAAAAATAAAAATAACAGACCAAACAATCAACATACTCCTAGTAACTTATTCACCTGTCAGGAAAGTCTCCATTTCAATAAAGCTGTTCTAAATACATGAAATAGGAAATTACCCACATTATGACATTCTAAGAAACAGCACTTTGGTATCAATTGTCTGTAATTGTGTGAAAAAAAAAGTTTTATTATTTTAAGACAAACTGACCTATATGTTGCAAGAAATATACAATAAAAGTCACAAAAATGCACTAGAATTAGCTATACCGTGACATACGGGGTAGATATTAACTACATGAAACACAATCATTTGTAGTTGTATGTCAATTTGCACTAATATTTTCATTATCAGAACACTACCTTCCTGCTTCAAAAAATATGTTCATACAAATTTGATAGTTTTAGAAAAAAGTTGATATTTTAGTTGAAATCAGTGAATGAGTACCTTGAATACATCATACTGTATCACTGTATGGTGTTAACATTTAATTAAAACTGACAAAAAAGCCACTTTACCAAATCTGTTAATCTGTTAGCTAATAGTTTTCAACTAAATATTTAAAACGTCTGCATGTTATTTTGCAAACATTTCACAGAAAACGCATTAACATTGCCGGATATAAGTAGTTGTTTGCAAGGTTGGTTGCTAAGCAACGAATCGAACAGTTTGGTGTCACTCTAAATCGAATTTATCTTTGACAATATCAGAGTTAAGTTAATGTTCCGAACATACATAAATAAAGACTACGACACGAAATGGATATGTCTAACTCAATCTGTATAGGGTTCTACGATTTATTTAGCGGAATGCATATCATTTAAATTAAAAGTTAGTATGGTGTTCCCTCAGCGACTTTATCATTAAATGTATACAATGTTCAAAGCATCACAGTCTATACCTAAATGACTTTCAAAACAAAAATATTGCAAAATAATTGATGATTCACTGGTAGGTTTCAGTACATTAAAACAGTGGTGTAGAACTCCTATGCCAGACTTGTGCAACTCGTACATTTTTGTCTGCATGCGGACAAGTAAATATATCAATTCCACTTGTTCGCTGACAAGTGATATTTTAGTTGTAAATATACTAAATAATGTAAAATTATACTGATACCTCAGTATAGAACGCAGTTGATTTAAACACGCAAAGTATAAAGCTATAAACGGTGTGGTGTGCGTTAGGTGCATCCATATGAAATGCCTGATACGGTCAACGACATGAAAAAGTTTCCATATTTCAGAATAAACTGTCAATAATTCAATTTGTTTTCCATCGCGTTACCCGCCTCCCGAGTCACTTTGCATCATTTCCTGTAGATTTAGAAATGAATAGTTGATATCAGACAGTTAATCACTTGCCGACCGGTCAACCATAAAATTTGAATAATAAAAACCAACATCAAAGTTTGCTAATTATCAAAAATTCATTAATCAATACAATTTAACGTCATTATCTCCAATATGTATCAGTGAAAGCGATTCGTCCCGTAGGGATTCGACCCATTTCATTTCGCATCATGACATTTTAACGACTAATGTCAATGATCAAAACAATGTCACCAATGGCGTTTTCCTTCACAATAGTGTGATGTTATTTCAATTAAATTTATAATAAGTGTATTCTGTTCGATGCCCTGTGTTTGTGTTTTTACGAAATGAAATGTATGTCTTGTGAAAAAACAACAATGCATATTTATGTACTATAATAAAAACTTGTCTTATTTTAATGTAAATCATCCGTGTGTTTAAACAGTATAGATGTGTAAACATACATCATTACCTCATAATATTGAATTCATGGAACAAACTTAAACTTTTTTTAATGTATAAATCAATTTTGTAAACATGGAATGTTATTGTACTTTTAATTTTGGACTCGTCCTTTTATGGGGAAAGTTCGAAACACTATGAAACAGTTTCAAAGTACAATGTATTTAATTCTCATGAAAACAAATTAATCGTTTAGTACTATTCATTGCTATCTTATCATCTGTTTTTATGATAACTTGTTTACATCGACGGTAATAGAAAACGAATGAATACATTCATTCAACCTCATTATTAAAGTTGAGCTCTTCTTTTTTAGAATGACACGCCAAGTTAAAAAGTTCATCTATAATTTATAAACACACGACTGGTAAATATTGACAGCATGTATAAAATGTATCATGAGACATAAATCTATTTATGTGTGCAATTTGTAAAAATGTTTTTCACAGAGTGGCTTCATTCGGAACTACCTCGGCGATCTTCTACGCAGTATCAGTAACTGCGCAGAAGATCGCCGATACCGTTCTGCGTTAATGTGAAATTAAACGTGAAAAATTGGGCGATTGGTGAATCATTTTAGACAAGAAAACACTGAATTCAGTGATAAAATGTAAAATCTATACGACGGGCGTGATATTTAGATAGCAGGAACAAAACAATTGTATGCAACAACATTTTTAGAAACATTTTGGTATAATTACCATTGGACTCGGACATTTATTACTTTAAATTGTGGGTTTCATGTACTAGCAAGCATGTTTATAGCGCGAACCATTGTGACGTCCATGACGGCGTGAAAATAACGACAACGTCGCCAAGGTTACCAGAAAAAACAAACAAGAAGCATGAAGACACCAGCCTGCCACTTTTAATCATAATCGGTGAACATGAAATTTTTTTCGACTATTTTCTCCGAGTAAGGTACCGACGCACCTTAATATCTCAACCTGTTAAAAAGTTTAGGTATTTTAATAAGTTTCCATTACAAAATGGCTTCCATGTTTTTGTCAACTTCCAAATGTTCTGTCTTGTTCAATAAATCATATTTGACGTAGAATAAAGCCAATCAGAACTTAATAAAACTACATATTCGTCGATTTTGATGAAGGACTATATAAATAATGCTCTTTCATAATTAACGTCTATCATGTTTTGGATAAAGAAGCCTCGAGGGACAGTTAAAAGTAAATTTTAAGTGCTTTAAACTACGTTCTGCTTAATGCACGTTACATTTTACAGAAAATCTGTTTTAATATTTAATATAATTTGCTCTCTAGTTTTAAATCGTAGTGACAATCCCTAAATTGTAAAACTATTTTAGTGCTGATTGCATTTAAATATTAATATTTATAATTTGCATGTTGTTATCATACTGTTGATAATTTGCTTCGAGCATGTCAAAACTATTTCTAAAATGTCCATATGTGTAGTATTGTTCCCGGTGTACGTTGGAAGTATGATAGCCTTCATCAGTTAGGGTCAGTTCCGCAAGGCGAGTGCTTCATATCGCTACCTAGCAATTTCTACAGAACAGTCTGCTACGAACGAGCCATTTGAATCGCTAGCTAGCGACACGTTGTTTTTTTTCTTGCTCGTCGAAACATTTGAAACGCCTCTGCTTTTCAAAGTTTCTGTCCCCCGATGACTGGGAAAGGGTTTCTTTTCAAAGAATACCGACTTATTGTTTTATTTATTGCAAGTCTGATTAAAACCCGATCTAAAATGTTCTGCTCGCCTATTCGCTAATTTAAATCTGGCCGTTTTCATACGAGGGTCACGTTCAGTTGATCTTCTCTCATCTTTATATTCATGACGAAATTGTTATGATTAGTAACTTGTTTACATCGTTTACGTCACGCAATTTGAAATAAGCTGTCCAATCGCAAACTGTGAATATTACCGCTGTTAAATTAGGCCATGCCATATCGGAATTTTGTTAAGCGTCCGCGTGCGCGTAGGTTTTAGAGTCCTCTATCTAAAAAAACACACAAAATTGTTGGTGAATTTTTTTCTTAAATAATTATGTTGTTCCGGGATTCGATAACTGATTTTTCTCAGGAAAAACCTACGTTTGTCAAACTTCAGTTGACCCTTGACAAAATTCCAATTTGGCATGGCCTTATTATATTACATGGTAACCTCATTCAAATGCCACGGGATGCAACCGTGGTGTTTTGTATCCTAGACTAGATTGTCTCCCTTGCATATATATTTATACGAGTAGATACTCTTTTGTATATATTTCAATAGAATGCCCTAAGGGCATAAATATGATATCGTTTAAATATACTGCATAAAATATTAGAGGGAAAATGAAAATAATTTTGAAGTGTATATTAATTTTGAAATATTGATCTAATGAGTTATTTAGGTCCTTAATTGACATAAAAATTGTGTGACTTGTTAAATTATTAACACTGAACATACCATCTTAAAATTACTTGTACTAAAGTCAAATTGAATTTAATAGACATGGTTATCTAAAAAGTTCGTAAACCGTTGAATAGTTTTTTACCTGTATTACAAAAGGTGACACTACGCAATGAAGGATTGTACTGTTGACGTTCAGTCATACACACTACCAAGCGTTTGCCATCTTTTGGTGAAGCATATTATGGCTCAGGTTGTTCCAAAACACCACGCCAATCCTTTCTCATATAGAGAAGGGAAATAAGGCATGGTTACCAGAGCTGTCGATGTTTTGCTGAGGGTTGTGCTTACGCTGTTGTTTTTCGTTTGTCTTCGTGAGAAAGACAAACAACCTGCATGAGTCGTGCATAAGGTCGCACGATCATGTCGCGCTACACTGTGTTCCCCTCTATATATCTAAGTATAAACATTTAGTAAAATTAAACACCACTATAGGCAACTTGATTTTAGGCAACACCATGTTTAAATTAACTTTGGCTTTATATCAAATATTCATTTTGTCTTGTTTCACTCAAAGAATCATTTTGGTTGAAAAGTAACTTTATCTACAAACCTTTTAGGAAACTTACATGTATAATGTCCAAATTTATATATAATGAAAAAAGATATGCAATAATTATGACTAAAACGTTTGTAGATAAAGTTACTTTTTAACCAAAATGACTCTGAGTGAGAATATTTGATATAGAGCCAAAGTAAATTTAAAAAGTGGTGTTAAATTTACTAAATGTTTTCTACTTTAAGAGGGTAAACAGGACCATGCGCCATGATCTTGCGATCTTATGTACGACTCGTGCAGGTTGTTCGTCTTCTCACAAAGACAAACGAAAACAACAGCGTAATCCCAACCCCCAGCAAAACATAAACAGCTCTTGTAACCATACATTATTTCACTTCTCTGTATGAAAAAGGATTGGTGTGGCGTTTTGGAACGCCCAAAGTCATGAACGCTTTTTGAGAATCGAAAGTGATTGAAATATTTAACATGTAAAATATTTGTGTTTTTGTTTCCGGTTTGTGTGTTTTTGTGAATAGGTACCTAGGTTTGTCAAACTTTAGTTGACGCTTAACAGAATTCCAATTTGGCATGGCCTTAGCTCGCAAACCTTGGTCTAAAAATAGAAATTACAAAATCAAAATGTTATTAATAGTGTTTCGTCTAGATAAAAGCTACGCATTGGTTGGCCGACATAAAGGTTATCTTAGAGATCCTGTACGCCAACGGAGATTGATTTAATGCATATATTTTGTCAAAGCAATTGAAGTAAACAATCATAGTGATAGTTGATTTGAATATTTTTCATTTATTACAAATCTGAACTTTTTGTTTGTGGAAGCCTTGAATTTGCTAGCTTGAAGCAAATTGTTCCATAGAATATTTATGCTACAAAGAATCGTTTTCAAAAGTGCTAGCTAGCGATTGCCTTGCGACTGAGTGGTTACAGGGTTAGACTGATAGCTAGCCTGTTCCGCGCTGTTTATGATGGCAATCACGAACAATCTCGTTGTTCCTTGCACAAGAAACATTCCCCTTATTGACCAAAAACATTGTTTAATGCTGAAGTTTTTGAATAAAGTAAAGTGAAGGCTTAAACACGGAATGCCCATTAGTCAGACACGAGGGTAATTATTATTAGTTGTGAAAACTTGTTTTTACACAAAAAAGACAAATCTGATGGATTTATGCTTAGAGGGATCGTAGCAAATGCTGTGTAACTAATAGAAGTTCCATAAATATATCAATGGAGATATTTATGATGTGAATAAGTAATTGCTGATACGTATCAATAATTTAATTGTACATTTGAGTAAATATTTGCCATAAACTCGCACATTAATTACACAAATAAATTTATATATAATTTATTTATAATTAGTTAGATTTTAACTTATAGTTTTATGATTTTTCTCATGGGGTTTGATTTGTTCAAATCATTGTGAAAATCATGAACGTAAATACATTTATAGTTACATGTAGGGATTGTAATAAACAGCCAATTTTCACGCTTTGTTAGACAAAGGTAAACAAATAAATATCAAAATGATAAAGTATGTGCCTAGTAACTTTGTCGATTCATATTTTTTTTTTACTATGTAAATAATGTATTAAAATAACTTGTACATGTTTTTCCAGAGGTCCACATGGAAGATTGGATTTATCCAAATGTGTAGCCTCGTTTAATAAAGTCTTTATTATTATTATTATCATCATCATCATCATCATCATCATCATCATCATCATCATCGTCATCGTCAGCGTCGTCGTCGTCATCGTCATCATCATCATCATCATCATCATCATCATCATCATTATTATAACTGGTAAACAGCTAAATCAAGAGGGTTGGCCTTTCTAGGAACGGTGAGTAGCCGCCGTGATATGACCTATACAATGTGTTGCTACGGAAACAAAAACATAATCAATTACAAACTCTATTTATTATCATACCAAGGGAGAGCACCGTTGTTAGAATTAGAACACAGTTATAGGCTTTGGTAGTATTCATTACATTTGTACTGTATTTCCATAAGCGTGAATATGTCAATTACATTTTATGAAAATCGACTCAGACGTTTTAAAAATTGACTAGACAATATTAACAAAAACTGTTCATGGAATGCTTATGAACAAATGCATGTCGTCTGTGAAAGATAGGAACAATTTAATCAATTTAATATAAAAGTAATGTGACGAAATGAGTCAGTGCTTTACGTCGCACTTCAATATTTTTAACAAACCTTGAATATACCTATATGACTTGATCTTTTAATATAGTACTGAATGCATATTCTAGCCATTGTCTGACAACTTTACACGATATAAAAGTACGTGAAAGAATGTCACAAGAAATTATTTTATACAAAACAAGAAATGTAAAGTGGAAACCACATTAAAGCCAGATTCTCACAAGATCTGACCATAAATGACAAAGATATCCAACATATTAAAAACTTTAACTCAAAAATTACAAAGCGAAAAAATCCACAATAAAGCCAGGTAGAGTTGTGGTTAGTTTTTAATTCTGTTCATCACATAATATGTTATCATTGTATAAAGTTTCATTAAGATGTGACAATAAATGGCAGAAATATATGGTAAAGAAAAGACACCGGACGCCCGTCCGCCCACCCGCCCGCCCAGGTTTTGCCAAACTATAAGCTGATTTTTTTCGTTGAAAAATCCGGCTAACAAAAGGCATTTAGTTCGATTGGTCTTTTTCTACGAACTTCTAACTAATTTGATTGTAACTCGAAACATACTTAAATTTCATTCCAACTACAATGAGTCAATTTGATACATTTTATTGATCTCTTAGAATAAACAATGTGGCACGTGCCTTTATATGGAGTATAAGTCATTTCAAAGCAATTGATGAATTTAAAATGACTAAGAACAAATAATGCTAAAAGTAGAATCAAAACAGTAAACAATGGCAAAAAATGTTAATATTTAAACATGCAAATATGAGAAAGGAGCAGTAACAAAAGTGAAACGATGAGTTCCGGTTTAGCATAAAAAATAATTTATTTCATTTGAAAAAACTAAGAGGCATTGTTCTATCTCTATTAAATATTGCATTTTATCAAATCAGGTGTGGCTAAACCTTTTGTTAAAGGGATTAGTGGGCAAAATTTTCAATTCCAATTTTCCTGGTTCTGCATTATATTTTTATAATTGTGATTAAAACAGACAAACTGATATATTACTTGGCAATGTATTTCTATATTTTCTCTTTATATTTGGGGTGTTTCCTAACTAGACCCACGTGGGTTAGGTTAGCTAAAAATAGATTAGTGTTAAAATATGCATTTACTGATGAGAAGATATATGAGCTTGTTATTGTGCAACATTAGTATAATTCTATTAAAAAGATATCCTAACCGCTTCAGAATGTTGAAAAGACAAGAAGCGACCAATGAAAATGTTTAATTTCAGCAAGAAAGAAATATAACATATCTATAAATAGCTTGGTGATTCCCTCAGTATCCTACTTTCGTTTTTAACAATGTGTATGCCACTTGTTTTAATTCGTTCAGTTGAATGTTATAAACGACAAATGTTGTTAGTAAGTGATTTCTTACGTTCTTAATACTGTTTTAAAGACTAAACTTGGTTCTATACTTTTGGCACGGTCATTTGTCTGTATATCCCTTTAAAATCGTACATAAATGACTAAAGCCAGATGAATCATTTTCCGCGTATTGATATTTTTGTTCCATGATTATTAATGTTTTATTTAATGTGTTTTTGTATCCTATTCGTATAGTGAAACACGCTGGTTAGTGGCGTTTCACCACAGGAATACTGTTGGTGACAAGATACCCACATAAATGTGATATGTTTTATGTTTAATTACGCTTCGCTGTTACTAATGTTGTTTTTGTGAAATCTCCATGGCAAGCTATTTTTCATTCTAACACATATTTTCAGGGTGGACATACCACGTGACCAAATGATGATCGTTGTGACAAACCAGTAAACAGTCTCATTTATTATCAAATGACATACATGGCATCATTGTTTAATGAAAATACAAGAAGAAATAATAAAAAAGTTTAGCTATTATTAAATCTCAGTCGAGACTATTTGCATTTTCTGCTTGGTCACGTGGTACCTTTATAATAGGCAGTTAACAAATGTGCACTTTCACATTTAAACAATCTTGTTTACCAGGAACGCTTTGTCCGAGGTGGTCATACCTGATGCCAAACAGGTTTCAAATTCAGACAAGAAATGTAATGTGGAAACCACATTAAAGCCGGATTTAAAAACTTTAACGCAAAAATCACAAAGGGAAATAATCCATAATAAAGGCAGGTAGAGTTGGTTTTACTGTCTAATTGTGTTCATCACATGGTATGTTATCATTGTATGAAGTTTCATAAAGATCTGACAATAAATGGCAGAAATACAAAATGTATATGGTAAAGAAAAACTTTAACGCAATTGTTAACGACACTGGACGTCCGACCGCCCGCCCACCCGCCCGCCCGACCATGAACTGTTCTAAAAGTAAAAAAGTAAAGTAATTGCATTTTATAGTCTAAGTTTCATGCTTACGCACGTTCACCGACTTTACAGCTATTACCCCTGGTCATCGGGCTACTGGTATCTATCTATCAATCTCCCTGGGGAGTCTTTTAACTCCGCTTAGTGCAGCCGACACTTTGGCGCAACGGAATTATACCACCCTCGCAGGTACCCATTTACACCTGGGTGAAGTGAAGCAATCGCAGGTAAATTTCTTGCTCAAGGAAATTAGCAGTGCCCCTGGTGGGGTACGAACCCGGGACCTCTCGATCCCTAAGCGCGCGTCCTACCACTGGACTACTGCTCCTAACTGTTCTGACATGCTTCAACCACTTTCATATCCAAATTTCGAAGACTGATATCGAGTAACGCGTTAGTAGAATGCGAACACACACCTTCTCATATAGAGCAACAAACAAACATTTTGTACCATTGTATAGAGCTTATTACAACGCGTACAAACAAACCATAAAAAACACTCAATTTAAGCAAAAATCAAACTCGTAACAGGAGTTACCATAGCAAACAAATGTCATTTTCTGTTCGTTTGTTTTGTTGGGTTTAACGCCGTAGGTACACATTGTATAGGTCAAACAACAGCGGTCAGTCAACCTACTCACTGTTCCCGGAAAGGCTTAATCTCTGGATTTAGCTGTTAACCAACTACAAAGCACATACTTTCGTCAGTGACTGACAACTACCCTACATAATAAAGAATCATTGGTAGGAGGGAGAATGGCCGTAGAAATAATTTCATGACTAAGCTCCACGAAAGTATGCCCCGCCCGGGAATCTCCCCAAAATACACGTTTAAATTCAACAAATGTAGCATCATCCTTAGGATGGCTATTGGTCGTAGTAAAAAGGTATTACTGTAGATGCTAAACGTTTAATGATAGTTACCTCGAGTATTTTATTGCAATATTAATTGCTATATTTTAATCAAATACATTGAGTGAATGAAAATGTTCCTATTAGGAAACAAAAGGTCCTCTGTGATTACTACAAAACAACAAAGCCTAGTATTAAACAACAAAGTTCCAGATATTTAAATTTCCATGAAAATTTTATCAGCTTCCATCATTTGACAATGCGATAATATGACAAAGTTCAGCACAGGGGGGACCTAATCCAATTGACATAGAAAACGCTATTTAAAAGTTGAATTAATCATATTGTATCGCACGCTTGGAGTGTTTTAATATTTGTACTCGTATGATTTGATATTAAGTCATTTTTGCGCCGTGTGGTGGTTCGGAAAGCAAGATAGAAGTGTCTGTGTAAAAAAGTATTTTTTCTAATATTGACACAAAGTAGCATTGCTCATATTCTCAAAAAAAAGGATAATTACTGATAGAGTTTGTCAATAGTATAACCTATTAAAAGGGAATAAGACAGATAAGCTCAGTTTTACATTTCATTGGAATTTTATCAAATTGTAAAGGTGAGTGTAAACCGTGTTAAATAAATGGCAAAAATATTACATGCTAAACTGATATTTTACCGCATTTCGCACTAACTGCGGAATGAAATATAAGTTTCAATATTGAGTGAAATCGTAGAATGCTTATGAATGCCTTTAAGCAAATGGCTACAAACACACATTTTGTACTGTTGTATATAGAATTTGTAATAAGGAATTCAACGATGACAGTAACATGGTTTCAGCAATACGTGATATACTTGTTTAAAGAAATGAGTGAGGAGTTAAGAAACGAGGCTATTAAACTATTGTGATTGATATTACGTACTGAGTAATGTATTAGGTAATGACAAAACGTTAGGTGCCTTTTGGTAACTGCTCTCAAATTTATATAAGCCTGAATGCCATAGCAAATACGTCAATAAAATGGCGACATATAACAAAAATGCGCTGCTATACTATTCAACATGTTGTCTTGCACTGTGCATATTAACTTAAAATATGCTGCAGTAGCAACCTTGAGAAAAGTATAATTGAAAACTGAAATAGCAAAAGCTAAGCATTTAATATCTTAGTATGAACAATTGAAATCTGTATAAGAATATTTAATCATTGGAATAGTAATAAAAGTTTAAACTTTATGTCGTAGGCACATTTTAGTAATTGAGAAATGCTTTTTCGCGTTGTACAACACGCAGTATAAGATTTCTGTAAGAAATGTCACTGAAATGTCCCACCAAAATGTCAATATATGTACTAAATTGTTGGATATCGTTTTTACTCGACATGCTTCGCTATAAACGGGCACAATTTACGATATGTTCATCTAAATACAATGTATAATTGACATGGTACACGTCATGATGCGCAAAAAAGTGATTCGAATTCTCAGAGAGCAAAATGCATGCACATGAACACGAAGTGAGTGCACGTTACACGCACGAAGCACATAAACTACGTTAACTTGCACGTCCAAAGTACTGACACCGTTAAACTATTACGATTGAAATAAAATTGCTTATTTCTAGACCAATGGCCAGCTTTAAAGATTTCATAAGACGAATATGTTAAAAGTCAAAGAGCTTTTGTACTCTTAACTAACAAATAGTAAATATTACTTTTTTGGAATTTGGGGTATTTCCGTTATGCCTCAGTTCCATAAAATCGTGGCTTGTTACGGACCCGTACGTGCAGACATTCGTAGGCCGTGGAAAGCCTATCAAGGTGACGGTACGCACATAGCACAAAACGACACACCCGAACGAAGCCGTAGCTGAAAGATTTGCATGTTTAATCCATACTCGGCCACGATTTTGTTCACGATTTGACTCTGAAACTGATACGTGTATCCTGGGCTCATCTCACAGACCCTGGTAAAAACGTAACAGTCCGTACGGGTACGCAAGAGTTCGTACGGTCCTTGCGGAGCTTGATCACACGGCGCCCGTAGGTGCCCTCACGGCTATTCTTATGTTTATGGGACTGTAGCTTAAGTCTAACAAAATCGTTATTATTCAGATTGCATTGGTAGTATGGGTGACCAGACTGTATTAAAAAGCTTTGTTAACCTGAACCTCCAGATGAAAAAAATGACAAACCATTGCTATAGATTTGTATCATCTGTTTATACCTGTACAATACATACTTATTTTTCTCTTCCGCAGATGAAATTCGATGCTTACAGACAGTACCTAGCATTTCTTGTTCTTGGATGGGAGTTAGTTATTGGAACAGTTAATGGAGCAATCCGTGGACCTTTGTTAGGAAAGAGAGCCGCAGAAATGTTCTTACAAAAACAATCAGATGTTATCGCCGATCCCAACTGGAAACATATTTTCGGGCTAGATACCGACATCCGGGACTTTGATTTTCCAGAACGGGTTTTATCCCAACGACAAGAGAATATGCCATCCGACTATTATCCGGACAATCCCGGGTATATTGTAATCAAGAAGCTTGTAGACACGCCAAGAGAAATTCCATACATCGATAACCTTGCAGACAACGAGCTGGAATATCCGTCATACAATTCAAGGTAAGTATGTCAAGGCATTTCTCTTCAACAATCAATGAGTTTTCATTACAACTTTTTCTTTTAATTTTTCGACTTCTATTTGGGGAGCTAATTAACATTTTTTCATCAAATGCAAGGAGCAGCTTTGGTCCAAAAGTAAGTACTGAACCTACATAATAGAATTTGGAGCGAGTTGCCTAAGCATATCGCTACGTATCTCTTTGTGCCCTGGTATCCTTCCGATACCAAAAGAAATAAGTATGTGATATAAAATTTAAGGGACCTGGGGACAAAGCGCTAACTAGCGATATGCTTAGGCAACTCGCCCCTTCTGGTCCAGCGATCTCGCTCGATATCAACCGTGATAGCTTGACAGAAATGTTAAATTGTATCAATACCTATAGTTGTTTTCCACTAAAGTAAGGGTAAGCCAGTATTGAACAAACACAATTTTCTACGGTCCGAGCAAGCATGCACATAACCATTCCATTTAAGAATTTACATCAATTTGGGAGCTTTTAATAAAATCGTTTGGGCAACTTTTTAGAAATCAAATGTGACTCTAGAAATATATGCGCGAGAAAATTATTTTATCTCTAGCTCTGTTATTGTAGGTTTTGGGTAAGGTTTATACTCACGCGCTTAGTCTATCAGAAAATTTGCCATCTTTAAGTTAACTCTAATTTTGACAGTACGAGTGACGACAAGCCTTGTGCCATGCCATACCGGAATTTTGTTTAGTGTCCGCGTAGGTTTTAGAGTCCTCAATCAAAAAAAAAATTCTTAAATCCTTCTGTTGTTCCGGGATTCGATAATGGATTTTTCTCAAGAAATACTGATAGTTCCTTGTTTCTGATTAATGAAAATGTACATGTGTATGTTGTATATACTTTTTATAGAATTACTTTAATCTCACATTAATGTCATTAACATTCATGTACTACCAAGTACTTGTTTGTGTGAATACTAGCTAGAATGGACATGTGTTTTAGTTTTCGGTTTGTGTGTTTTGTGAATAGGTACCTAGGTTTGTCAAACTTGAGTTGACGCTCAAATTGACAAAATTCTAATTTGGCATGGTCGTATTAACATTTCACATAACAATTACGCAACATTGTACAACATTACAGAATAACTGTTTTTACGAAGATAGAACCTATTTTGGATTCATTATTTTAAGCCAAAAAAGCTGTTTAAAATACGATTGCATTGTACTTGTGGAAATTAACCTTTCGTTCTAATGAGTAAAATGATCATTACATTAATCCCTGATGACACATTGAAACATCAAAAACCAATCCTGTCTTGGTAATTACCACTGACACTCTTTTATGTGTCATTGTCAGAATTGAATTAAGTATTTTTCATGAATGAAGAAACCTGCATGATAGCTAAAGTTGATGTTTATATTTGGCAAGATACAATGCAGGTTTAACCCTTTAATTGTAAAATTCCCGGTCTCCCAGTACATAGCAGTTAGGAGTATGATTTTTACAAGCGAGGACAAGACGTGCGTGTTACATGTTATAAACAGGTACTTGTGGCCCAGAGACAACTCAGTTACTCTGCTGGGCAGCATATTATCAAAAACCTTCAATTTGGCAATACAAATGTACTATAAAGTGCGGTTTACGACAGAAATCGGTCGTAAGAGCTTTAATTATACGGTCCCATGCTGTTTAATGACACAGTATAACCTCTGCATAGAGGCTCTCTACAGAACAAACCCTCCGCACTACAACAGGTTTTGATATTTATTTCCCTCCCCTGGGAGTAAATTTAATTGAATTTCACCTCTGCAGTGCAATAACCTCTTAATAGCAACCTAATTTTGTCTCTCCCAGTGGGTGTTGTTCAAGAGACGTTGTACTGTATAACATTAGTGACAGACACGCCCTTTATAAGTTTAACAAGTTTTGTTTGTTTGTTGGGTTTAGCGCCGTAGCAACACATTGTATAGGTCATACAACGGCGGTCAGTCAACCTACGCACTCTTCCTAGAAAGGCTAAATCTCTGAATTTAGCTGTTAACCAACTATTAAGCGCATACTTTTGTCAGTGACTGACAACTGCCCTACATAATTAAAAATCATTAGTAGGATGGAGAATGGCCGTAGAAATAATTTCATGACCAAGCTCCACGAAAGTAAAGTATGCCACGCCCGGGAATCGACGCCACGACCCCGATTAGTAGACCTACGTGCTACTAACTGAACCAGCCGGGCGGATTTAGATTAACAAGTTTTCTACGTAGTTTAAGAGTAGGAATTTCCTAATTTGTCATTTGATGATTTGAAAAAATAAACCTAACAATTTGTCGTAAACACAAGCACTAGGGTCTCGATAATTACCATAGCAACACATTACGTTGGTGTAACGTTGATTAAAGCGTGTTCATGTTTCAAAAACTTGAGTTCTTTGTCATAAACCAGGCTTGAAGTCAATATTAAATGAAGCTAAAAATGGAATATAAACAAAACTATGAATGATTCCACATCCAAGGTTGAATGAGTCCTTTGCAATCTAGGGAAATAATTAACAAAAATCTACACCATTGCAAATTTGACAGTTAATTCTTGACTATTAAAAATTGTACTGTCATGTTATATTCATGTTTATATCTAATTTGTTTAAATGTCTTTACCATATCAATTGTGATGAAATAAAAGATATGTTCTGTTCTATTCACAAGTAATTTGTTTTGAAGGAGTTTACGGCGACAATAATATCACAATGTCAAGTTTAACGCGAAATTAGACACAGACATTATATCATTTACGTATAGTTCTAAGTAAATAAGTAGACTATCAGTATTCTAGTATTATGCTTTCGAACTAGAATGCTAAATGTTGGTCATATCATATATTACCAATATTTATATTTTATACTATGTTCATATGTAACTTGTTTTCATGGTTTGGCTCATTTATGTATATGTTGACCGCATGGGTCTATGACCTTCCAGTGCTTATATAAGTAAACTTGTTAAACATTATACCTTTATAATTCGTCTTATATGTATTTCCAGATCAGAAGAGCCAGTTAGAGAAGTTGGACCAGCAAACAGAATACGAGATCTTTTCAGATACTTTAAATAAAATAGTTTATTCTGTCGTATATCAACAACATGGACTTTCTCATTTTGATGAAATAATCATTTATGTTATGGACTAGAGTTTTACTAATCAATGTTCAATTTTAATTATTTGTAAGATATTCAATATTAAATTACATAAAACTATAATTTTCTGACTGATTAAACCACATTATTTATTTTCAAAGTATATAAAACTGTATTTGTTTCGCATTCAAAAGTTCAAATAAAAAAGTTTGTAATAATCAGTTTGTGCAATTTAATTCACTCCGTTGGATATTATTTCAAAATGAACTTCTGCTAAAATATTTGTTTCCCATATCGAGTGTGTCCCCCCATTTTCAAACCTCAACAACCGCGGCCGTGGCGTAGTGGTTAGGATGTCTGACTTAGAATCCGGAGATCACGGGTTCGAACCCGGTCACGGTAGGTCATACCCTATACATGAGTTGTCGGCCTCGTGGTAAGGAAAGTTAGTACTGGTGATAGAAAAAGTGTCCAGGAAACCTATAGAAGGAAGAGCTGACCGTCGTATATATAACCTAAATATGTGTTGAATACGACGTTAAAAAAAACAAACAAAAAAAACCCTCAAACCTCAATACTTAGATTATCAATACCGAACATTAATTGGTCAGATCTAATTTCAGATATAGTTTAGTTTTATAAACTAAAAATACGGTTCTACATACTTGATTTTTATCATGAGACCAATGCGAATCGGTTCTCATCAGTATACTATAATACATACATTAGGCCACAACAAGTTGATTATATGTTCTATGGATTCGCTTGCACCTTAATTTTGACGGATTTTACAAAAAAATATTTCCTCGCTCACTCATAAATTTGGTCAAACCGCTATATAAAGCAAATGAATTAAGATTTTTTTCTTCGCTCGCTCGACCCATTTGTTGTGGCCTTATGGTTTCTTTTGTTTTTGTTTTTTAGAGAAATTGTGGTTTATAGCAGGGTTCAACCCCCCCCCCCTATATGAGTTCTAGATTTCGAGACAGTGGTTTAGACCACTAACTTGAAAATCCAGCGTTTTGCCATTTGCGAGTTGGACCATCCACGCTGTAAAATATGCTTTACCGGAAAACCTGGAATTTGAATCATCTTTTATTATATTCCAAAAATTAAATGTTATAAAAGTTTATGTAAATAAAAATCAACAACCAGACTTTCGTTTTTATATATATCAATACGTTGGGACAATGGTCGAAACTTCCATACGAACACATGGGAATCGGAACAACCTCGGCGATCATCTAAGAAGATAAACCTTGGAAATCAGACGAAGTAGGAATACAACCAGGTTATAAGGTCCGGCGACTGTCATTATCATGTCAACATATAACAAAGACATTATTACACGCATTATCACGTCATTTCATCATTACAATGTTTCACACGTCGTACTTTTGTGTAGTTCAGACATTACCACAGAAACCAAATTCTCAGATCTACTTTTTCACCTTATGATATCCGAGGTTTATCTGCGTAGAAGATCGCCGAGGTAGTTCCAAATGGAACACTTTGATGTTTTAATCAATAATACATAGATACAACTTTTAAAAGAACATTTTAAATTCTCTAATTTTCATGATTTAAGCGACTTTAATGTAACAAGAAAATGTCCTTTTTTCAATTTTTAATACATCCAAGCATTGTCATTAGTCCTTAAAACATACACATGCTAGGAATCATAAATAATCAAACTTCGTACGCAATACTTACATTCAGTAGTCACACCTACAACATTCTCGTACCCAGAGTCTAGTACGATTCTCAATACTAGCTTAGATCGAGAATCTTGATAACCTCGGGGTACGAGAATGCACCCACAAGTACTTACATGGGACTACCGATCATTGTTACCATGTAGTGAGCCACATAGATGTTACATTTGTACTTTCATTTCAATTTCACTGTCGTCGCTATTATTTCGGCTCATACGGATAATAAGTATTACATATTAAAATAAAGATATTCACGTGAAATGTTGTACCAGTACCATTAAAATTAACATAAAGGTTAGGAAAAATGTGTTTCTAGATGATTTTGATGTAAATTATGCTCACAGACTGTTTCACAAAAGTATGCATTTTTCCGCCGATCCGCCATTTTCAGCCTTAATTTACACCACCTAGAGTGATATTTTTGGTCATAATTGCAACAAATTTTTGTTTAAAACTCAGAAACATTCACAAGTTGCATGGAAGACATGAAAAAAAATCAAGTTTTTAAGCTCTGGAATAGTTTGTACAGCCTGCTTCAGGTAGTTATAAACAGTGACGACCGTGAATTTTCAAAAAAGCACTTCGTTGCAAATCCCTGTCATAAAAGATCTCTGAAAAGATGTAGAGCGTCAAGAAAACAATCATCAAAATTTTGTTGCTGATGTTAACATTTCTAAGATAGAATCTACTGTACTAGTATGTAATAACATGTTTGCTTTTGTCTATTTATTCATATTGACTTTTTGTTAATCTTCATTTATATGTCATTTAAACTTTGCCTAAAGATATTGTAATTTTAGGGTTTAATTTGTTCAATATCATTTCTCCTTTCCTCAAAAGCAAATTTAATTGTTTATTCAATCTACTTCAAGTAAGTTTTTCAATAAAATTGTATCGTACTTAATTGTGGCACCGTCGAAATAAGTCGCTTGCAATAAAACAATATGTTGACGTTATACAAAATAGCGCGGCAAAATGTTCTATGTTTCAGTGAACGTTTGAGTTAGGGTTATTTTATACTAATTTATTTTAGCTTACGAGTGAAACCACTTCTTTAAGGTTAGATAAAGCACATTCGAGTCCGTTTATTGATCCCCTAGAGGCTTGTAGGATAGAGTTTCTTGCTCAAGGAAACAACAAGACATGTCTTGAATGTGATTTAAATCAATGCGCAGCTGGTTATCTAATGATTTCCAGTCCTACATCGTAACGAGCTGGGCCACGTTCAACATTTGAAAGTGAGGTCTATTTATTTATTGGAGTTAACGCCGTGTCAACACAATTTAGGTCATTTTACGGCGTCCAGCGCACCTAACCTAGCTTTCCTGGACCATTGTCTATAACCAGTACTCACCTACCCTTCCACAAGGCCGGGAACTTCTCCATTTTATCTAATCAATGGAGGAAAATCGACATTATTGTCAATTTTCATGGAAGGGTAACCTCCCCGGGTGCGACGTCTATAAGTTAAACAAATAAGTTAAGTAGATTATAAATCGCAAATCTTAATGAACGCATGTATACATTTTGTGTAAGCATAAATACTAATGATTATATATTGGATTAATTCTATTTAATCAGTTACATAACAAACTGCAGAAGTTGGATATAGTGACAGTATTAAGTATGTTTTGGAAGAACTTAATGACATTATGAAAGTACGGTTATAAATGTTCAACTATTAAGGCCATCAAGAAAGATGTTGAGCTCATAATAATTTCTAGTCACATAAATAAGCCTTAAGAAAATGTCCGAAAACCAGATATACTAGTTCACTTAGTAATTGAGCCGGGTGTGTAATACACATAAACACTAGGTTCTGGATGATTTTTCCTTGACGGTTTTTTTAGTTAAAGACAGATTGATATGAGTTAAAGACAGATTGATATGAGTTAAAGACTAATTGTAAGAGTTAAAGACAGATTGATATGAGTAAAAGACTGATTGATATGAGTTAAAGACAGATTGATATGAGTTAAAGACTCATTGTAAGAGTTAAAGACAGATTGATATGAGTAAAAGACTGTTTGATATGAGTTAAAGACAGATTGATATGAGTTAAAGACAGATTGATATGAGTTAAAGACTGATTGATATAAGTTAATGACTGATTGATATAAGATAAAGACTGATTGATATGTGTTAAAGACTGATTGATATGAGTTAATGACTGATTGATATAAGATAAAGACTGATTGATATAAGTAAAAGACTGATTGATATGAGTAAAAGAATGATTGATATGAGTAAAAGACTGATTGATATGATTTAAAGACAGATTGATATGAGTTAAAGACTGATTGATATGAGTTAAAGACTGATTGATATGAGTTAAAGACAGATTGATATGAGTAAAAGAATGATTGATATGAGTTAAAGACTGATTGATATGAGTTAAAGACAGATTGATATGAGTAAAAGACTGATTGATATGACTTAAAACAAGCCAAGATATTTTCTGATCATCATTTTCTTCAAACTCAGTGCAATACTTTTAAACCAATTTAATCAAGCCATTACAGACAGACATGATTGAATTCTGAATGTAATGATATAAATCTTCAATTTTTTCCACTGTCAAATAATGTGACAGACTTAGGTACCAGCATCGAGTGCAAGACGTTAACATTACTTGCACTAGTTTTAAACAAAGCTTGTAAGTCACAAACACTGTTGAACGTGGTAAACTTACATCATGAAAAATTCACACAACTAATGATGCCTCCACAAGTGTGTTTAAGGAGGATAATTAAAGATACAGAAAATGCTTTTGTTTCTGATTTGTTTGTTTTTGTTGGGTTTAACGACGTATCAACACATTGAATAGGTGATATAATGGCTGTCATTCAACCTTCTAACTCCTACTGGAAAGGCTAAATCTTTGGTTTTAACTGTCAACCAACTACTAGGCGCATACTTTCGTCAGTGACTGACTATTGCCCTACATGATTTAGAATCAGTGGTAGGAGGGAGAACGGCCATAGAAATTATTTCATGACTAAGCTCCACGAAAGTATTTCCCGCCCAAAAATCGAACCTACGACCCCTTAATCAGTTGACTTGTGTGCTACTGACTGAGCTAGCTGGGCGGGCTTATGTGTCTAAAACACTTGATGTAAAACTGGATACACAGCAGCTTGATTTTAGCTCTCTCTAGAAATCAATTCAATCAACGCTGAAGTTCTGAAGAAGAGGGTGCTAACCATTGCTGCTCAAACACGTTCATCACCTCAATTAGAACACAATAACATTGGCATCTTAATTTTTTATAAGGAGTATGTTGACTTCTTGAGTGGTAAGGAAATTGTCTTAGAAGTTCTGACAATGGGCGACTTTCCTGAACATATCACTAGCAAGCACTTTGTGCCCTGGAACCCTTCTTACACCAAAGAGAATAGGACATGTATGTGATGTCAAATAAGGGCCTTTAGTCAGTTATTTCCCCTTGTATATTCTTCAAATAGGTAGCTGACCACATACTTATAAATTTATCATACACAAAGTTCTTACAAGAGCTTACATGTACATATGAAATAGAAATGTCATCAAAATTTTCTTTATCAGAGCTTCTCTGTTTTCTGAATCTAAAATATTCCCTACATTAATGAGAGTACATTGTGTATTGGAAAAGTTGATATTCAAGTTGAAATTTGTGAATGAACAACTTTAAAATAGAAGTTCCCCATAAAACTCAATAATTTCTCCTAATTATCTTAAGTAACAAATCTAAGTACAATAAGCTTGCATAATTACATAATGGTACAATCTAAGACTGATAATATAATTTAGAGTTCTAAGACATTAAATACCAAGTATATCAAATTACCAATTGTATTGATACAATCAAGTTTAGTGAACTAGGTGTACGGCTTACATAGACATTAGAGAGCAAACAAAACCGATAAGTACATTTTTTTTTACCGTGTCAACACAATTTATGTCATTTTACGGCATCCAGCGCACCTAAGCTAGCTTTCCTGAACAATCGTCTATAACAAGTACTCACCTACCCTTCCACAAGGCCGGAAACTTCTCCATATTATCTAATCAATGGAGGAAAATCGACATTATTGTCAAATTTTCATGGAAGGGTATAACCTCCCCAGGTGGCATTCGAACCTGCACCAACTGCAGTGGCGTAGCAAGGTCTTTTTGATGTGTACGCAAAATCCTAGGGGTCAAGGGCATGCCCCGCCCCGAATTTGTTTTTCTGTAGATCATTTCAGGAGCATTTTTGGCAACTATTCAAAATGGGTCTGTATAATTCAATCTGGACACAAATATAGGAAGACAACATTCATACAAATTATCATTCAATTTTAACCAGCGTTTAAAGAATTATATAGACTGGATTCAAAGACAAACATCGAATTTTAAAACCGTAAATTCAACTCCCAAAAGGCATCGCAAGTCCCATTGAAATATAACTTGACATAAGGTTAGTAAAATAACGATCAAGCAGTTTTGTTTTACACACCCCTACCCCCCTCAGGCGAAAGATTTTATTACATTTTTGGCGTTTGTATTTTTACAATTTTCTGGACCAGTGTGTACGCAGCTGCGTACTCTGCGTACTGGTAGCTACGCGCCTGATGGCTATTGATGATGAAATTTATGCTGGAAAACACTCAATATTATAATATTTTACGTCCTCTAACGTCATGACGTCAAAAAACGTCACAGTTACATATGACGTAATAACGTAACGTATACAACGTCAGAATCACTATAATGACATATAAAGCGCACAAAGCAGCATCATATAAGAGATACAGATTTATATTACAAGAAGAAATAATGAGAGACATGACAAAATTGACTGGAAATGTTTGTACAGAGTTAGCAAGGAATAGGTAAGTGTTTATTTAAAATTAAATTTCGTCAAACTGTAACTTTGGGGTTCAATGAATAACTTAAGAGCACAATATTAGTTATATATCAATTCTCTATTACTAAAGAAGATGACACATGTATATAAACATTCACAATGAAGACATTCAAAATGTCACAAGACATAAACTGATGAAGTAAAACTAAAGATGATGTTTAACTAAAGACGATGAAAATGTATAGATGATGTAGTTCTGAAGATAGGATGTGTCCCAATCTATGGGATGAAACACTCCCAATACTAATACAATACTACACATTCATCCTGACCAGGGGTATCTGTGACAATTAATATAACAAGTTGTACAAATATAAACTCTCAGTAATAAGTCAATTCAAAAGCATAAAGAACGTCTGTCAACAATCACACATCATGTCATCTGAGGTTTCCCGCACTATCGGAATCAACCAATCAGAAGCCAGAACGGCGAATAACAAGTAAAGAACCCAAAGAAAGTAGTAAAAGACGGAAAGAGAAAGAAATAGCAGAAAGTGTCCTAATAACTACCCGGTCACAAAACGTTGAGCTTTAAATACAGAATGTTACTTATTATAAGCATTTCGTCTGTTTATTGCAACCTTCCTCTAAGTCAGATATTCAAAAGATTTCCTGAGGTCTATGAAATATTTTCAATTCTATTATATTTCGATACAGAAAACGGTAATGAAATAATGTCTATTTTTTAATTTAAAAAACGACGCTACAGGTTGTTATTGTTTTAAATAATTTTTAAAGCGAAATTAAAATGAACATAAAAATAACGACAAGCTCAGTGTAGGTTAGCATATATGTTTTAATTTTTAGCACTTTTGTCCCAATTAGATATATATAAATTTATTTGATTTCAGTGATCAAAGTGTCAAGAGTGTCACCATAACAACTGAAAAAAAATGGAAACCAAACAAGTACATAGTGTTTAATGATAATGAAAGTTCTAAATCAAGTTTTTCTTCGAGACAAACCATCACTGGTGAGTTTATTTATACTAATTTATTTCGCTAGACTGTGAAGCAAGTTCATACAACTTATATTAATCACTCTCGAGTCCACTTCCAGGTATATTTGAATTAGTCGTAATTTTGGCAGGCAGCTGCAAGAAATTAACGAACATAATAAATGTATTATTGCATTCCGGAGATCATGTCACTTTATACCCCGAATAAGGGTATCAGCTCGCTAGCAACGTGTGTTATTGTCTTTGCTATTGAACCAAAATACATTTCAAGTTTCTACAAATCGTAAAATTCATCAATTTATATATTGTTTTAATCAACACTTACTTGTAAGCAAACATTTGACAACTGTTATTAACTTCAAACATCTATTGCAGTTTCCAACAAAATCTCAGAATGGACAAGAAAAGATAACTCTCCCCAAAGATCAACCTATAAATACACAGAAAGATATAAGAAAATTAGACAACGTGAATCTGAAATTAGACAAGATATTATGAATGTAATTCAACAGAAAATTAGCCATCTTCAAGGTAATTTTAATATAGATTTCTATTTAAAAACTACAGTGCAACCTCTCTTAAGCAACACCAACTGGGAGGGCCTAAAATGTGTTGTTGTTCAGAGGTTGCATTCTCGTTCCCAGAGTCTAGTAGGATTCTAAATACTAGCTAGTATTGAGAATCCTACTAGATTCTGGGAACGAGTATGAGAGGTTGTTGTTCTGCAGAGGTTTAATTTAATGAAAATTATAACTTAGGGAAATGTCAAAAGTTGTTATTGTGCAGAGGATTTGTTCTGTAGAGGACAGCTCTGCAAAGGCTATACTGTACTAAGTACTTGGGATTTTCTCGTACTTTTTATGTACTAGCTTGTGAAACCAACAAGCTAACAATTCTGTTTTTTGTAAGTCATGCACAGATAGCGCACGACTTTTATGTGAACATGTAGACCTTTTGTTTATTATGGATAGCAGAATATGGCCACTGTTAATCGAACATGTCCCTAAAGGCATAAACACATACATTTCTACCCTTAAAGCTGATGTACTTACATGCAACTAAATGCAATTTTAAACAAGACCCTAATTAAGATGAAGGCTGATCCTAATAATAAAAACAACGATCCCACAAAAGGAGGGTCTTTTGCTGATGTTGCTTCAACTTGTGACCCAGCCTTATTGCTTTTGTTATCTGCAATGTGAAATTGTTTATGCTCTACTATGGCTTTAAAGATTTACTTTTTATTAATTTGTATGTACATTACCTGTGGTGTGGAATTCCTATGCCCGACTTGTCAGACTCGTACCTATATGGCTGCGGACGAGTAAATATGTCCAACCCACTCGTCCGAGGACAAGTTATATTTTTAGCTGTAAAATAATTCTAACATAGCTATACAATGTACTTAAAATATAGATATTTCAATGCTTCTATCACATTAAACAGTGAACTATTTTTATTGTCAATCATTTATCATTACTTACAGTATTTACTTAACATCATAGTTCTATAATTTTTTTTCGAGTATTGAACTTCTGGGCAAGTAAGTTTTGATTCTGGACAAGTTGATTTTTTAGGTTGCAATTGTACGTGGGCAAGTTGAAAAAACTTGAAATTACACATATCTGATTACTGTTACATGTATATGAAAACAGTAAAATATCATTAAGCTAAAGATTTTCACTTAAAAAACTACTGTGTTCTATTTTTATTTTCCAGACCATACAACAAAGGCAAGAGGTTCCAAAAGACGTTTGGAAGAAAACACTGGTGATTGTAATGATGATTGCAAAGTTAAGAAAATGGTGGCAAATGATGAAAATAAAGTCAAAGTGAATAGTAATGCACACGAAAACATCGCGATTAAAACCAACCACATACAGATGAGAATAATAAAAAGAGAAAGTCTGATGAAGACGCTGATACAGTAAGCGAAATGAAAAGACCAAAGATCAAGTTTCGACTGGGCACAGAAAACCCACCCACAAGTATCCCTGAAGTGCCGAAAAAAAACTTAAATGATGTTCAAGAGTGCTCCAACTCATGTGTATGTAAAGCAGGACCTAGTGTCAAACCAAAGCCGATTTCACGACGAGGTGAACAACCAGAAAAGCCATTGTACCAAAGGTTACTACAAAGGCGACTTCTTAACACAGTTAACATGGTGTTTCATGAATGTTGTTCACTGAAATGTTGTGAGAAATGGTGTGAAAAGAGAATATCCGCTGATATGTTAGAAAATGGTTTTGATAAGTCTAACTTGAGAGTGGATTACTTCAGCTGGGGACAATATGAACAAAAACAAGATGACGAAAGCAATGATGACGTAGGCAACAACGATGATTGGTTCTGGTGAACTATTAATCATCTTACTACATTTTATTTATTTATAGTCCATTAATTGATGAAATGCAAATGACAATTTATCAACTTAATATTTGGTTTGTCTAGTACAGACGTTTATTTTTTTTAAACTATTAAAAATAATGTATACGTACGTATACCGGCATGTAAAAACCAAATGTTTTTGTTTTAATTATTGTTTAAAGTAAAATATGTGTTCTGTTTCGGTGTCTTACAAAGGCCAAGCTCAGGATTTCGAATCAAGTGTTCCTAAGAGGTTGCTAGTTAGAGTCTCACCCGGACTGGTTATACTCTTCCATGGATATTCGACAATAATGTTGATTTTCCTCCATTGATTAGGTATAACAACAACAACAACCTTTATTGCTCTAAACATACAACATGTTTATAGCAAACAGAATGAAATTTACAAACACATATAGTGAACATGGCATTATCATAAACAGACATACGAAAAAAAAAAGAAACTTAAATGAATCCCATGGTGATCACCCGCATATATTATATATATAACCCATAGTAAAAACATGTAATTATGATAAAATAAAATGAAGAAACACGCCCTTCATACAAGTATAGGGCTAAATATTTTGTTTGTATTGTATAAAGATATTATATTCAGCCTAGTCTGGTAAGAAATATAACATTTACATGGTCAATTTAAATCTGAAGGCACACCTTTGCAGGATCAGTACTAAACATTTTCACCAAATCAAAAATGCTTAGTCCGATCTAAAAAAGGAAAAATCGTGTACATAATATTATGCATAATATAATGGAAAAGATATCGAACGTTTGGAAGGGTTGATTAGTCTTGGTTATAGACAAGGTCCAGGAAACCTAGGAAAGGTGAGCTTGCCTCAGTAAAATGACAATAATGTTTGTCGACACGGCGTTAAACCCACTGGCACCAGAGTCCTCACACTCGTTAAATACGCACACATATAATAATAAGTACACATTAACATAGATCCCATGCTACTAAAAAATGACTTACAGTCAAGAAATACACTAATGGACAGGTACATTTTCCCAATTCTAGGGGGGGGGGGGTCCGGACCCCCTGACCCCCTTTGGATCCGCCTTTGTGGACCCTACGTTTTAAGCAACTCTTGTAAAAATTGGACTGATATGAAAATCACTAATTTGAGAATGGTGATTTTATTATCAGTAAATATAATTTGTATTATAATTGTTATTTTAAGAAGGGTTTTACTAACAATTAAATCTCCGTTTTGCCATTATATGCTCCTTTTCGCCTAAAAGTCTCCATTTCGTATCTTATCCATGCCAGTTTTAAATGACGTAAATAGGCACATGGATTTCGTGCATAATTACTTGTGTAATCCGTGTGGTTCAGACGACCAAAATATTTAGAATTTACTTTTTAGAGAGCAACTTCTATGAAATAGGATAACTTGAAAGTTAAAGGTGCAATGATGAAGGATAAAATTCTAGAATTTATTCAATTTCGATTCTGGGTATTACGAAGTGTTTGGATATTTCAGGTAAGAGGTTTAATTAACAATTGAGAGCCGTCAATGGACAGCGCGCTCTACTATTAGGAGTGGTCTTGTAAACGGAATCAATTATGAAATTCAATTGAGATGAAAAATTTAACAAGAATACTTTCATTGACTGCAGCTTTTTTATTTTTTGCAGATCTTCTTACTAAAACATTTTCAATATAAAAGACTCACAATTTAAAATAGTAAAAATTCAAGCTAGAGTGATGCAACTTTAAAATTGACTTCCGATGGTAATACCGTAGTCATGTGTGAATATTCAAATCAATCTTATCAGTAGTTGCCAAGATAAAATGTTGCATTAAAACTTAACTTAGAATTTTTGTTTGTATGTAAGGGCCATAATTTAGTATAAATTATTGTTAGTTTTATGAAATATAGTATTTGATATCTAATGGTAAATTTTATCCTACATGATAGAAGTTTCAAATGAAACCCTTTAGAAGTTGCAATGATAAAATGTTGCGCAAAAAATCTTAATCAAGAAACAGTACTCGATTATAGTGATTGTTTCAAGAAATAATCAATGTGTGTACAATAGCATCATTGTTATTAGTATACACTGCTCATGTAGACCCAAAAGGTATTAGTTATCCAAAGTAATTGGTTATATAGATTTTTATACATAAAAATCAATATAAGGTTTCTCTTTTGCAAGAGCCATTTTGACAAAAAAATGACATAAAAACAAAACATTAATAAAAAGGTCTTACAACACAGAAAATTAAGTTTAATAGTAAAAAACACAGATGTACAAAAAAATATTTGAGCTCTGTGTCGAAAAATTCCAAGTACGAGAAATGATACGTAGCAAAAATACCGACGCACATAGAATTCAACAGAAACTAATTTACGAAAGTTTTTAGGTCGAAGAGTCCAGGGGGCGAAAACAAAAATAGTTCCGTTTTAAAAAGTACCGAAATGCGTGGCTTTTATCATCGATTTATTCATTCGAACGCTCTTGGTTTTATCAAAACGAACTTTTTTGCCGGCGATATTGTCCGAACTTTTCGATTGAGCATAAAAAACCTATACCATACCCCAGAAAAATGTTTCGTCCCTCGTTTCGTAACTCAATTCCTGTTATAGGCCCTACCGGCATGTATATGTACGTATCTCGGAACTGTGTTTGTTTTACTTGTGTGAATTTCTATATTTGTTTGAGGCGAAAGTTTATTACTGCACTTTAATAGTTGCACAAGCATTTAATTGTGTCAGTACTTCACATTACTTTATTGATTGATTTAAAATATGTTTAGCTGTTTCACTACTACTGCATTTCATGCTATTCTATATTGCGTATGGGATAAAATATTGCACATTGAACCGCATATTACATACATTAGATTTACTGTATATAAAGTTGTATATTGAATATAAAATTGTGAATTGTATAAAAATGTATAGATCTATATGTATAAATAAAACAATAATGTATATATAGTTAATTATTGTTATAATTTTTTATGTTATTGTATTTTTACCACTTTTTTATTTGGTTTACATTCACAAAGGTATAATTTCTATAATCTAAAGTATGTGCTTTGTAGTTGGTTAACAGCTAAATCCAGAGATTTAGTCTTTCCAGGACAGTGACTAAGTTGACTGACCGCCGTTATATGACATATACAATGTGTTGCTATGACGGTAAACCCAACAAAACAAAAATAAAATAAGCATCATTAAATATAAGTATATAATATACAGTCACATATAAGTAATTCGTTTTCTCCAGACTAGTTATTTTGGTGATTTATAAGCAAGGAAAATATATAAGGGAGACAATGTCAAATTAAATACGTTTGAAACTGAACTGAATTTATTTGACTCTCTCGTCTACAAATACATGTTGTACTCGTAACATGTTAATTAGCGATATTTTTCATTGGTTAAACTGTTACATAGACACAGAGTCATACAAAAGCCAAGTAATCACTTCTTTTGGTATAACATTTTATGTGTTCCGTCGTTCTCATATACCACGACACTTTTTTCATTAACACGACCATCAGAACTGCTTAGTAAATTGTATGACAAATTAAGCAATAGGAACAATCTTAAAGATCGCCGAGGTTGTTCCGAATGCAAAATTAGACACAATAAATAATTCACCTCATTATTAAATTATTTTTTAATTTAAAATTGGTCATGGCCAGTGGCGTAGCAAGGTCTTTTTGATGTGTACGCAAAATCCTAGGGGTCAAGGGCATGCCCCGCCCCGAATTTGTTTTTCTGTAGATCATTTCAGGAGCATTTTTGGCAACTATTCAAAATGGGTCTGTATAATTCAATCTGGACACAAATATAGGAAGACAACATTCATACAAATTATCATTCAATTTTAACCAGCGTTTAAAGAATTATATAGACTGGATTCAAAGACAAACATCGAATTTTAAAACCGTAAATTCAACTCCCGAAAGGCATCGCAAGTCCCATTGAAATATAACTTGACATAAGGTTAGTAAAATAACGATCAAGCAGTTTTGTTTTACACACCCCTACCCCCCTCAGGCGAAAGATTTTATTACATTTTTGGCGTTTGTATTTTTACAATTTTCTGGACCAGTGTGTACGCAGCTGCGTACTCTGCGTACTGGTAGCTACGCGCCTGATGGCTATTGATGATGAAATTTATGCTGGAAAACACTCAATATTATAATATTTTACGTCCTCTAACGTCATGACGTCAAAAAACGTCACAGTTACATATGACGTAATAACGTAACGTATACAACGTCAGAATCACTATAATGACATATAAAGCGCACAAAGCAGCATCATATAAGAGATACAGATTTATATTACAAGAAGAAATAATGAGAGACATGACAAACTTGACTGGAAATGTTTGTACAGAGTTAGCAAGGAATAGGTAAGTGTTTATTTAAAATTAAATTTCGTCAAACGGTGAGCTTTAAATACAGAATGTTACTTATTATAAGCATTTCGTCTGTTTATTCAACCTTCCTCTAAGTCAGATATTCAAAAGATTTCCTGAGGTCTATGAAATATTTTCCATTCTATTATATTTCGATACAGAAAACGGTAATGAAATAATGTCTATTTTTTAATTTAAAAAACGACGCTACAGGTTGTTATTGTTTTAAATAATTTTTAAAGCGAAATTAAAATGAACATAAAAATAACGACAAGCTCAGTGTAGGTTAGCATATATGTTTTAATTTTTAGCACTTTTGTCCCAATTAGATATATATAAATTTATTTGATTTCAGTGATCAAAGTGTCAAGAGTGTCACCATAACAACTGAAAAAAAATGGAAACCAAACAAGTACATAGTGTTTAATGATAATGAAAGTTCTAAATCAAGTTTTTCTTCGAGACAAACCATCACTGGTGAGTTTATTTATACTAATTTATTTCGCTAGACTGTGAAGCAAGTTCATACAACTTATATTAATCACTCTCGAGTCCACTTCCAGGTATATTTGAATTAGTCGTAATTTTGGCAGGCAGCTGCAAGAAATTAACGAACATAATAAATGTATTATTGCATTCCGGAGATCATGTCACTTTATACCCCGAATAAGGGTATCAGCTCGCTAGCAACGTGTGTTATTGTCTTTGCTATTGAACCAAAATACATTTCAAGTTTCTACAAATCGTAAAATTTCATCAATTTATATATTGTTTTAATCAACACTTACTTGTAAGCAAACATTTGACAACTGTTATTAACTTCAAACATCTATTGCAGTTTCCAACAAAATCTCAGAATGGACAAGAAAAGATAACTCTCCCCAAAGATCAACCTATAAATACACAGAAAGATATAAGAAAATTAGACTACGTGAATCTGAAATTAGACAAGATATTATGAATGTAATTCAACAGAAAATTAGCCATCTTCAAGGTAATTTTAATATAGATTTCTATTTAAAAACTACAGTGCAACCTCTCTTAAGCAACACCAACTGGGAGGGCCTAAAATGTGTTGTTGTTCAGAGGTTGCATTCTCGTTCCCAGAGTCTAGTAGGATCTAAATACTAGCTAGTATTGAGAATCCTACTAGATTCTGGGAACGAGAATGAGAGGTTGTTGTTCTGCAGAGGTTTAATTTAATGAAAATTATAACTTAGGGAAATGTCAAAAGTTGTTATTGTGCAGAGGATTTGTTCTGTAGAGGACAGCTCTGCAAAGGCTATACTGTACTAAGTACTTGGGATTTTCTCGTACTTTTTATGTACTAGCTTGTGAAACCAACAAGCTAACAATTCTGTTTTTTGTAAGTCATGCACAGATAGCGCACGACTTTTATGTGAACATGTAGACCTTTTGTTTATTATGGATAGCAGAATATGGCCACTGTTAATCGAACATGTCCCTAAAGGCATAAACACATACATTTCTACCCTTAAAGCTGATGTACTTACATGCAACTAAATGCAATTTTAAACAAGACCCTAATTAAGATGAAGGCTGATCCTAATAATAAAAACAACGATCCCACAAAAGGAGGGTCTTTTGCTGATGTTGCTTCAACTTGTGACCCAGCCTTATTGCTTTTGTTATCTGCAATGTGAAATTGTTTATGCTCTACTATGGCTTTAAAGATTTACTTTTTATTAATTTGTATGTACATTACCTGTGGTGTGGAATTCCTATGCCCGACTTGTCAGACTCGTACCTATATGGCTGCGGACGAGTAAATATGTCCAACCCACTCGTCCGAGGACAAGTTATATTTTTAGCTGTAAAATAATTCTAACATAGCTATACAATGTACTTAAAATATAGATATTTCAATGCTTCTATCACATTAAACAGTGAACTATTTTTATTGTCAATCATTTATCATTACTTACAGTATTTACTTAACATCATAGTTCTATAATTTTTTTCGAGTATTGAACTTCTGGGCAAGTAAGTTTTGATTCTGGACAAGTTGATTTTTTAGGTTGCAATTGTACGTGGGCAAGTTGAAAAAACTTGAAATTACACATATCTGATTACTGTTACATGTATATGAAAACAGTAAAATATCATTAAGCTAAAGATTTTCACTTAAAAAACTACTGTGTTCTATTTTTATTTTCCAGACCATACAACAAAGGCAAGAGGTTCCAAACGACGTTTGGAAGAAAACACTGGTGATTGTAATGATGATTGCAAAGTTAAGAAAATGGTGGCAAATGATGAAAATAAAGTCAAAGTGAATAGTAATGCACACGAAAACATCGCGATTAAAACCAACCACATACAGATGAGAATAATAAAAAGAGAAAGTCTGATGAAGACGCTGATACAGTAAGCGAAATGAAAAGACCAAAGATCAAGTTTCGACTGGGCACAGAAAACCCACCCACAAGTATCCCTGAAGTGCCGAAAAAAAACTTAAATGATGTTCAAGAGTGCTCCAACTCATGTGTATGTAAAGCAGGACCTAGTGTCAAACCAAAGCCGATTTCACGACGAGGTGAACAACCAGAAAAGCCATTGTACCAAAGGTTACTACAAAGGCGACTTCTTAACACAGTTAACATGGTGTTTCATGAATGTTGTTCACTGAAATGTTGTGAGAAATGGTGTGAAAAGAGAATATCCGCTGATATGTTAGAAAATGGTTTTGATAAGTCTAACTTGAGAGTGGATTACTTCAGCTGGGGACAATATGAACAAAAACAAGATGACGAAAGCAATGATGACGTAGGCAACAACGATGATTGGTTCTGGTGAACTATTAATCATCTTACTACATTTTATTTATTTATAGTCCATTAATTGATGAAATGCAAATGACAATTTATCAACTTAATATTTGGTTTGTCTAGTACAGACGTTTATTTTTTTTAAACTATTAAAAATAATGTATACGTACGTATACCGGCATGTAAAAACCAAATGTTTTTGTTTTAAGGGGGTGGGTCCATGGGCGAATTTTTGATGACAACAACCATAAAACGGTAATATTTCAACTAACTAATTCAGGCAAATAAGCTGTCATAATTAAAATATCAGTCTCAACAGACGACAAAAATAACATTCACCAGATTAACTTCCCTTTGTTAGAGCCTGTGACTAAACAAAAATATTTTACGACATTGATTGAAAACAAAGGGAGGTAACTTTAGATTTACGGCAAAGTCCTGCAGATGCTGTCAAGAATAACATATTTTGTATAACTACTCAGTCTACTGAACGTAGATTTGCCAAGTAGTATCGTTGAGAGGAACCAACAGAGATGACATACATTACAATGAAACACTGAGTATAGTTGATGACGTCAAAATTCGTCAAGAAATCTAGATCTAACTTTGATATCATTAGCATTCTGCAGACGACCTTGGTCAGTGTTTGACACTGTGAGATGAAACACACGTAAGAAAAATGTAAGTTATCCTTCTTAATTGTATTAATATTGATGCGCGAAAATGGTGTATATAATATACTGGTTAAAATCTATTGTTTTCAAGATTTTAGAGTAATGATGTAATAATTATAGAACAGTTTTCGGATACAGATGATTCCGGATACGGGTTTATAATTTTCCAATTTCGTACGTGAATAAATACTATTTGTGACTTATAATATTATTTAATATCTTGACACGTAGTGTACAGTATGATGCTGATGGTTATTTTCCATGTGAAGGCGTCTATAAGTCTAGACAAACTGTCTCCAGTTAGAAAAATTTAACTTGATTATGAACTATTTCGTTGATGTTTAGAATCTTTACTTGGAGACTTTATTATTTATATTTTCAGGTGTATATGCTATTTGAGCATCCTGTTTGACTAAATGTAGATACATTTAATCTAGAATATTACTCAATGCACAACAATACACAGGTTTGTTTACACTTCATACCCCACCACTCTCTAAAGCTGATCAGTGACAGATCAAGTTTTTTGCTGGAGGGGGGGGGGACATACAATTTTCACATAAACTTTAACTTTTTTATTTATTCTTTGTGTTATCCTTTTTATGTATTATAAGTTTGTATAGTGCACCATTTGATTAACCTCAGCTAGCCTATTTTTCATCTACTTTGAATCATGTACATGCATATAACCAGAGGAACAGACTAAGATCTATATTATAAATTTTCTTAGATGACTATCCTTTTATTTTTCTAGAAAATTATTATAATCTTGATCTTTCAGCATTCATACTCACAGGTTTAGTTAGGTGTATAATGAGGTATATGATCAGAGACATGACTGATATCATATAACATAAAAACATGGGTTTATTATCAAAAATGATAAAAGTTTGATGAAACATTTGACTTCTTTTAATTTTTATAAGAAGTTAAGTTATTTTAAGGTATTTTATTTTCTTTTATTTGTTTAATTTGTCAATATTTGCAAAAATACTTGTCAATATCTTTCTTTCTTACAGATGACAGAGGTATTGAGTTGTGCCACACTGATGATACTCTGACAGCATGATAGGTGATCATAAAACAGACTATAAATAAAAAAAAATCTACATTTGATTGTCTAAGCCACAAGCGATTGTTGAAATGTTTTAAAACAATGTTAATAAATAAACTGACTGTAAGAACTCACTTTGTTTGTTCATGATATGTTATAGATCTACTTGGTTTTGGTCAGCATTGTGTTGATAAAATCATTGTAAACAATACAATCCATGCATTAAATATATTAAATTAGCTTCCAGTTGTTGTAATATTGACAATTCTAAAAGCCATGTCATTATAAATGGCTTTCACTATAGTAGTCATGCAGTAGTCAGTAATTCACAGATGCAAATCCTAATTTTTTGTTATGTGTAGTGGCAATTTAGCAATATTATGGTATGTCCATGTTATGGTAAAGGAGGTACTACTTGGTAAGGCAAACCATGGACATGTATCATATCTAAGATTGGCAAGAACCTTGGTAAATGGTCATGAATGCAACACATTCCATTTGTTGGGCCCAATACACTATAAATAGTAGCTCACTTAAAAAGTGATGAAGTAAGTACTTGTGATAACTTGTGCAACAAAAATATAATTATACAGGACTTACTTCCACAATATGATGTGTTCATTCATGAAAATCATAAGGATTTACACATATAAGAAATGCATATAACATAAAACAAAATTAAAACATGTGAATATCTCTTTTCACAACAATTCAGAACATTTGGTTGCCATGGTGACTTTTTTAAACTGGTTGTTTTTGTAATATAAATGTGAAGTAAAGAATTGTTCATCACATCTTTAAGAAGGGTCTATTGCATTATCATTATTTCATGACAATAATATATAATAAATGATAACAATATATTAATTCTGAATGGGAATTGAAGAAGTGGGTGGGGTATTCCTCACTTTAAATGATAATGCATTTTAATTTTTTAAATAAAATTTTCCATTTTTTGATAATTCAGCTCTAAAAAATTATTTACCCCACCTGAAGTGATAAACTATTAAAAACATGCATTTGAGTTATATACTTAGTCAGTTGCTATATTTTAGACATGATGAAAATAATAGTAAAATTTACTCAATTTTTGCTTCTTATACTAGGTATTATTAACATCTTGTTGGCCTAGCTTATGTATTAAAATTTAAAAATTCGGTGACCTTTTGCTTTTTTCACTTCTATCTGATAAAAATTCATTTAATCTTACATTTAAACACAATTAAAAATGGTACTAAGTCACTAATTTCTTTTGATGTAAAAAATAGACTTTTTGACAATTTTTATAAGTGGGTGGGGTACTTTTTATTTTTAACACACATTTTGCGGATTTCGTTGAATAAAATGGTAAAAAATGCATGTTAAAGTGAGATTCATCGAATTTATAACATTTATCACTAAAATATTCATCATTTAATGACAAATGGACTGTTTCCTATGCATCTGTCTGATATATGCTATTTTTGATGCATTTTTTGGTGGAGATTTACATGCTTTTTGGGGGTCATTTGGAAATGACCTTAACCCTTTAAGATGTTTGGTGACCCTAATTAATTTGATCAAATTACTTCAGATGTGCCCAAACAAATTCATGAAGATTCAAAAATGTATTATAAACCTCTCTCTTGAGAAAATCTCTTAACCCTGAATATTTGCTTCAAACGCTTGTTTTTTTGGTGGATGGGGTAATTTGACTGACGATTTTCGAGCAAAATGACCAACCGAATTACTTAAAGACTACTTAAGGGACAAACGCACGAAAGATGATACATACAATCAAACGTAATCACCCATAAAATTTACTATTATATCATTTTACACTATTATAACGCATTTGTGGAATTTTAAAATATTTTACCTGATTTTTACCGACATGATGTATCAAAAAGAGTCTCGTATTTTTTTTCAAAGGTCGGTGACCTATGTTTTTTTTCCCATAAAATCAAACAATATTAATGTCTGATTTGTGTTGCAAAATTTAAGCAAAAGTTAAGCTCTGTATATATATCAAAAAATATGTTGAACATTTATCATAATCCCGTGAAAAATAACCAATTTTGGGCATACAGGATGGAGACCAGTTAAGAGCCTGCAAGAAAAATATAGAATTTTTGATAATTAATTTTCTTGTACTACAATTCTTACAGATCATTTACTTATAATTAAGCGAAAAAATAATATTCCGGTGATTAAGATTTTTTTTCTGTAGGTATTTGCTTAAATTGTCAAAATTCTTGCTCAATTCAGCAGTTATAGAGGTGGTGACCTTCAAATGACCTTGACCCCAAAACGAGTTCGGTGACCCCCAAATTTTATTACATTTTTTAAAAGTTCAAACATTAAACAACATTTGTGCAAAGTTTCAACAAAAGTTAAGTCCTTTTAAAAAATGCGATCCCATGGACCCACCCCCTTAATTATTGTTTAAAGTAAAATATGTGTTCTGTTTCGGTGTCTTACAAAGGCCAAGCTCAGGATTTCGAATCAAGTGTCCCTAAGAGGTTGCTAGTTAGAGTCTCACCCGGACTGGTTATACTCTTCCATGGATATTCGACAATAATGTTGATTTTCCTCCATTGATTAGGTATAACAACAACAACAACCTTTATTGCTCTAAACATACAACATGTTTATAGCAAACAGAATGAAATTTACATACACATATAGTGAACATGGCATTATCATAAACAGACATACGAAAAAAAAAGAAATTTAAATGAATCCCATGGTGATCACCCGCATATATTATATATATAATCCATAGTAAAAACATGTAATTATGATAAAATAAAATGAAGAAACACGCCCTTCATACAAGTATAGGGCTAAATATTTTGTTTGTATTGTATAAAGATATTATATTCAGCCTAGTCTGGTAAGAAATATAACATTTACATGGTCAATTTAAATCTGAAGGCACACCTTTGCAGGATCTGTACTAAACATTTTCACCAAATCAAAAATGCTTAGTCCGATCTAAAAAAGGAAAAATCGTGTACATAATATTATGCATAATATAATGGAAAAGATATCGAACGTTTGGAAGGGTTGATTAGTCTTGGTTATAGACAAGGTCCAGGAAACCTAGGAAAGGTGAGCTTGCCTCAGTAAAATGACAATAATGTTTGTCGACACGGCGTTAAACCCACTGGCACCAGAGTCCTCACACTCGTTAAATACGCACACATATAATAATAAGTACACATTAACATAGATCCCATGCTACTAAAAAATGACTTACAGTCAAGAAATACACTAATGGACAGGTACTGTCTACCTTGAGTGTCAGTAATTTCGATTTTTGAGTTCACTAAATAAAATGATGCTCATTTAATGAGAATGGGTTATTTAGCTGAATCATACTTTTTAGGTAAGATTCTGTTTAAACGAATTTTGCATTTTCATATAGTATAGTATAGTACGTGAAGACAGCAGTACAGCAGTAACATCAGTACACCAGTAAAATTCTGCAGGTCCGGATCAAAAGGTGTCCTAAGTGGGAGGCACAGGTAGGTATTTATGTAAATTTTCGAAAATAAATTCTTTTTTGCATATCTCTACTGTACGTACTGTAAAATAAAAATTAATGTTCAAGACTATATGGAGGTACTGACTAGTATTACAAAAATGACGACAACGATGCAAACTTTTAGTCGTATTTATTTTAGAAATTACCTCCCTTGGTTGCGCTGGGCAAGCGGAAGTGCTCTGAAATTTTCTTACTTTCTTATTATTTTTTCGTAAATTTCTCCGCCAGCCTAGTAGCAGACGGTAAGGCAAAACGTTCATTGTTTCATTCGCATTATATTCAGCAGATAACCAGTGAAAGAACTTAACACGAGCTCGTAAATTCGCCCTAAATTATTAATTTTGGTTGTCATATTCCGCTAGCCTAGAGTCTGGCATTATCTCTTGCGAATAATCAGGTTCTAGACACTCTGTCACAGTCTGTGTTGTATGATTTTTATATAAAAGCCTCCCCCTATCGGATTATGTATGTGTGTACATTCAGTTGAATGGTTTCTGATCTAATTTGTTTTGTCTTTTCCAAGAATTTTATCATCAACTTAAGCAGGTCACATTGACAATTTTACTGACTTAACCTTCTACTGCTCTGGTTTGTCATGATGCAAGATTCAAACTTTTATTTATAGTTGGTATTATATAGAACAGTTAACATTACCTATGAATAGCTATTAGCCATCATGCCTGTATCTACATCTATACAAAACTACTGTCAACAACTGATCATTATGTTTTGGTGTAAATCATGGCAGAAATAAGAAAAGGTAGAGTGAAAATAGAAAAGACAGAGGTAGATAGTTAAAAGATAGAGAATAGTAAAAGGTTTTGGATGACTGCTCTCCGTGCCTCTGGTCAGGCCTCTGGCTACTGAAGCGGGCCCTGGGAATTCACCCAACTTGCACAGCCCCAATCTTTATTTGTTGTTAAGGCAGTCAATCCGGCATTTATACATAAGAGTGGATAGCCCCTGTCTGAGAGATGCCAGATCAGGGGCCACAGCAACAGATGCTGGTAGGCCTGTAGTGTAGGCTGTAACCCGTAAAAAATACAACAAATCTTCAAACTAACTTAGCAAAGCTTTATTTATTCTCAAGTGATTAGGGATTTTTATTATGAACCCTGTCGCGAGACGAACCGGTTCGTAATATGGCAAAGCCACAGGTGCCAGTCACATATTTTCCTTATTAATTATTATTATAGTGTATATAGAGAAAAAGTCTTTAACGCCTGTTCAATGGTTGTAGTTTTCTAATCGTCACCAAGCTCACAAAGATGTTCCAATCATCAAATCTTTTTCACTCTCTGTTCAAGGAAGGACTTTTCTGCTTTAAAATATTTTTTATTAGACGAAAATCGATCAACAATTAATGAAATGGTCCTTTACTGTGTAAGTCCATCTTCAAATAAAGTTTAAAACCCATAGCAGGGCTATGTATGTAGCTGTTCAGCATGTTCAGTGACTTTTTTAAAAGTGGGTATTGTACCCACCTATGTTGAAAAATTGGGTATAAGGAAAATAATTGGGGTAAACCAGTTGAAATAGTTTTATTTTGACATAAGAACATTTATAAGACAATCACTCCCCTATTCTTCCTCGTGACAATCCACCCCCAGTCTGTCATATTCATTTTCTTTACTTTAGACAATTAGTCTCCCAAAACGAAAACAGTTTGGGCAAATCCAGGTCATCTTTTACTTTCTACCCCACATTAGTTTATGACATGCAGTCCTGATGAACAAAGCATTGTCAGAATTTAAACATGGCGCGCGGAAATTGTGCAGCGTTTGGTTTGTTTGTGAATCTGGCGCTCGCACTCATTTTGGCAATCATTCATGGTCATGTGCAATTCTAGTCTATAATAAAGCACTAAGTTTTAGTGCTAATTCACCGTTTGTTCGCAAATCCGATCGTATTATTAAAGTTTAAATTAACACTTTTAGACCAAATGTCCAGTGATGCCAAAACACTATTCAGAATGTCTGTTTTCAATTGCTTACCGTAGAAATATTGTGTTGGTATTTGATAGGGGTGCAACAATACAGCTAAAACCGCATTGCAATATGTACCGGATTTTTGCTTAGACATGCAAATCATGAATGAATGCTTGTACCTTGTTCTAATTAGATCGGCATAACACACATATGGGTACTTCAAATGCTCTCTTATTCAAATGTTTGAATTACTAGTGTAAAAAGGACTATATGTTAGAAAAAAATGCTTGTTTTTAAACGAATTTCGAAAACATTTTTTCTCTCATTTGACTAAATGTTTAACCTTTTAAAGCACAGTAGGATTACTTCAAGTTTTCAATAAATTTTAACATTGTTTTAAACATTTAACTTTAAGATTATGATAAAAACAAACAGTATGACACATAACTGCAAAAACTGGTTCAAGGAAAATCGAACCAGCCCGGGGGGTAAGATTGGTATATTGAAATAGCAGAATAACAGTTTCATCAACAGGGGAAAAATCAGCCAAGGGGGAAAGATTGGCTGAGAGAAATAATGTTGTATCATATTAGATATAATTTTAAACAAATATAAGGGGGGAAAAATTTGCCCAGGGGGGGAGGGGAAAGGCCTGGGCAAATTTTTTCCCGGGGGAAAAAAGGCCTGGGCCAATTTTTCCCCGGGGAAAGATTTGCCTGGGCCTTGCTTTCTCCGGGGAAAGATTGGCCGGGGAAAAATAGACTGCTACACCGGTTAAAAAACATTAGAATTTGTATTGCAATATTAACCGGTATATTGGTTAATCGTTACACCCTTAGTATTTAATAATGATCTGACACTGTATTTTATATAATTGTAGATATGTAAGTAAGGGAGAGATGGGTTATGAGGTTAACAGATTTGAGGGTGATGTTGATGAAGAATTGATCTGTCCTATATGTAGTGGAGTATTAGAAGAACCATTACAGGTAAACACACTACGGAGTTAAGACATAGAAGGTTACCCGCAAGACTGTAGTAACTTGCTCTTTAACACAATGCACTTACTTAGTTACTACAGTCTTGCAAGCAACCCTCGACATGAATTTGGTTCATGTCTCTTCCAGGTTTTTATTGAATGATTTATAACTATCAAATTTACGAACAAAATAATCGACGACATTTCTTCGCTAGGGACCATGTGCTCTTACTTTACCTTGTTCCTCAATATATTAGGTCACAACAAATTGTGTAAATTCTTTTATATATCAATTCCTTCACTGCAGACTATTTATATTGTCATAGACTCATGATATATGTATATTTGTCATGAATGTTATACCTTCTGTGGACTAGAGCTATTTCCTCAATGGTGCTGTAAATGTTTTAGACCTATCAGTTCATATTATGACAGTGCACCTGTTTCCACTTACGATAGGAAGTTCGTCACGCAAATTCAACTGTTAATAGTGACTTTTAATAATTTACCTATATAGGCTATATTATCGATATTCCAAAATGCATATCGATCATTGATCAGAAAATTAATATCGACGATACAGCGATATCGTTGGAATCGATGCGACTCTATCAAAGATCATGAGTTTATAGTCCGGGGAAAGCTTTACTCATCTTAGTGGAATTTGATCATGCAATATTTTTTAAGCCATTTTCCCTCCTACCTCTGTACCAGGTAGGGCAATTTGTCGGAACACCTCAACCTTTCATGAATAAATAATCTCGGAAGGATTTGTAGGGGCGTCTACCTTGGTGGCTTGGGTTTTTACTACCTACGTGAGGTGAAGCACATAAAAGTTATGCAAAATAGTTCTTGTAGTACACACACAGATCTTTGTCAAAACACATTTCTATGTTATATATTGAACCAAATATTGTGCAGTGATATTATTGAACTGTATTATTTCAAGTTAACAAACTAATAATAAAACATTACTCATGGCCTAAATGATCATGTATTTGTTTACTTCAACACCAGTTGTTCCAAAATGGGGTCTATTTGTAGCGTTGGCCACAAACTGAAAAAATGTGAAAACCATAAATACTCAATGTGAGTTTCTCGTATTAAAATATTTACTGATTATTTTGCCTCCATACTATTGTAGTACATTTAGCTTTACTATTTTATCCACACTTAAACCAACTAGTTAAGCTGATATGTCATTAATCCTTAGGTATTAAAAGATTAATGTTAGGCTGAAGATTAACAAAATGTTGGTTGATGTCATCCTGTCTTAAGTGTACAATATATAATTTTTTTTAGTTAAAAAAAAAACACAAGGAAAATACTATTATTAGTATATAAGTATTAGGCTAGGAAACTAAGTTTTGATTTAGCCTTGAAAAAAAATTAAATTCGTATTGCTCAATAGTATCTAACAAAAGTCAAAGCTTAACTCCGTAACAAAATGAAACATGCCTATTGTTGAATGTTTTGACTGGACAGTTTAATGAAAAAATTGAGGCACAGTGTTTCATGGTGGTCAGAGTTATATTCAAAATTTTTTATTTGTTATAGTTTAAGTGTTGTTTTTCATTTAATTTATTTAAAAGTGCTAGGTTTTAATTGTAAATACTTAATTTGGATTTATAATAAGTGATTTATAAGTTGAACATAGCGTAAAAGGTGAGTCATTCTATAAACCAAAAAAATACAGTGTATGTATCCATGAAGCACTCTGCCAATTTATTATGTTACAGAATAATCAACTGTCCTGACTATATAGACTATTAGAGGATATTTATTTATTTCACTCGTGAAATAAATAGATCTTACACTGAAGAAAACAAATTTTCTGTTTATTATATGCTTCAAACTGGCAAACCGGCACATCCAAGCAGTGAAAAATAAGTAAAAAATATTTTCATTGTTTCAAAACAGTGGAATATCGATTTTTATTTCTCCGAGGCACTTGTTTTGATACACTTATTATATACACTTATTAAATCTCATGCCAAAGCACTTGCTTCATGCAATTAGTTTTGGCACATCAAAGCTTGTGCGTAAATGTTTTATTCAACAACAAAATATAGACTTCTGTATGGTATTTTGTTAGTTTTATATTTTTTTGTGGGTTGACACTATTACTAAACTTTCATGTTTCATTTTATTTTTCAGGCTCCAGCATGTGAACATGCTTTTTGTGCTTCGTGTATTCAGGAATGGTTAACTCGCCAGCCGACGTGTCCAGTAGACCGTAACCCTATCACAGCCAATCAGCTGAAACCTGTACCCCGTATATTACGGAACCTTTTATCTCGTTTACATATCTCATGTGATAATTCTGGCTATGGTTGCACAATCGTCGTAAAGTTAGATATGTTACCTAATCATCTAAACGAGTGTGAATTCAACCCTAAGAAACCTGTACATTGTGAGTTAGGCTGTGGATTGGTTGTGCCCAAAGATGAGCTGAAGGTTTGTCAGGAAATATATTAGAAGTGTATTACGTGTAGTTAGACAAAAGTTGGTCTTGTTTTGTTAATTGTGGGGGGGTTGTGTGTAGCAATTACCCTGGGGGTTGTTTACCGGGGGGGGGGGGGGCTGTTTACCCAGGGGGGCTGTAGACTAGAGATTATTGGCTTGTTTGCATGGTATAATGTATGTCAGTTACAGCAACAGTAAAAATAAAACATAGACCTATCAAACAGCAATGAAGCAAAATGCGATTTTTTTTTAAATTTAAAAAATAAATATTATGAAAGGAATGGCACAAATAACTAGAAAACAAGAACCTGAGAAATTTTTGCCTTGGAACAGATGGTAGCAAAATAAAAGTAGTGTGTTACATGTGATAAAAGATTATTCTTGCTTGGTTTTGGGGGACTTAGCTATGTTGTGAGAGGTTTGGTGCGTAGGTATAACCCTGGGAATCTCTAGACCTGAGATAATTATCTTGTTTGCTTGTTATTATGTATGCAGTTGTTATTTTTCTATAAATGGTTCAGAGTAGACCTACATGTATTTGTGAAATAACACAAGAATACTGCAACTTTTTGTATTTTAATCATGCTGAATATAACTAGCATTTTATCAGACAATATTTATATCAGAATGACATTTAAGCAAACAAAAAGTTGAAATAAGCAAAATAAATCTATAATTAAACAAATGAATTGCTTAGTTTCTGTTAAAAAGTATATTACTCTAAAGTATATTACTCTGACAAAAAATCTTAACTCACCAGGCCAAATATGATATTGTTATGATCAAAATCAATGTTAATAATTATATTCTACTAAACAAAGAGTAAACCAAATGCAAACACAAACTAGAAATGACAGGTTGAGAATGTGTGTTCTTAAGAATAAGATACCTATTGTTGTCCCATCTACAGAACAAATCATTGGATATATGATAAATTAAAATTACATTTCATGTATTAAACTTATTTATCTTAGCAAATACTGAAATACTAAATAAATTCATATGATACTCCCTAATTATTTATGTCTTGGTAAGCTTGTTGTCCACTTTATTTTAGAAGCCAATTGAGTACTTTGTCCTAGTGCAATATTTCAATAAACTCTTATATAAGCCTACTTCATCCTAGAAACTAGTTACATGTAAAGGTATTTAAGCAATTTTGTTGTCAGTCCCATTTAAGAATGTATTTATAGTTTGTTCAATTGTATTGCTATGAATGTATTTCTCATTTAATGCAATATAATAATGTTATGTTAAAATAAACAATTTACTATTGTATTTTAGAACAAACATCAATATATTTCAGCATTTCTTAAATGTCTATTTACAAATTGAAATGTCTATTTATAGTCTTGAATGTCTATTTATAGTCTTGAATGTCTATTTATAGTCTTAAATGTCTATTTTTAGTCTTAAATGTCTATTTATAGTCTTAAATGTCTATTTATAGTCTTGAATAATGTCTATTTATAGACTTAAATGTCTATTTAGTCTTAAATGTCTATTTATAGTCTTAAATAGTGTCTATTTATAGTCTTAAATAATGTCTTATTTATAGTCTTAAATAATGTCTATTTATAGTCTTAAATGTCTATTTATAGGATCATAACTGTGTACATGAATTACGCAATCTTGTTAATCAACAAGCACAGAAGATGGTTGAGATGCAAACAGAATTAGCAGAACATAAAATACAAATAAATGAACAAAAGAGAGAACTACAGCTGTTGAAGGTATTGTTTTATTTATCAATTTTTCAAATGGACAAAGGTCATTCTTGGCCTTAATCATCTTTACCAAAGTGAGGGGCTTGTACAAACCGCTTGTTGACATTAGACTTGGGGGCCAGTATTATCAAGTGTCTTATGACCAAATTTAGTCCTAAATTCTTCTTTGTTGTAGCGTTAAATTATCGTAAGATTTTTGATAATATGCTGCCCGGGTCACTTGACACATGGGAGTTTGACCATTGGGAAGCTCTATTTCCTCCTTTAAAAGATGGTCAAGTTGCTTGATTTCTCTGACACTCCTCTTGATGTGCATGACTGAATCGTGTGATATTCATTGATTGACAGTCTCTATACTCATTACTTGTGCACAGGCGCCAGTCACAAAATTTTCCTGATTATAATATAATATAGAGAAAAGGTCTCTAGTTTTCAAATCGTCGGCAAGCTTACAAAAATGTCCTGATCGTCAAATCTTTTTACTATCTGCTTTAAAATGATTTTTCTGCATATAAATACTTTTAATTGAAGAAAATCGATACAGAATTAATGAAATGGTCCCATATATCCCTCAAGAACCCTAAAATTCATCTGATGACAAACAACACATATAATAAAGGAAAATTTGTGACTGGCACCTGTGTACTCGTAAAGACTCGTAAGATAAAACTGAAATACATGTAATTATTTTATTAGTTAAGATATTTATTGGTTGGTCATCTCCGCGATATTCTTTGTATTTAGTATATAAAATGTTAAGTATATATATATTACAGGAATACATGAGATCTATGAGAGTATCAAACCCTAGAATGAGAGAAATACAAACAGAAATGGAACAATCAGATATAGTCAGGTATGTATATAGTTAGTTATTGGGATAAGCCAGTGGTTTAGTTGTAATACAATATGATGTAAAGATATTATTAATTCTAATGTAAACTTGTAAAGTGATTCTAATGTAAACTTGTAAAGTGATTCTAATGTAAACTTGTAACGTGATTCTAATGTAAACTTGTAAAGTGATTCTAATGTAAACTTGTAAATTGATTCTAATGTAAACTTGTAAAGTGATTCTAATGTAAACTTGTAAATTGATTCTAATGTAAACTTGTAAAGTGATTCTAATGTAAACTTGTAAATTGATTCTAATGTAAACTTGTAAAGTGATTTCTTTGCTACTGTTCTTAGGAAGAATGACATTTAGAAAAACATGTGTATTATTAACTATTGTACAATTATATTGAACTGTCAAATTGCATAAATTAAACGTCACATTACACATTATACAAACATGTACTTAATCCTTGGTTAAACTTCAGTAGTTCACATAGAGTGTATTGTTAGGGGTTTTAGCGCCTATAACTTTTGTATTATATATTATTTGTATTGTGAATTGTAGTTTGTGTGGCCAAGTGGTAAGATGGTCAGTCTGCAAAGCTTTTAGTTGTGGGTTCGAATCCCAATAGAAACTTCCTTTTATCTTTTTTTATCTTTTTAATTGTGGTCAGATTGCTTAAAACACAAAGCCCCTGTGCATCATGAAACTTGTAGAATTCTTTGTTATAAATTTGGTGGCATCTTTTTAAGTGATGATGACAGTAGTGCATCTGACAAGGAACTTTACATTGTTTGTTTTCTAATGTTTTTGTCCCAATACTGAATAAATGAAACAAAATATAAAAAAATAAAATAAAAATGCTTATAATACAAAGAATAATAAATAGATTATTGATGACATATTTACATTCAAACTCCCACTGCTTCCAAAAATAGATATTCTATAGCATTTCACTTTAACTGTATGACTATTCAGTCACATGAGATATCGACACTAAGTTAACCTGCACATGTATACATTGTATATAGAATGTGGAAATTAATATATTCAGTGTGCGAAAACTGTGTAATTATGCAATCTGACAGTTCAATATAATCATACAAAAAGAATATCACTTTGACCAGAAGCATAAAAATTCATTTTCTCTTAGCCTCAGTATGATTTGAATGTACCCAACAAGTTTAAACTATGGGGCATTGAGCCCTACATTTTAAACTTCTCAGCAAATTGCTGTAACTGGTATTTTTTCGGCGCAGCTGTCTAAGCCAACTTTTGACCTATATTTTAACCAATACAATTTGCTCTACCTTAGCTGTTTGTCCAATGAAAATCCTTTACGATATAAAGAAATGGATAAAACTTATAACACCATGAGCTATTTGTGATAAGCTGGTGCATAGCATGTACAGTAGCTGCTGACTATTTACTCTGTGTATAATGAGTGACTCATTAGATGCTAATTGATCACACATTCCTCGTGGCCCTTGCGGTATAACTAAACTGCAAATATGACTCAGCACACACTCCGAATAGGTTTTCATTTATCATACGTGGGCCGCCATTGAGCATTTCTATCTTTTTTTTTATGTTCGTCAGAAAGTAACATAAATCATTTGGTCCTTCTGGGAAGAAGTGATTTTTTATCGAAAATCATGGCATTGTTATTAAAGATGTTCTTAATTTTAGAATCGGACAGATTTTTTTCAAATTGACAAATCAGCAAAGTGGCAATATATTCGGACAAAAATTGTCAGTTGAGACTGAATTGCAATTTCAGACAAATTACATTTGACCTATAGTTAATACATGTACGTCGTTCATGACCAACATTTATACTTCAAGCCGTTGAAAATGAACCCAGCAGAGTGCCGAATATTTTTTTAAAAGATATTTCTTGTTTTATTTTAGATGGACAAATAGTTTACAAGTTGCTAGGGTAACTAGATGGGGTGGGATGATATCAACTCCAGATGCTGTACTACAAGCTGTGATAAAACGATCACTTATAGATAGTGGTTGTCCTTCACATATTGTTAATGAATTAATGGAGAATGCTCATGAAAGACGATGGCCCGCTGGTCTCGCTACTTTAGAGACCAGACAAATTAACAGAAGACAATATGAAAATTATGTAACAAAAAGAATTCCAGGTTGGTTTTTATTGGCCTGATTTTTCAACGAAAAAATTCGGCTAATATTTTTGCGAAACCCGGGCAGGTGGGCGGTTGGGCAGGTGTCAAGTGTTATTAACAATTGCGTTTTTCTTTACTATATATTTCTGCCATTTATTGTCAGATCTTTTTAAAACTTCATACAATGATAACATACCATGTGATGAACAGAATTAGAAAGTAACCGCAACTCTACTTAGCTTTATAATGGATTATTTCCCTATGTAATTTGTGTTAAAGATTTGCTGTAAATAAAGTAAGAAGCTCATATATTTGCTATTTTGCCTTTTGATTCAGTTCCGACATCCAATTATATTGGTTTGGCAGATTCTGGGGAAGAGTTGGAATTTGATTCTGGCAGTTACGCCAGCCCAATCGAGCACAAAGTTTACTTCATATTTGAAAATGTCAATGTTGCAAAGTCAGAATACACAGTTGGTTTAAAGTATATTTGTCTTCATTTAGGTATTTTACAATGATTGTTATGATTTCAAAAACAGTTATTTAATCTGATAATGTCTTAAGATTTAGCTTTGCACTCTTTTTAGTAACAACACTCGGTGGTATTGCATTTGATTTTAGTTCAAGAACTGCAACTCTTGTTTGGCTTGTTGTTATTATATATGTATTTATTACTTCCCTTTGTTAGGTAAACAAGCTGTGGTTGTGACAAATATAGAAAACCAACATATGCCAGAAGATCTGATAATGGAACCAGGACTTGTGATGATATTTGCTCACGGTGTTGAATAAAGCTACAAACATTATTTAGGTATGACATAAGAAGTTTTAAACTTTTTCTCGTAAAAAAATTGTAAGGTGCTCATTGCTTTAAAATTGCACTGCTTGACTTCATGTAAATTTAATTAACCTTTCTTATTATATGCTTTCCAGTGGAATACTGGGATTTATCGGTGAAATAAACAATCAACATTCCACTCTTTAGAACTAAAAAAATAAATTTGTTGTTTTCACTGTTTGGATTTGCCGTTTTGAAGGCTTATCAGACTTAATTCAGTAAATAGTGCCAGTTTAAAGCATAAAATAAACAGAAAAGTTGTTTATTTTGGTGTAATATCTGTTTATTTTGCTCGTGAACTATGAATATTATATTTTCACTCAAGGCTATGCCATATGTGAAAATATGCATTTGATGGATAATAATGAAATTTGATAAATTATAATTATAATGAAATTTGATGAATTTTAATTTGGCGCATTTTGATAAAATTTGAATTTTTTTTTTTTATTATTGGTACTTGTAATGAGTTTTTTGGAATGTTAATATTATTTGATGAATTTAAATGATAATTTCATTGTTTCCTTATTTTTCAGGACCAAATTTTCTACATAAGTCTTCAAGCAACAAGTGTGACTGTTATACTATTTATCTGGTTGTCATTAAAGATTGTACTTTTATTTTAATAAACTAACACTGATTTTGTGTACCGTTTTTTTTTGTATAAGGGTAAATGCATTTGTTATTATTTGCTTTTAAGAACAAAACTAATAAAGATGTTCTTTAAATTACAAATTGTTTCAATCTTTTTAAAGGGCTCGAAACTATCTACCTTATGTACAAAAAACAACATTTGATCTTAAAAGACATCTTGCTAAATAATTATTGATTTAATTCATTTTTAGGGTGGTTGTTATAAAAAAGTTGGCCAAATGACTTTTTTTACCTTTTTAAAACAATGTATTTCTTATTACTACCGAGTACATGATTTTTTTATCAATGACTAGAATTTTTCCTTACTTTCTTGTCAACCCTCAATTTTCTTATAAAAGTAGAAAATGTTTGTTACTTTATTGACAGCCCTCAACTTTCTTATAAAAGTAGAAATTTTCGTTACTTTGTTGACAGCCCTCAGTTTTCTAATAAAAGTAGAAAATTTTCATTACTTTCTTGACAGCCCTTTCTTATTTTGTATGATCGTTGACTACTGCATGTTCATTGTATATGTACATATTACATGGTCATTGAGTTTTCGTCTACATTTTAAATGATTATCATTTATATAATAACATATTTAATGAAACAATATGCTGAATCATTAATTAGTATTAACTAAGAGCTGGTTTCATGAACTTTGGGCTTGCTCATTTTTCAGCAAAGTAACGCCCAATCTTTCATTTCATGACATTTTGGTTTTTATCTTCTTCTTTTTTATAGCCATCCCAAAGATATTGCATATTGACCGTGCAAATGTATGTCAGGATTACCTTCTAAAGACTTGCTGCAACTGATTCATGAAGTTAATAAAAAAATAATGCTAGATATATCAATTAGTGCTGACGGATAAATATGTGCTACTATGTACCGGGACTGTTTTTGATTGATGTTAACTTGCTAAAATAAAATTTCTCATACAATTTGCAGGGTCCAACTTTCATTTAAAAGACTTTTGCATCATACATATGATTAAATGAGTTTTTAAATTTTACAAGTTTGGTGAAGGGTTTAATCAAAGGACTCTGTGTACAAGAGTTTTTCCCTTGGCTCATTTTTAGCCAGATTTTTCAACGTTTTTATCAATGCCGGGCAGGCGGGCGCCAGGTGTCGTTTACAATTGGGTTTTAGTTTTCAATTTGGTAAATATTTATGCCATTTATTGTCAGATCTTTATGAAACCAACGCTACCTGGCTTTATTATGGATTATTTCCCTTTGTAATTTTTGCGTTAAAGTTTTTAAATCTGACTTTAATGTGGTTTCCACAATATATTTCTTGTTTTTTTAATTATAATTTAGCTATGCGCATATTAATTAATACCTTATGACATCATTATATTGTCACAAGTAGGATGAGAAACAGGAATCTTAAAATGAAAAAATTTTCTTTAATAGTTCAGCAAATTAATACCATTTGAGGTAAAAAACCAAGTTGCATAACTCTAGCATGCATGGGTGAGGAATATCTATGCCCGACTTATCAGACTTGGACATTTATGTCTGTGGACAAGTGAATATTTTTTTGGTGTATTGCTCTTTCGTACAAGGGCATTTAGATCCAGGACAAGTTGATTTTTAGATTCCACTTGTCCATGGACAAGCGTAAATAACTTGAAATTGCACACTCATGCTAGCATGAATTTTGACTTTATTGTGGCCCTTGTATACTTAGTTTTGCATGTAAATATAAAATTAAGTTTCCAATCATTTTGGGCTGTCTACGAAATAAGTGGGTGGGCGGTTGCCCAGGACAACCAATTTCTAGTTCGGGCAACCAAAAATGTCATTTGGGCAACCATATTTCTACAAACAAAATATAGTCCTAGCCTCTGAATGATTTGTTCAGGCAACCACTTTCGTAACCTAATTTCGTAGACTGATTTCGGGTGCTGTGATATGATTGACAAAATTGTTTAATTGTGACATAGAGTAACATATTTTCTCTAAAGAATCTCCCCTTTTGATGTACATGATTGTGTATTATAAAATGTTAAAAAATAATTTACCATTTCAGTGAGCATAAATGGCTTAGAATTGAAAATATTTGACAATGTGCTTGTACATGTATATTGGTTATACAATGTTGTACATTATATTTTATATGATATACATGTTTGAAATTTCACCAAATTTATTTAACATTGTTTTGTTTTTTCTGTTTGGCGGTACAATGTTGATTAAAATGGCAATGTGATTAATTCAACTCATTGTTTAATATCTATGTATAAAAATTAAAAAATTGTATAAATTTGATTTTATAAAAATTGTTAGTCTAATGATATTTTATTTTGAATGATACAACACAATTTTGTTATCCATGTGAGATACTAGGTTTGTGTAATTGTATGTAAATATCTAACTTCATAGGTAAAATTTTTTATATCACATTAACCTTAGTTATGAATATAGTCCATTTTTTCTCAACTGTCAAAGTTTGAATATTTTCACAGCGATTGCATACACACTATCACAATATCATAGACAAAGAACATGAAATCACTGTGAAATTATTAATGTTTTGACATTTGAGAAAAAAAAGTCTATATGTGGGTTTTGAAATTTGAGTCCTTGAGAATTTCATGCTTTGCAAAGTTAAATGAGTGTGAAGAAAACAAGGGGTAATTCTAACATTAATTGGTCCCTTCTTTGCTAGCTCAGAGGGTTAGTGCGTCTAATTATGTATTGAGGGTTTGTCTGAATGATTCCTGAGGAGCAATTTTACTTCTCTTTATGTAGTTCGGACTTAAAATATTGTCTACAGTCATTTTCCCATTTACCTCTGTATCATTTAGGCTAGGGTAGTTGTCAACAACCGTTGAGGGCTTGTGCTTATAACTGATGAAAAGTTAAGGTCCACATATTAAGGCCTTTCTAGCCGCCCGGCTAGCTCAGTTGGTAGCACGCAAGTCTACTGATGGAGGGGTCATGGGTTCGTTTCTCAGGAAGGGCTTACTTTCGTGGAGCTTGGTCATAAAATTATTTTTACGGCCATTCTCCCTCCTACCAATGATTTAATTATGTAGAGCAGTTGTCAGTCACTGTAGAAAGTATGTGCTTAGTAGTTGATAAACAGCTAAATCCAGAGTTTTAGCCTTTTCCAGGAGCAGTGAGTAGGTTGACTGACCGCTGTTATATATGACCTATACAAAGTGTTGCTACGGCATTAAACCCAACAAAAACAAACAAACAAACAAGGCCTGTCTAAGGACTGTTGAGTAGGTCAACTGACTGCTTGATATGATTGGAAAGAGTGTTGAAAATCAACAGAACCGAACGGAACTGTTGAAAATCAACATAAAACACCATTAACTTGTCTCTTTTAGACTAGAAAGCTTCTGATATCATTGTTTTATCTGAATGGATAGAGGCTGTCGAGTATACATTTTCAAAAGTATTTCTATAAATGTTAAAATTTTAGAAGTGTTTCTGTAGAATTTAAACGGCTGAAGTATTTGTTGCATAATCATGTAATTATTTTGATTTCTTAGTTTATTTTATCATGACATTGTTATTATGGGTATTGTGTCAATTGGAAATATTTGCTGATATGATATTTCAAGTGCTTGAGAGAAAACTGTTTTATCTTACTTTGTTTTTAAATGTTATATTTGGCTTTAGTAATACCGTTGCCTGTAATAAAGTATTTTCCTTAAGTTAAGCTATTTCTGATTAAATAAGCATTTCAAAGGGCTACTTTGATTGGATAAATGGTGTTGTCCAATCAGAAACTTGTTTTTATTTTTAGGATATCATGTTATCCAATCAGGAGCTTGCTTTTATAAGATTTTGACAGTATTGTCCAATCAGATGCTAGCTAATTAAATTATGTAGACAAAGAATCCAATCATGAATCGGCTTTCATAATATTTCATTTTTTTTGTATTGTCCAATCAGAAGCTTGCTTTTATAAATGATAGATTTAGATAACCAATCAGATTTTGTGTATTATGTTGATAATTTTGTTATTTGTATTTGTGTACTGTGATTTAACTGGCTTTGTCTTTCTATTTAACATGTTTAGATCATTCACATTCTGAAACATGTTTCAGTTTGTGTTAAGTAGTTGTGGCGTATATTTTTATAAATCATGTGCAAAATAAATTTGTAAATATGTTATGACTTTACTTTTGTTGTATTTTTGCTTTCAATTTATTAGCCAGATTTTTCAACGAAAAAAAATCGACTAATTGTTTGGCGAAACACGGTGGGCGGCCTGGCATTCGGGCATCCGGTGTCGTTAACAGTTGCATTAAAGTTTTCAATTTAGCATATATTTCTACCATTTATTGTCAGATCTTTATGAAACTTCATACAATGATAACATACCATGTGATGAACAGAATTAGAAAGTAACTACAACTCTACCTGGCATAATTATGGATTATTTCCCTTTGTAATTTTTGAGTTAAAGATTTTAAATCCAGCTTTAATGTGGTTTCCACATTACATTTCTTGTATGAGTACTTGAGTTGAGTTGAAACTCTATTTGATTGACTTTCTAAGAAGAAAAACCAAAATATTTTTTCTTTGGTTGTAGACACTTAAATGTAGAAATAAAAATGAAATAAATACAGTGTTTATTTTCACTCATAGGGGAAAGGTGGCGGGGCCCTTTTTGAGGGGAAAATCACGACAAAAATGAAATTAGGGGATTTTTTTTCGATACTTGAGATAACATGGATACTCTAACAGAGTAACATTTCTGTCTACTTTTATGAAATTTCAACTATAGAACCCATATATTCATCTGTGATTTCTCTGTAATGCTTGAGGAATGGGCAAAAATGCTATAAAAAGTTAAAAAAGTTTTAGGACACTCTGACAGGGGAATTTTTTACCTAGGAAGGGGAAAAATATATACTTTTTGGGGAGGGGAATGGGGCCCTATTTCGGCCCCAAAATGGCCTGAAAAAAAACACTGAAATATTTCCTGTGGATGAATCAAATTATAAAACAAAAGATTTGTTCCCAAACTTATATACTAAAAAAAGTTGGTAACGAAATTTCCTGGGTACGAATCAAAATGTTAAACTATTTGTCTCCTAATGATTCAGAATCTTCAGACATCACACAGAAAGACACCTTTAGATGACAAATCAACGCAAAGCATTTATCTTGATGAAATGCTATTACATGTAATAGCTGTGATTGTTTTTGGAAGTAAATTTATATTGGAAAATTCTGAAAGTCGTTGAGGAGAGACTGTTTTCGGGATACTCCATCACATTGGAAATTTCTGAAAATTGTTGAGTGTCAACTCCCATCAACAGTTGTTTCCCTTTATTGAATGAATAACTGAACGCATGATGTAATCTCTGTGAGGTGCTTGTTTTTAGAGCATTCAGAACTCCTCGGCCATTCACTACGAATAACTCGATGAATGGTCTAGCAAACTCCACACAGCGGTTATTTCTAATTATTAATTCAATAACCTGGTTAATAATCGTAAAGCATGACTTTAGGGGTGATGGTTTTCAGCTCACCTGAGTACAAAGTTTTCATAATTGATATGTGGTATTATCTTGAGGTTTTCTACAAAGATTGTTCAAATTATGTTTGTGGGTTCATAATTGGCCCGGCTCCAGGGATCACTTTTCATCAGCCGAAACTGTTAAATCTTATTTCAGATGACATATTTCTCAGGTGAGCGGTCCAGGGTCCTCAGGACCCTCTTGTTAAAAGGAGGTTACTATGGGAAGACTCGTGGTGTCTATAATAGGGCTGTGGATCGTTGAGCTAGTTGCGATCCGATCCGAATCACGATTCAAGTGTAGCGATCACTCGTAAATGGAGAAGCATTCAGGAATTCATGTAATAACAAAAATAAGTGAAGAATTACGGAAGTTTTACTATATGGAAAACCATGTACTCCAAACACAGACGTTTGATGTCATTTTCAGTGATAAAATATTGTTTAAATGTGTAACAATCGAAATTTTGACGCAAGATCATTCGTTCCCAACATAAATTAAAGTTTTCATAAAGTATGATAAGTAGTGCGGCTTTTTTTCAATGGTAATTAAGCTAAAAATGTTCTTTATTTTTTCCAAAATTAGATCGCGATCCGACGATTTCGGACGTGACGAATATTCGTACTCGATTTTCTGGTTGAGATCGCGAATATCCGAGTACTCGGATACTCGCTGCAGCCCTAGTCTATATTAAGTATAATTTATTCATTACAATTTTAAATCTAGTTAATAGATAATCTCTTCACCCCACCTTTAAACTCCTCCACATTATTATCATAGCCTTTTATCTATGATTTGAAAAGATAGGGTCCTTGGATTGGACTATTGGATATAAACTACAGACGATAAATTAACCGATGTACATACATGTATTATATTGTATTATACATGTAGTATCTAGATCTACATAATTTAAATGATTATCAGTATGGAGAAAGACACCGACAAGTTCACAAATTAATTGTTTATCTAATTTCTGTAGCATTATACACTGGTACTATGTACTATTTCTCCAGGGACGGACATGTCGGGGCTTAGCACAAAACGGTCGTAGCTCAATTTAAAAAGAGTGAGTTACGACCGTTTTGGGCTAAACCCTCGATTTAGCATTTTTTAAAAGCTGGGGTGCAATTTGAAATTAAAAAACAACAACAATACGACTGGTACATTTGTATTTGTGCGTGGGTTACTATTTGTAAGCAGTCTGTATCCTTTCAGGAACAGACTTATGGACATAATTTATAAAGCTTATTTTATATGTGGGTTGTCTTTAAATGAAAGGGACTCAAAAAGATTCTGCTACGGCATAGAAAATGAAATGGTGTGCTTATTACTATTCATGATTGCCTTAACTAAAGGTTTTGTGAAACTAAGATACTTTTATGATAAATAATACTGATATAACATGGTTATAGTTCGAACAGTAATACTCCTAGGTTCGGTCCTTAAAGTTTAAATCATGTATCCCTAGAATTACGAATATCGGTCAACTTCAATTAATCTTTATTGCTTTAACGATTTCTGGATTAAGAAATGATGTAGCCGAGTATTGCACCCACAAGCTCTCCCTTGGAGATTACTGAAGTCAACTATGCGATGTTTTTTATTGGCTACGCCCCTTCTTAAATCAAACTTGAATCGAACCACAAATATACTAGTATACCAAATGAAGTGAAGTGGTCTGAACTTGATATAATACAGTTCGTACACTAGTTCTCAAATCTCTAATCATTACTGTTCATGTTACAGATTACAGAATTAAGTTATTTTTCTTATCTAGGTTAAAGGTCATATATCAAAGGTCATGGTGCACGCTGTATCATTTTCTAGAGTCACGTGACTAAAGTACGCCCCCTTTTATGTCATAGTGGCAAATTATATGTATATATAAAGTAATTAGGCTCAGAATGATTTAGAACGTGAATTAAGAACTATTTAAAGTTTGACTTGTCATTAATGTTACCCACCCAGTCCGAACCACCAGCATGGACATGGGTGGGGTAGGGTCGGAGGCTGGAACAATAAAGTCTATGGACTTTCAGGAGAGTTTTAAGTTTTCTTTAATAATTTAAAAGGATTTCTTTATTTGGAAAGACGATCTTCTCAATATGCAACAGAAATATCACATAAGGTAAGATTGTTTAATTTTTGTTTCCTTTAAGCTCTAAATTGTATCATTGACCATAATTATGTATAGCCCTGTATGTAGGGCCCATAATTGTATCAATGTTTAGATAATATCTCAATTTAGATGAATCTAGCTTAGGTGTTCACCAGATTGCGAGTAGATAGGCCTACTCGGATAGCAGACAGGGTTGACCTGACGCCGAATCAACCCTCATTATATCGTATATGGGCCAATAAATTAAGCCAACGCTGGGCCAGTCACATTTCATCATCGGCCATCATCGGCACCGTGTCGGCCCAAACGTAGGCTCATTATGGACCCAATTACGTTTTTACCAAGTTTTATCATAATGAAATGTCTGCTAGATAGGTATATTTTCATTGCATTATAAAAGAGCCATTTGGTATGCACTTCCATTAATTCTTTTAACGACGTTGATGATCGTCCTTAGAGAGAAACAACTCTCGACTCCTTTTGAGAGGGTAAACGAGGACTGGTAAAGAAAAATGATCCAGGAAAGCAGGTCCCATGTAGGTGAGCTCATCACTGTAACTATACAACTGAGAAAAAAATCGAATCTAGATTAAAAAAAGGAGCTAACGTAATAATCAAAGACTGACCCAGTTTCTAAACTAATGGGCGGAACCGAGTGGTTACGATGTTGAACTGGTAAGCAAAAGATGACCAACTCAGCGTTATTTCAAGCACACCCAGTACCTGTCTCATTGTTAGCTAGAAATAAAAACTTTATCAAGACCGACTAGCTCAGTACTTGGGTTCAGAAAGCGAACTCGAAAGTGATTTATCCAATTCAAGAGCTTGTTTCATAGTCAAACTAGCTTAATATAGATTTGTATAAACTTTTAAATATTAATTTATTTTGTTTCAGTGAGAAAATGTTAACTTCTCAAAGAATTAAGAAGACTTTGGTTGTGACTTTACCTGATTGGCTAAACTACCCACAAGAACGCTACGTCCGGATGCCATCTGCTTTCTCCGAAGAAAATGACGAAACCACGTTGGAATATACATTGACTGAATAAATAAGATAGATCGTGGTATTAAGTATGTTAAAAAATATTGATTTATAGAGTAGTTAGGTCGTTATAATTAGAAAAGGGGACATTCGATTGTGACCCTTTAAGTGACGTCATCATGAAAATATCATTATCATTCATGTGTAGTGGAACTGCATCGTATTTGTCATGATTAGACTGTGCAAGTTAAAAACATTTTATGACCTTGGTTCACTTACAAAGTATACCATAACCTCAATGTTAAGTATTAATTTGATGTCTGCGAATCAATTAGACACTTTTATCAAACATCCAATCTCATTGGTTACATCCGGTCAACTTCCGGCGTGTCAATCCTATTTTAAGGACCTCATTCAGTTTCATAACGAGACTGAGTAGTGCCAGCCAATTAGGAACTAATTTGTCTGTAAAAATGAATCTATATACATGATCTACTTAAAGGAACTAGTTCACAGATTTGGTTAAGATTTTTCTATATTTTCAAAATACCATTCAGTTTTTGTAATTGTGTCAAAAATATAATTCTTAATATTTTAAGACAAACTGACTTATATATTGCAAGAAATATACCATAAAAGTCACAAAAATGTTCTGAAATTGTCTATACCATGACATACGGAATAGAATTTTTACTACTTCAAACACTATCATTTGTAGTTGTATGTCAATTTGCACTAACATTGTCATTATCAAAACACTAATTTCCTGCTTAAAAATGCTTCCATACAATTTATATAGTTTCAGAAAAAGTTGATATTTAAGTTGAAATCTGTGAATGAGTACCTTTAACTCCGTGTATTAGGATAAATGCTATAAAAATAATGCTTTATTAGAAATGTATATACATTGTACATGTGTATGTACTAGCTTGTACTAAACTATAAAAACAAATGTATAGCAATATTTGCCTCGTACTTGGCCAAAGTAGTTATGTTTTAAATGTAAATAAGATGTTGCGCGCAAAATACAAAAAGTTTTTTTACAAATATTTCTGAATAGTGAACTCGTATATGCATAGAAAAAATAGAATTTTTATTTCTTAGAAACACGAGTATTTATAAAATTAACCAAGTTTTTTTCACTTAAAATTAAATAGCGATACATGTAGGGCTTACGGTCATTTCTCCACTAAGTCATTTCTCCCGTGAAGAAATGACTTAGTGGAGATTGTCCAGTGGGGGAAATGACTGAGTGGAGAAATGACTTGTCCCTACATGTAGTATAATTTTGCATCAAACATTCATCAATTTGGAATCACTATGTCATTTTCTTGTATTTTAATGTCATATAATTATAAACCATGTATTTTTATAAGTAATTATATATTCATGTATAACATAGCCTAGTAATATATTTAGCTTTATGTAACATATATAGTGTACTAGCTATGCAATCGTGTTTTGTAATATTGTTTGGGCACTTTGGCTGGTTTTGCGTCTGAGCACAATTTTTGACTTTAGCATCACATCACAACTAATAGTGAATCTATACAACAACCATTCAAATAAAATTGTCATCATTTTAGCAAGTTGTCTGTGTTAATGTTCTTAAATGTGAACACAACTCATAGCCGACATTGCTTGATCGATTATGTTCAGAAACGACCGAAGTTTTCCGGATATTTATCGAGACTATTTTCGGTGGCGCAAAAACAGCTAAGCGTCTTACAGTACGAACATTCACGACTTTGCACAGCCACTCGCGATGCCAAAAGAACAATTTTTGTAAATATTATTATTATACTCTACATGTATATCTCTTGTTAAATTATATTTTTGTAAGTAAATTTGCATTGAATATACTTATATTGTTTACGTGACTCTCGAAGACTCTCGAATATTCTCGTTTGTCTTCGAGAAGTGAATGAATGATGTCAGTTTTCTTTGTATGTGCTTAGTAATATGTTAGTTCAAATTGTACTCAGAGTAGTTGTGAACGATATTTTTATAGAAATTGTGAGGTGAATGTGTGCATTTTGGTTGGTTTTTGTATATTTTATATTTAATATTTAAAATTTTGTGAATTTTAGTGTTGTTCTAGTCAAACATATTAATCAAATATACGAGTATATGGTTGTTTTGTTGATGTTGTTTTGTAAACAATACTCCTAAAAGTGTAGATACATTATACATGTATAGTTGTAAATAGCTTTATTATTATGTATAATAATTATGTATTCTTAAAAATGTATGCTTGCAAAGCCCTTCAGATTTCAACTTGTCTTGATAAGCATGAGTGAATAGTTAAATGTGCTAAAAATACGATACCAAAGGCGGTCAGGGTCTGAGAGAGTTTCCAACTCCCCAGACAAGTTCAAATTGCCTATCAATGAAGAGCAATTTTGATTATTCTAAAAGAGGAACTATACAATACGACACAATTATGAGGACAAGTTAAATTCTATTTGGTTATAATTCATACTGTATATCTTTGTTACCAGTATTAGTTGATGTATATAATAGTTTAGATTTAGTGTTGATGTTATGGCCGAGTTTCCTATAAGCATATCGCTAGCTAGCGCTTTGTGCTCTAGGGCCCTACATATACCAAAAGGAATGCGTATGTGATGACAAATTAAGGCAACCAGGGGACAAAGCGCTAGCTAGCGATATGCTTAGAAAACTCGCTCTATGTGTTCAAATACGGTGAATACCCGACCAGGATACCATTAGAATATAACAACTTAACTCATGGTTTTTATTCTAAAAAGTAGACATTGTTTCACTTCTCTGTAGCTAACTTTATTTAAAACTCTGGTACCAGTCTGGCTAGCTCAGTCGTTAACGCGTTCGACTACAAATCAAGATGATTGTGGTTTCAATTCGTGGCCATGACCTATATACCTTTGTAAAGTTTAAAATAATTTTTATCGTTATCTTCTGCCTACCTCTGTATCAAGATGGCGGTTGTCAGCCACAGGCGAGACTATGGACTAAATACTACGTTATAAGTTCATATTAAATGTTTTCATGTTAATTTATGCTGAAGGAGTTTAAAAGAATAGCAAGAAAAGTAAAGTGAATGCCTAGATAAGTTTTAATGGTCTAAAGGTTGGAACTTCGTCGTATTTACTTGTTAACTGTATATTATATATAACGTTTATCTATGACTCAAGAGCAGTTCCTGAAAATATGCAATTAGCTTTATTCTGAGATCTGCATTTAATGATATATCAAATACAATGCCTTTCCATCATTTTTTCAGTGTATGACTAGCATTAAGGCGACGTAACTCTTGGTAGCGCACCACCTTAATGTAATTACAACAGAGTAACTCTCGAGTAGCGCACCACCTTAAATATGTATCAAAATGTATAGCAATGAATGAAGCCGATGGTCGTATTTTCAAGGAACTTGCTTCTTGAGACAGCCGGGCTTTAGTGCAATATTTTTTCCTTTTATTTACGTTTGTATATTGTATTAATATGTCATTGTATCATTTTGCTATTTGTAAATATGAAATCTATATTATGCTTTTTCTGTTACATTTTTCTATTCTATTCACTGTTTCCATAGCAATGGAAATGGGGCTCTGCATGCTATATTGTGATACTTTATTTGTCTATAAATTATAACCTTTATATTGTATTATAATTACTTATGCCTTATGTTTATACCACCGTCAGTGTCTAGACTAGTTCAGTAATAACTAATAGGCAGCTCTCCATGCACCAAATGAATCGTTAGCTCCCTGGCGCTATATCATGAACGCAGCACTTGATGCACCGAATGAGGGGGGGGGGAATTCCTCTAGCACTATTCTTTGCAGCGCTCCATGGGCCAAAAATCAAAAGTCTTAGCCCTTGACGCTATTATGCAGCTCTACATGCGCCAAAAATAGAAAGTCTCAGTCCCTGGCGCCATTCGGAACACCCTCGACCTTTCATGAATGAATAATCTCGAAAGGATTCGTGGGGGGTCTTCACTGGATTTTGGTGATTTTACTACCTACGCGAGGCGAAGCACGTAACGGTTACACAAAATAGTTCTTGTAGTATACACACAGATCTTTGTCTAAACATATTTATTTGTTTTAAATTGAACCAAATATTGTTCATCGGTATCATTAAAATGTGTAATTTCAAATTTACGGACTAAAAACGAAACTTCAGTCATCGCCTTAACGATCGTGTATTTATTGTTTACTTCAACACCGGTTTTTCCAAAATGGCGTCTAAATATGTCCGAGGTTATTCGTAGCGAATGGCCGATGATGTTCCGAATGTCCTTGGCGCTATAACGCAGCGCTACATGCGCCAAAAATCATATCTTACCCCTTAGCGCTTTAACGCAGCGCTCCATGAACCAAAACAGAATTCCCTCCCCTGACATTATAACCCAGCATTCTATGCACCGATAAAAAGGCAATGGATAATTATAGACATTTGGCGATGAGTATAAACAGATGTACATCTTTGTCATACGCTACATTCCAGCTTGTAATCATGCACATGCAACCTATTACATTCATATATACTCTCATTTTTTCATTCCGTATTACTGTATTTTTTGCAACTACATATTTATTTAGTTCTTCAATTTTAATCACATTTTTGTAAATACATTTATTCATTGTGTCCTATCGACAAATTCATTTATTATAATGCCTGCAAAATGCTGTTCCAAATTTTTCTACGGTAATTTCATGTTTATCGTTAATGTTAGCTGAGTAGTCTCAATTACTAACCTTTTACAATTTAATCATTTGCGACATGTGATATTTTACTGCAGTTACCGAAGAAGTCATTGGTGCGAAACCAACGCGGTCTGGTAATACCCTTCCATAACAGTTTGACAACAGTGTCGATTGTCCTCCAAGTTTAAGGTATATGGGAGGTTGACACCATTGTAGAAGGGTAGGAGAGTACTGGTTTTTGACAAAGATCCAGGAAAACTACTTTAGGTGAGCTGCCTGCGTAAAAGAAACATAATGTTTGTTGACACGGCGTTCAATCCAACCTAAAAAGATGCAGTTACCATCTGTCGTTAATGGACAACAAATTGTAATTTTCTTCTTTTGAAAGAGTTAGAGTTTACCTCTTTAAAGTCAGCATTAGTTTCATTAATGCATCTTCTGATCATTTCCTATTGCCGTATCAATCATGCTTCGTTGTATATACGTGTAATAAAACTTTTAAACAATGTTCAGTACCTAAATACTCAAGGGAGGTAACTGTTAATGTAAATAAGTGTATGTTAAGTGTTGAATGTATCCTGAGTGTGTCGAACATTTGTACATGTATCCAGAAATTATTTTGAAATAAAATATGATATATAAAATTACATTGCAAGCATTTTATGTTTTTATCTATTTGTTAAACTGTCTTAGATTTTATTCATAAATCGTGCCTCCTTAACTGATTCTCTCATATGAGGCGAGTTTCCTAAGAATATCGCTAGCTAGCATTTTGTGTCCTAGTACCCTTCTTTCACCAAATATGTATGTGATATCAAAAATATACGATATGCGTTGGAAACTCGTCCATGGTGTTTTGTAACGCTTGTAATAGCATCATACAAACTGGTTATTATTGTACGTTTTTTCTCAACTGTCAAAGCTTGAATAATTTCACGGTGATTGAATGCATTGTTTTTGTAATGACGGCCTTATAGTTATTAAAAATATCTTGACTAAAACATATCATACGGCATAAGAAGCTTTACTCAATCATAATACACACTTTCAGAAACTCATGGGTGTATTACGACAATAATTTTAACAAACGCATTCACCGTGAAATTATTCATGTTTTGACAGTTAAGAAAAAAACGAACAATACATTTAGCGTATGTGTGCAAGAGTTGTCATATCATTATGGGTTGAGCTTCGACACATTGAATGGCGTACCAGATGGCAAATTTGTTCAATATGCTGTCTGTAGGCCTATTGCACAAATGGGTTGTGCGATGTTTGCTATATAACTGAAATGCGGTGTTTTTGAGTCTTTGATTGTCAGTCTCTGGATGTTGAGCTATAGACTGAAGTATGTTTGGCTACAATCTTACAAATTGAGACATTGAACCAATATTATATATGTTAGAATAGACCATTAACTTGTCAGCAAAATGTGTAATATTGTTGGAACCTTTAGTATTATATTATATAAATATCACATCCTACTGAGGGTGATAGAACGGAATGTTCAACCTAAGGCCATGCCAAATTGGAATTCTGTTAAGCGTCAACTCAAGTTTGACAAACCTAGGTACCTATTCACAAAAACACACAAACCGAAAACAAAAAACACATATATTTTACATTTTAAATATTTCAATCACTTTTGATTCTCAAAAAGCGTTCATGACTTTGGCCGTTACAAAACCCTACAGAGCAGGGAATTAATATATGGTTACATGAGCTGCTTATGTTTTGGTGGGGGATTGTGATTACGCTGTTGTTTTCGTTTGTCTTTGTGAGAAGACGAACAACCTGCACGAGTCGTACATAAAGTCGCACGATCATGGCGCATGGTTCTGTCTACCCTCTCATAGTACTAAGAAACCATTTAGTAAAATTCAACACCACTTTTTAAATTTACTTTGGCTCTTTATGCCTTGTTTCACTTAAAAAGCCTTTTTGGTTTAAAAGTAACTTAATCTACGAACGAGTCATAATTATTTCATATCTAATTTCATTTTATAAATTTGGACATTTCTAAAAAGTTTGTAGATAATGTTACTTTTCAACCAAAATGATTCTTTGATAGAATGAAACAATACAGAATTTGATATAAAGCCAAAGTTAATTTAAACGTGGTGTTGCCTAAAATCAAGTTGCATATAGTGGTGTTTAATTTTACTAAATGTTTATACTTAGATATATAGAGGGGGAAGACAGTGTAGCGCGACATGATCGTGCGACCTTATGCACGACTCATGCAGATTGTTCGTCTTCTCACGAAGACAAACGAAATACAACAGCGTAAGCACAACCCCCAGCAAAACATCGACAGCTCTGGTAACCATGCCTTATTTCCCTTCTCTATATGAGAAAGGATTGGCGTGGTGTTTTGGAACGACCTGAGCCAATAAATGCTTCACCAAAAGATGGCAAACGCTTGGTAGTGTGTATGACTGAACGTCAACAGTACAATCCTTCTTTGTGTAATGTCATTTTTTGTATTACAGATTAAAAACTATTCAGCGGTTTGTGAACTTTTTAGTTAACCATGTCTATTAAATTCAAGCTGACTTTAATACAAGTAACTTTAAGATGGTATGTTCAGTGTGAATAATTTTACAAGTCACACAATTTTTATGTTTATTAAGGACTTAAATAACCCATTAGATCAATATTTCAAAATTAATATACACTTATATACCTCTTTTATTTTATGCTGAATATTTGTAATATATATTTATGCCCTTAGGGCATTCAATTGAAATATACAAAAGAGTATAAATATACATTGTATATATGCAGGGGAGACAATCTAGTCTAGGATATGAAACACCACGGTTGCTTCCCGTGGCGTTTGAATTAGGTTACCTTGAATATGATAAGGCCATGACAAATTGGAATTTTCTTAAGGGTCAACACAAGTTTGACAAACCCAGGTACCAATTCACAAAAACACACAAATTGAAAACGAAAACACATGTCCATTCTAGTTAGTATTCACACTAATAAGTACTTGGTAGTACATGAATGTTTATGCCGTTAATGTGAGATTGAAGTAATTCTATAAATAAGTAGATACAACTAACACATGTACATTTTCATTTTTCAATTACACAGAAAAATGAAGTAGCAGTTTTCCTGAGAAAAATCAGTTATCGAATCCCGGAACAACAGAATTATTTATGAAAAATTCAACAACATTTTGTGTTATTTTTAGATTGAGGACTCTAAAACCTACGCGCACGCGGACGCTTAACAAAATTTCGACATGGCATGGCCTAAAGCCTCGGCTGACGTGACTTGTCAAGGGTGAACATTCCGTTCTATCACCCTCTTTAGGATGTGATAGTTATTTTATTTTATCGAACAACAAAAGTCAGAAATTGTTGACAATTTTATAGACACAAACCATTTCATTTTATCTGTTTTATTTGTTCTGAACTTGAAGATATTTTTACTTCTTTTTTGTTTCGTAAAAAGCAAGTGTCTGTGCAAGGGAGGTAACTCAAATTAAATGGCTTAAAGCTTGGGCCCGGGTATTAGCAAACTCCAATGCAGTAGTCTCCCATCACTTTAAGCGGGACGATAGGTGATGTCAAGCAGGCCGATAGGTGATGTCCAGAGGGTGACATTACAAATTGTCTACTGATGACTTCACATTAAGCTATTATTATAGTAAATAAACCACGTGATGTACAATAATATATAATGGCAGTTACGAGTAGTGTGCAAATTAGACTGTGCAACAGCATGCTGCTTTTAGACATATCAGCAATTATCAAAAGAAAACCTCTGTCGTGAAACATCTTCCTCAGTACACAATTTAGATGGCACTGTATGAGGCTATTCAAGTTGGTCAAATCTAGGTAGCTCTTCGTTAAACACACAAACCGAATATGAAAACACGAATATTTTTACGACAAAAACAATGCATTATTTATATTTTTAATTAAAAAACATCATCATAATATGAAACAATAGTCTGAATTACTTATAAAATGGCTAGTTTAAGCACAGACTTAAACATATAGTTTAGTATAAAATACATATAGTTCATTGATAAATTGCTTACGAATAATAACCTCGATGCCGAATACATTTTCCTGGAATGAAATTGTCATTATCAAATCCCGGAACATCGGAATTATTCCGCCAACATTTGTTTTTGGATTAAGAACTCTAAAACCTACGCGCACGCATTCTCGTTCCCTGAGTACTAGTACAATTCTCAATACTAGCTAGTATTGAGAATCCTTCTAGACTCTGGGATCGAGAATGACTCGCACGCGGACGCTTAACAAAATTCCGGTATGGCATGGCCTAATCTACAGTACATGTATGACAATGTATACCTCCGACATAAAGTAGCATGTAAAAAGAAACACAAAAATAACCACATATCAGCAGAAGAATCGGGTTCATTAAAATATTAGTTTATTTCTAACAGAATTAAACGAAATAAATATAACATAATTACATGCAATATTTTTATGCAGACGCAAAACGTTATTACAATCAGACCATTTTTTTTTCTGAAAACCTTAAGGTACATAACGGTCTGCACATTTTCCACACCAAATTAATGTACTCTTCTTAATTTTTGGTCAAACACAAATAAATCTTTTAAAAGTTTAGCACCATAGAATTGGGATGGAGAGAGTAGCTTTTTAAAATTGTTCCAATCAAGAGAGCGAATATTTAACTCAGTAGAGTCGAACACAAACAAAGAAGGCAAGAGTAGCTTTCACCTCTTGATGGGGGAGTTCTGCTTACCTAGGCTTCTTTGATTGACCCTGTTGACAACGGGTATCGTACACCCAGGGGGTGGGGAGGCTTATTAGACACAGTTCTCAACAATACTTTGAGTCTTGATCAAAAATTTACTTGCAATTGCTTTTCTTAACAGGTTCATATGTTCTTTGAAAAAAACACCTTAAAAACACTAAATGGTTGGATATTCAAAACTTTCATAACGGCAATTGATAAAACAGCCTGCCTTTTAAATTACTGTCCGATTACTTTTTGTTTATCCTAATTTATCCTCATGTTGTAGGATAAAACGGCCTATGTCAGCAAATCTGCCTACACCGTTGTTTAAAGCAGTTTCATTGGTCAATTCATCCGGATCCGGAAATGTAAAATGAATAGAATAAACGTCTTTGCGCCAATCAAATGGCTGCTCTTCTGTGAATGATCTGAAGTCTGGATGAAAAACTGGATGGCATTTTAGACGAAAACACATAACTTGGAGATCTTTTTGAATTTTTAAATACTGTGGATAGCGTTCATATATTTTATACGGAAGTTGCACAGCGTTGTACAAGAAGTCTTGAGATCTATAATTAATTAAAGCATCCTGCCACCTTTTAACAAATGTTGATTTTGGTTTAGCCATAAACACACCGAGATTGATCGTATCGGGGAAATTCCCTTCTTGCATGTGATCTAAATTAGCAATGGCGTCATATCCGGTTTTTATTAAATCATCCGGATTTTTAAGCCATAACACGTCCCAATCCATATAAATGCCGCCATATTTTAGCAAGCACTCTGCCCTTACGATATCACTTCGATGTTGCGCGTACATCACTCTATGTCCAAAAATATCAAATGGCTTTTCACGTTTTATCATAACAACACGTTTGTCCTGTCTCACTTTAGTTAAATATTTACCACTTAAGCCACCGTCCGTGTGTATGATAACTTTTTCTGGGTTCAGAATAAACAAGGTACTTAACATACTAAGGTACATCATGAAGTCCATTTCTTTGTGACCAAACCAAACATAGTGGACAATTTTTGGAATTACTCCTGGTAAAAAAGACTGAGGCACTATTTTCTCTTTAGAACCATACATAATGTTTCTAACAAGTTGACTGAATTTATCGTCTGCTTCCAGAACGTCATGCGGATGGAACACATTATCCATGACGTAACACTCAGATATTGTGTCGTTTTCAACAATTTTGCTTACTGGTACACATAAATTTGCATTTTCCGGAAGTACCGAATCTGAAGCAAATTTTCGACGGAAGGACTTAAAGTCTGAATCATGGTCTATTCCCATAGCAACGGCTACCTTAAGTTCCTTCTCAGCCGAATGTGTTGAGAAAAAAATTGTCCGTTGATCTTTTAAATGTTTCACCATGTTTTCCGTTACTAAGATATTTTCGCCGACAAAAATCCCTAAAATAAAACGAACATAATTTTTTTGTGAAGAGTTTTATAGCTCATATAAATAACCACAAAAACGCTTGTCACTACTATATTCATGGTAATCCCAAGTTTTTAATTATAGATATTAATTTCTGGAAAGCTGGTAATGTCAAGGAATTAAAGATTAACCATTTTCATTGACATAAACAACAAGAAATACCAAAGCAAATCGAATATGAACATGCACGTCGACTTGTATTCATAGAAAAGTATATTTAAAAAAGTGATACTACGTAGCAATATGCATTATGAAATCTTTCGCTAGTCGGTTGGTAGGAATTCCTGTTTTCAACTGACTGACATTGAATAACAATTAAGCTATTTTAGAACTGATTAAACCATGTAGAGCAGTTGTCAGTCGTTGACGTATGTGCTGTATATCTAGAGATTTAGTATTTCCAGGAACGGTGAGTAGCCTAAAAACCGCATTAAATCTAACAACAACAAATCAAAGCTATATTCGGAAAATACAATTTGTTAACAATATTTACCTCCCCTGTCTTCAATCACAGCTAAACCAAACCAGAACCCACACCCTTTGTCATCACCGTCCCAGTTAGCTGGAAGTTCTTTTAATACTAAAGATGGGATAGTTTTCTGAAGTTGAGGTAGCCAGTCGTCGTATTTATCTTGTTTTGGCGGGAATTTCTGATGAAACTCGATAATATCTGGCCTCAGTGTCTTCCAGACGCTTAAAATACTGACATAGTTCCGGAAGCTGAATGTGTCGTTTGGACACCACACAAAATGAACGGTATTTATGATTTTGTGTTTACTGTTATCATCAATGCTGTGTTCTACGTATCCCCGTAGCTCGTGTAGCACTTTGTCAGCTTCCATTCTGTCTGGTTGTTTTTGTCCGTCTGATCGAATGTGAGGACCAGCTGTTATTGATATCACTTTTGTACTATCGGTCAAATTGTCCAAAGCACACAACATAATGAATTCATAAATCGTCACCATCAAAACAAGAAATCCAATAGCAACCAGAATACATGCGCGCGCAGATATTTTCGACTTCCTTCTTGACTTATTCATAACGTATTGGCGTCTGAAAATGAATAATAACAATAATAAAAAATCTCGCAATAATAATTTTAAACCACAATTGCGTGTTTTCCCTGATTTGGTTAAATTTACTGATGACAAGTTGCCTATATTCACATTTTTGGTGTGTCATTTACATTTTTAAAAATGCACTTTTTGATAGTCTTTAATATGACTAAGGCAAAGACCAAAAAACAAGCGTTCGTAAACTTTGAACAGATGACGCGACAAAACTTGCCTACTATTAGCAGATTATTTTAAGTCGGAAAAATGTCCTATTGTCTTACACGCTTTATTCTCACATATCAAAATTCCCTATTGTTCCATATCTCAAAGAAAGGATTTTAACTTAGACTACGAATGTTGATATCTTTTGAAATACAATACTTTCAAGCCTTATAGTTAAGTGAATGATTCTGAACCCTAGTATATCATAAGTTCAATGTAGTTTTCAAAGCTCGTTCAGCAAATATGCGTCGTTTTGTTACAATTTGAAACCTCACAGTCGCGAATATCTCATCGACGTTTAAAACTCCTATAAACTTACCTAAAACAACGCTGTACGTATTTCCAATATCTAGTTTTCAAGAATTTATTACCACCGTGCGACACATGGAACGTGATATATGATTTTTTCACAGTATACGAGAACAAGCCAGTCATAAAACTTATTTCTAAAACACGCAATCTTCCAAGATTCTCTTAGATAAACATAAATCTTCACTGACGATATTTTCATGGCCATACTCCGATAACTATAAACAAATTGCCATAGTCATTCATATTTAATACAAATGCACTGGATATTATTTGCTAATCGAATCTGTAACCAAAGAAATACGGCGATAACGGAATTACCTACTGTTAAACACCGCTCGGAATATTCCGGAATTGTTCGGTGTTCCTCGGTAATCAATATGCTCCAAGGGTACATTTTGTTAAATTAGCTTTTACGGAATTTGGCGAATTGAGCCGAAGATTTAACAGGTTCCGATTAGTTTGACATAACGTGTGATTGTCTGCTTATACAGTATCGATTATTCTCCAATCCTCACCGATATGTATCAAGATTAAGTAAAGTATGTTGTTTTTCGGAATTCAATTAACTGTATCTGAGATTACGTACATACATAAATACTTAAATAAGGTCTGGTGCTGTGATTTGGAAGTAATGGAAACGGAGATTCAATTTAGTTCAATCATGGCAAAAGCGATTACGTAAGGTGTAATCACGGCAAACGCGATTTTGTGAAGTGCGAACTTGTCAAAAGCGATTGTACGTGGTTTGATTATGACAAATGTGATTCTGTGAACCATAATCATCGCTATTGCGATTTTATGGGGCGGGAATTTTAACTTGGCAACACTGATTATCTTGGCATATGTGATTCTTTTGGGTGTGTGGTAAAGGCGGTTCTATAAGGTGTGATTTTGTCAAATGCCATTTTATGGGGTTGATCCTAGCAAATACGATTCTTTTGGGATGTGATTTTAGTTAATGCGTTTCTATGGGGGCGGTGATCTTGGCAAAAGTGATTATGCGAGGTGCTATCTTGTTACAATGATTCTATGGCATACGATCTTGGTAAATTCTATCCAACAGGGCAAAATTATGACAAATGCGATTTTAAGAGCAAATTATCAAAGCATTACATATTGTTTAATTTTTTACTAAACGCACGTGGATTTGCTTCGAAACATTTAGGAGAAAAGTTCAGATCCTGTTCATACAGACTGATCTGTTGGTGCCTTCATTGTAGTAGTTATAATAACAAATCCTTTAAGTTCATTGAAAATCGAATTTACAATTCTATATGAACTCTACAGACAGTATGTATCGACTTTTGTTACAAATTTGAAGATATGTATCTTCTTACTGCTATTGATAAACAGTTATATTCAACTTTAATGGTTGTTATATCATCAATTCTTACAGATTGCAAGTTTTGCATATTGTAATGTTGTACAATCTGCAGGATACCACGGTACGTCACGTGACTCGGTAATAACTGCAGAATGTCTATGCTTGTTAGTACATAGTATAAAAAAAACTTAAGCTACATGCCTTTATATTCCTAGCTAAATGAATACTTTTCTGATTTTTGACAAAGTTAGCACAGCTACAATGAGCACAGTTTTATCTGATATTTAAAATATAGTTTTGAAAGTTGTTCACTTTTATTTTCTTGTATTGAAATCAGGGCTCGTATTTAACAAAAAATGTACTTGCAATTTTTTTGCGAATTGATTTTATTTCAACTCGCAAAATGAAAAAACAACACTCGCATTTCGTCTCCAAATTTTAATAGCATACATAGTAACTATTAATATAAGCAGTATGTAAACAATATAATACTATATTCATTCATAATAGAACAATGGCATCATTGTGGGATAGACAAATAATATCAAACATCTATTTTACTGTGAATTTTTAATTGATACTGTCGATTTTCCTGGTCGTTTCAATGATTATTTCAGACTCATACGTTTGAACAGTCCCTCGCAATTTTCAAAACCCACTCGCATTTTGCGAGTATGCGAGCTTAAATTCGAGCCCTGATTGAGAGGTAATGCCTGTTATACTTCAAAATCAAGTATCGACAAAATAGACAGAGTAATAATTTGCAACATGAAAATGTACTAACTAACGTTGTTTATATAGAACAAAAATGATTTTTTTTATTGAAACATACGTAAATCAATCACACTGCGTAAGACAAAAATACTCACTAAACTAACATAAAACATTTCCTAATCAACTAATGAATTTACTTCCGGATTTTATAAGATGTTCCAACTCACTATGTACTGAAGTTTTATCTACAGTTGACATATATTTTATAAATACAGTTAAACCTTGATTGTACGACCATAAAAAGAGATGCTACACCGTACGTTAGATAGTGAAAATTAAACGATTCTGAGACACTATGTACGGGGTAACCAGTAAACCTCAAATCGTTTGGACTTGACTTTAAATGAGCCAGGCTCTGTAAAAACCGGGCTTGATAAAAAAATTGAATTTAAGATTTTTGCATATTCTGATTCTAGACAAATTTCTGATACTATTATCGCAATATTTACGATGGTTTTAAAATGAGAGCAATTTTACGACATTAGGTGTACACCTCATCGACGTGCTCCACAACGTCATAATACCGTATATTTATTGGTAAGGACGTCTAACGGCTAATAATCATGATTTTGGATTCACAGGAGACGTTGTTTTGTTTTGTTTCACTTTTTTAAAAGGTTGTGAGTTATGTTTCGATGTGACACGAGTCTCCAGGGATTTACAAAAGTTGTGACACTGTTGGAACATACGAAGCTAGATAATGAGCAATGTATGGCTATGGTTATGTACAGCAGTCCCTTACCAATCCACGATTGAGGAAGATTTACAAAATTGAAGTGTGGGTAAGAGATTCAATTGCAACAGTTTCAGTGCAATATTTCGAGTTGATCTTTATAGCGAGTGTTTACTGTATATTGAAAAACAATGCTTAGATTATTATTGCATACTATTACACTAGATATTTCTGGTATTCTATGAAGGAAAATATGCATCAAACAGATTACAGGTAAACTTCTTTTACCTGTCACCTTTCAATGAGAGCAACTCCCAACAACAACCATTACGACTTTGCTTGTCTTAGTTATTTGCAGTGAACAACTATAATGACTTAATCAGTTGACTTCACCAGCCTAAGTCATCATCCAGTGAAGAGTGACCCTACCTTACACAGATACCTCTCTATAAATCTCTATAACAGACCTTTTTAGTATAGTGTAATCTGATTAATACCGAGTTTCAGTTCGCCTACTCGCCTATTTAGATCTGGCCCTTTTTTTACGAGGGTCACGTTCAGGTGACCTTTTCTTATTATACTTGTTTTATACATGACGAAATCGTAGCCATCGTCTACGTCACGCAATTTGAAATGAGCCGTTCAATCGTAGACTGTGAATAACGCCACAGTCAATTTAGCTCGCAAACCTTAGTCTAAAAATAGAAATTACGAAAAAGTCAAGATGCTATGAATAGTGTTTCGTTTAGATGAAAGATATGCATTGATTGGTCGACATAAAGGTCATTACGACGTGATCCTCCATGAGATCCTGTACGACAACGCTCTACAGGATATCTGTTTACGGAGATTGATTTTAGTGCTACTTGTGGTCGTAGTTGAGAGGTGTGACTGTATTTCTGTCTGACATATCAGCAGGTGCTGCTATGAAACACACATTATTTTGATGATCCAATCATTGGCATGCACGTATGAGTTGTAAACATACAGTGAAATGAATCACATAAAGGTCGTATAGTTCGCACATAATAACATAACGTGTTAGTTAACATAGAAATGAACCAATCCATTCCAGGGGTAGGCAGTATTGAACATAAATGTTGTATAGTTCATTTTAACAAAATTAGTGTGACGGAAGCACCTTATTCAGAAACGAAGGTCAGTGCAACACCATCTGATCGTGCTGCGGTAGCGTACATAAGATCTGATATTAATGCTTTCTGTACTTCCTTTTTTCTTTTCTTAGTGTATCACAAGCGATGTGCTAGCTTTACACGTAAGACAGTATTTGCTTGATAGAATGTTTTATCTAAATAGTTTATTTATAAATGAGGAAGAAAAAATGCGAAATGCAAAACAACAACAATAATACACACTTACCTGTAAACAACAGCTAGTTTGGAATATGCACTACTGTAAATCACAAAAATCGTGCCGTTCAAATATCAAAGTATATTTAAACACATGTTTCTTCACATTACATTCGGTCGCAATTTTTGTACTTATACTTATCAGAAAAAGTAAAGAGACTATACAAAGTACGTAGTTTAGTTAAGTTTTTCTTATTGCTGAACTTCTTTAGGCCAGATAAAAGATTATATCCAGAATTCAATTGTCTTGCTTTTACTCTGTGATACAGACTCACGTTTACTGCAACAATAAAAATATGTGTTCAAAGAGCAATAGTTTATCATCCGTGTTTCATGCTTTTCAGCAATAATGTGTCACCAACTTGGCAAACCCCACAAATAGGAGTTCCGAATTAGGTCTATCGTCCTACTCACTGTTTAGTGAGGATGTTTAGATCTCTTGACAAATTTATTTCACCATTACTTGTATTTAGCACATAACTTACCTAATGGCTGGCTGCCCAATGAGGGACTTTTGTCAGTTATCTTTCCTTGATAAAATCAGAAGCAATCCAATTGGCAAGTAGGTCCTATCAGATGGAATACTCTAATTTTATCATTGAAGTCCTATGTAAGGATTTTCATCTAATATCTTTCTTATTAAGATATTTACAAGAGTGATAGTTATTTAACAAAACAACACGTTGCTTGATTTTCAAACAAATTAAATGATTTACAAAAAAGTTATTTAAGATTAATCGTGGCAAATTGACATTGAGAAGTAAGGTAAAAATCAGAGTAATCGAACTGATTGGACCTTCCTATTTGAAGAGTATACACGGGGAAATAACTGACTGAGGTTCCTTATTCGAATTTTTTGTCTATTGTCAAAACTTGCTTGTTAAATCTTTTCACAGGGAGCTGACAACTGTTGACTCTTCATTTATATTATCATCATTTTTTTAAAGGTATAATCTGCCAGCCACAGCCAGGAAACGAACCCAGGACCCTCTGATTTGAAATACTGCTCTCTACCGCGTCACGGCTGCGGCTCTTATTCACTCCTTTACTCACATATGTTGATTTCAAATATTGTCTCAACTACTTTGAATCTTACAGTGAATCTTTTTACCCAATAGAAATACTCCAACTATTTCAGCCCATAAAAGCACTTCCGATATGCGCAGTTTGGTTTCAAATATCGACTTCCGGTGTCAACTAAAGTCAACTTCCACTATTATATTGAAATTCAATGGTATAGCACAGAAACCTATTCGCGTGACTGTAAAGCTCCTTTACTTATTTTGTTAAGTATACTGTAATATTTTAGATAACAAATAGTCGGAGATAAAAGTATGTACTCAACCAGTAGTTAATTTTTAAAATACTTGATAGAAGTAAAAGATTAAATACAATATGAACTTGTGACTGTCAGATTAGTATATTATTGTAATCAAATTTAAAACGGCTTAATTAATTTACATTGAGAAACGCCTTACTTTTTAAGCAGGTTACAGATTACTAATGGCCTGTACAAATTGGCATGTGGTGTATTAAAGTGCTTCAGTAACGATACGACGATGACCGATTTACTATATGTTAGTGGTATTTTAATTGTATTCCCTTTATTTGGTCAATTTGAATAAGCTATGAGTATGCTTGTATTTTATACGCGCTGGTCAAATGGTCATTTGAATCGCACTTTATAAAATCATTCTTGGAACATATAAAAGGAAGCCATTTTGTTTCCTTTTTTATTAAATATTTTTGCTATACTAGGATTAAGAATTAGAAACCAATAACTGCACCACACAAAAGTTAAAATCAATCCGTACTATCGACATATTTAACCTCTAGATTTTGTTTGAGTAACGTCCCTTTAAATTGTTTTAATCACTTTCCTTAGTAATTTGTTCTACTTACTTCCATTTTAAATATTTGCATGAGTTGCTTCCCTTTTATTTTCCCAATGTTACTTCCATGAGATTTCGTAAACGTTATTCGCTATGATCTGTGTTTAAAGAGCTTTGACAGAGCTCCTCCATAAAATTTTCGAGTAACTATAAAGATGTACCACTTTGATTATAAAAGTAATTCACTTAGAAAATTGTTCGTGTATCTTAGTGTTTTGAAGAATTACCTCCCCTTTCTGTAAGATTTACTTCCCTTTATTGACTTTATTCTTCAAACTTTTACCTGTTCTCCTCAATAATTAATTTATCTGTGGTGTAAAGGTTTAGTGGATACACATTGGCTTTTTAGTTTTTGATATTTTGAAGTATGAATCTGTAACATACTATAGTGGTAACACGGTGGCAAAACCACGTGACTTTGACGTCACAAATACTACGTTTTTCATTAGAAAACATTAAAAATTCCGCATCGATCCAGAGTCTTAAAGAGCTTTAAGTATTTTATTCTTGTCATATTTACATGATACCTACCCGAGGGTAAGCAAAAGAGTGTGTAGGGGCCTACTTTTTGCTGCGCATCACATCTCCAACGCCTGTTTTATGCTTCTCGCAAGCACCCTGGAAAATCTAACAACGTTTTTCCTATTCAAAAAGGACAGCGACATGTCACTGTAACACGCTGTAAAAGATTGGTCACGTGTTATTGCCACCCTGAGTTTTTTTCTATTGGGTTTAACGCCGTAGCAACATATTGTATAGGTCATATAACGGCGTCCAGCACACCTAACCTAGGTTTCCTGGACTCTTATCTATAACCAGTACTCATCTACCCTTCTACAAGGCCGGAAACTTTTCCATATACCTTATTAATGGAGGAATATTAACATAATTGTCAAATTTTCATGGAAGGGTATAACCTCCCCGGGTGGGATTCTAATGCCACCCTGAGTAATATACATGTTAAAAACAAGACCGAGACATTGCTTACATAGTTATATTAGATACTTTATTGAGAAATGAAAATTAAATGAACATGAAGAATGTGATAGTAACACCAAAATAGATTGAAACTTTATTAATTAATTTACAATATGGAAATACCACTGTAATTGTAAAGACTAAATGCATCACCATTTTTAAAAAATCTACTGACATTATCTGGAACCAGTTAAAACACTGATTACTATAAAAAGTTGTAATTTTGTTGAGCAATTGTACATAAGTGCTTAATTTTGCTGACCCTTTCACTTTATCAATGCAATTCTAAATTTTACACTTGACATTTCAATCCTGATTACGTTTAAAAACACATTTGTACGTCCATGAACTTACTGTTTGTCATTCATTGTTTCTAACTTTTTTCCTAATTTTACATTCAATTGCAGCCATTTAGTAGTCTACCTAGCATAATTCAATCCACATATACCTAAATAATATTTGTAACCTATCATGGACTTTCTCCACGTGCTAGCCTCGAATTGATGTCAGCACATACTTCCGGTAACTCCGCAATAGAATCAATGACGTAATGTGCACCTGTCTTGACCAATAAATCTCTAGATATAGCTAATCTCCGTTGAATTTCTGCATCACTTAATTTTTTCTCATGTTCGAAGCTGTCAATATCCATGTAGTTGCTATATCGAGCCACGCCCACTCCCCAACATCCCGCCTCTAATGCCTCACCAACACCGGAAACTGTGTCATCGACCTTGACCACTGCTTGGATTGGATGAACATCTAGAAGGTCAAGGTTACGATAAACCATGAATGGTTTTGGTCGAGCACCGTGAACTACTTCGTCGCCTTTAAAATATTATAATAGGTTATATACATGAAAGTTCATTTTAGTTCAAAAAAATACTGAGTAAAAACAATGAGGTGGCTCAACAGAAAGCGTTATCTTTCTTTCACGCTGTAGTAATACTTTCTAACTTTGCTATGATTATTGAGAATCATAGAGAAACGATAGACTTAGTTACCTGAGAAGCATGACCAATCCGTGTGTTGGACCTAGAAAACATTTCCTAAGGATTTTAACTTTATTATGAACAAAAATTTCATTCCCGTTCCATTTTCAACAAAAATGTTTTTTTTCAAAATTTTTAAACGCCCTTGTAAACATAGAGTAGTCCAGGCGTTTTGTGGCCCGTCTTTGATCTGCCATGAAAGACAATATCGCATTTGAACAAAGCTTGTTTAAGTAAAAAAACAAACGTACCTGCAACAGTAACATCGGGCACAAATCCTTGTTTTTTAGCATCTTCTAGTAAAACATCAACCATAGATCTTATAAATCCAGTAGAACTTCCAATCTTCATACCTGATGAGGAGATCATAGAATCTGTATATGTATTGTGAGTGCTTTGATTTAAACAAGTGATCAAGGGGGATAAATCAATACTGCCTACATGACGCTTAGCAGTTTCGTAGTTACTTCCCTTGGTATTGTAGTGCCCGGCACTCTTACCTTGCAAAATCTGTGTACTTAGTTAAGTATAAGCCTGTCTTATGCTATATTTACACGGTGTCCACTATGTCTATATCACATCATATCCTTTTTATTGTTAATAAAGTCATTTGCAACATTAATTTAGTAAATGTCCAAGTTTTGTGTCGTAACTATTCATTTTTCTAACACTAATTGTCAATTAAATACAGCGCGTGTCGGCCATTTGTAAATACAATGTCGTCATCATATTATGACGTCACGCTCGCGGTCTAATTCTTACCTGTACTCTCTATTATCGGGGGCGCGCTACAGGGTATTTTATAATTACAATGGCGTTACTATTTGAATTGTTTAAATGCATGTATTTTACTTATTGAACAGGCGCGTAGCTACCAGTACGCAGAGTACGCAGCTGCGTACACACTGGTCCAGAAAATTGTAAAAATACAAACGCCAAAAATGTAATAAAATCTTTCGCCTGAGGGGGGTAGGGGTGTGTAAAACAAAACTGCTTGATCGTTATTTTACTAACCTTATGTCAAGTTATATTTCAATTGGACTTGCGATGCCTTTTGGGAGTTGAATTTACGGTTTTAAAATTCGATGTTTGTCTTTGAATCCAGTCTATATAATTCTTTAAACGCTGGTTAAAATTGAATGATAATTTGTATGAATGTTGTCTTCCTATATTTGTGTCCAGATTGAATTATACAGACCCATTTTGAATAGTTGCCAAAAATGCTCCTGAAATGATCTACAGAAAAACAAATTCGGGGCGGGGCATGCCCTTGACCCCTAGGATTTTGCGTACACATCAAAAAGACCTTGCTACGCCACTGGCCATGACCAATTTTAAATTAAAAAATAATTTAATAATGAGGTGAATTATTTATTGTGTCTAATTTTGCATTCGGAACAACCTCGGCGATCTTTAAGATTGTTCCTATTGCTTAATTTGTCATACAATTTACTAAGCAGTTCTGATGGTCGTGTTAATGAAAAAAGTGTCGTGGTATATGAGAACGACGGAACACATAAAATGTTATACCAAAAGAAGTGATTACTTGGCTTTTGTATGACTCTGTGTCTATGTAACAGTTTAACCAATGAAAAATATCGCTAATTAACATGTTACGAGTACAACATGTATTTGTAGACGAGAGAGTCAAATTGTTACGAGTACAACATGTATTTGTAGACGAGAGAGTCAAATAAATTCAGTTCAGTTTCAAACGTATTTAATTTGACATTGTCTCCCTTATATATTTTCCTTGCTTATAAATCACCAAAATAACTAGTCTGGAGAAAACGAATTACTTATATGTGACTGTATATTATATACTTATATTTAATGATGCTTATTTTATTTTTGTTTTGTTGGGTTTACCGTCATAGCAACACATTGTATATGTCATATAACGGCGGTCAGTCAACTTAGTCACTGTCCTGGAAAGACTAAATCTCTGGATTTAGCTGTTAACCAACTACAAAGCACATACTTTAGATTATAGAAATTATACCTTTGTGAATGTAAACCAAATAAAAAAGTGGTAAAAATACAATAACATAAAAAATTATAACAATAATTAACTATATATACATTATTGTTTTATTTATACATATAGATCTATACATTTTTATACAATTTACAATTTTATATTCAATATACAATTTTATATACAGTAAATCTAATGTATGTAATATGCGGTTCAATGTGCAATATTTTATCCCATACGCAATATAGAATAGCATGAAATGCAGTAGTAGTGAAACAGTTAAACATATTTTAAATCAATCAATAAAGTAATGTGAAGTACTGACACAATTAAATGCTTGTGCAACTATTAAAGTGCAGTAATAAACTTTCGCCTCAAACAAATATAGAAATTCACACAAGTAAAACAAACACAGTTCCGAGATACGTGCATATACATGCCGGTAGGGCCTATAACAGGAATTGAGTTACGAAACGAGGGACGAAACATTTTTCTGGGGTATGGTATAGGTTTTTTATGCTCAATCGAAAAGTTCGGACAATATCGCCGGCAAAAAAGTTCGTTTTGATAAAACCAAGAGCGTTCGAATGAATAAATCGATGATAAAAGCCACGCATTTCGGTACTTTTTAAAACGGAACTATTTTTGTTTTCGCCCCCTGGACTCTTCGACCTAAAAACTTTCGTAAATTAGTTTCTGTTGAATTCTATGTGCGTCGGTATTTTTGCTACGTATCATTTCTCGTACTTGGAATTTTTCGACACAGAGCTCAAATATTTGTTTTGTACATCTGTGTTTTTTACTATTAAACTTAATTTTCTGTGTTGTAAGACCTTTTTATTAATGTTTTGTTTTTATGTCATTTTTTGTCAAAATGGCTCTTGCAAAAGAGAAACCTTATATTGATTTTTATGTATAAAAATCTATATAACCAATTACTTTGGATAACTAATACCTTTTGGGTCTACATGAGCAGTGTATTCTAATAACAATGATGCTATTGTACACACATTGATTTTTTCTTGAAACAATCACTATAATCGAATACTGTTTATTGATTAAGATTTTTTGCGCAACATTTTATCATAGCAACTTCTAAAGGGTTTCATTTGAAACTTCTATCATGTAGGATAAAATTTACCATTAGATATCAAATACTATAATTCATAAAACTAACAATAATTTATACTAAATTATGGCCCTTACATACAAACATACATTCTAAGTTAAGTTCTAATGCAACATTTTATCTTGGCAACTACTGATGGGATTGATTTGAATATTCACACATGACTACGGTATTACCATCGGAAGTCAATTTTAAAGTTGCATCACTCTAGCTTGAATTTTTACTATTTTAAATTGTGAGTCTTTTATATTGAAAATTTTTTATAAGAAGATCTGCAAAAAATAAAAAAGCTGCAGTCAATGAAAATATTCTTGTTAAATTTTTCATCTCAATTGAATTTCATAATTGATTCCGTTTACAAGACCACTCCTAATAGTAGAGCGCGCTGTCCATTGACGGCTCTCAATTGTTAATTAAACCTCTTACCTGAAATATCCAAACACTTCGTAATACCCAGAATCGACATTGAATAAATTCTAGAATTTTATCCTTCATCATTGCAACTTTAACTTTCAAGTTATCCTATTTCATAGAAGTTGCTCTCTAAAAGGTAAATTCTAAATATTTTGGTCGTCTGAACCACACGGATTACACAAGTAATTATGCACGAAATCCATGTGCCTATTTACGTCATTTAAAACTGGCATGGATAAGATACGAAATGGAGACTTTTAGGCGAAAAGGAGCATATAATGGCAAAACGGAGATTTAATTGTTAGTAAAACCCTTCTTAAAATAACAATTATAATACAAATTATATTTACTGATAATAAAATCACCATTCTCAAATTAGTGATTTTCATATCAGTCCAATTTTTACAAGAGTTGCTTAAAACGTAGGGTCCACAAAGGCGGATCCAAAGGGGGTCAGGGGGGGGGGGGGTCCGGGCCCCCCCTAGAATTGGGAAAATGTACCTGTCCATTAGTGTATTTCTTGACTGTAAGTCATTTTTGAGTAGCATGGGATCTATGTAAATGTGTACTTATTATTATATGTGTGCGTATTTAACGAGTGTGAGGACTCTGGTGCCAGTGGGTTTAACGCCGTGTCGACAAACATTATTGTCATTTTACTGAGGCAAGCTCACCTTACCTAGGTTTCCTGGACCTTGTCTATAACCAAGACTAATCAACCCTTCCAAACGTTCGATATCTTTTCCATTATATTATGCATAATATTATGTACACGATTTTTCCTTTTTTAGATCGGACTAAGCATTTTTGATTTGGTGAAAATGTTTAGTACAGATCCTGCAAAGGTGTGCCTTCAGATTTAAATTGACCATGTAAATGTTATATTTCTTACCAGACTAGGCTGAATATAATATCTTTATACAATACAAACAAAATATTTAGCCCTATACTTGTATCTAAGTCCTATTCAAAAAGGACAGCGACATGTCACTGTAACACGCTGTAAAAGATTGGTCACGTGTTATTGCCACCCTGAGTTTTTTTTTCTATTGGGTTTAACGCCGTAGCAACATATTGTATAGGTCATATAACGGCGTCCAGCACACCTAACCTAGGTTTCCTGGACTCTTATCTATAACCAGTACTCATCTACCCTTCTACAAGGCCGGAAACTTTTCCATATACCTTATTAATGGAGGAATATTAACATAATTGTCAAATTTTCATGGAAGGGTATAACCTCCCCGGGTGGGATTCTAATGCCACCCTGAGTAATATTCATGTTAAAAACAAGACCGAGACATTGCTTACATAGTTATATTAGATACTTTATTGAGAAATGAAAATTAAATGAACATGAAGAATGTGATAGTAACACCAAAATAGATTGAAACTTTATTAATTAATTTACAATATGGAAATACCACTGTAATTGTAAAGACTAAATGCATCACCATTTTTAAAAAATCTACTGACATTATCTGGAACCAGTTAAAACACTGATTACTATAAAATGTTGTAATTTTGTTGAGCAATTGTACATAAGTGCTTAATTTTGCTGACCCTTTCACTTTATCAATGCAATTCTAAATTTTACACTTGACATTTCAATCCTGATTACGTTTAAAAACACATTTGTACGTCCATGAACTTACTGTTTGTCATTCATTGTTTCTAACTTTTTTCCTAATTTTACATTCAATTGCAGCCATTTAGTAGTCTACCTAGCATAATTCAATCCACATATACCTAAATAATATTTGTAACCTATCATGGACTTTCTCCACGTGCTAGCCTCGAATTGATGTCAGCACATACTTCCGGTAACTCCGCAATAGAATCAATGACGTAATGTGCATCTGTCTTGACCAATAAATCTCTAGATATAGCTAATCTCCGTTGAATTTCTGCATCACTTAATTTTTTCTCATGTTCGAAGCTGTCAATATCCATGTAGTTGCTATATCGAGCCACGCCCACTCCCCAACATCCCGCCTCTAATGCCTCACCAACACCGGAAACTGTGTCATCGACCTTGACCACTGCTTGGATTGGATGAACATCTAGAAGGTCAAGGTTACGATAAACCATGAATGGTTTTGGTCGAGCACCGTGAACTACTTCGTCGCCTTTAAAATATTATAATAGGTTATATACATGAAAGTTCATTTTAGTTCAAAAAAATACTGAGTAAAAACAATGAGGTGGCTCAACAGAAAGCGTTATCTTTCTTTCACGCTGTAGTAATACTTTCTAACTTTGCTATGATTATTGAGAATCATAGAGAAACGATAGACTTAGTTACCTGAGAAGCATGACCAATCTGTGTGTTGGACCTAGAAAACATTTCCTAAGGATTTTAACTTTATTATGAACAAAAATTTCATTCCCGTTCCATTTTCAACAAAAATGGTTTTTTTCAAAATTTTTAAACGCCCTTGTAAACATAGAGTAGTCCAGGCGTTTTGTGGCCCGTCTTTGATCTGCCATGAAAGACAATATCGCATTTGAACAAAGCTTGTTTAAGTAAAAAAACAAACGTACCTGCAACAGTAACATCGGGCACAAATCCTTGTTTTTTAGCATCTTCTAGTAAAACATCAACCATAGATCTTATAAATCCAGTAGAACTTCCAATCTTCATACCTGATGAGGAGATCATAGAATCTGTATATGTATTGTGAGTGCTTTGATTTAAACAAGTGATCAAGGGGGATAAATCAATACTGCCTACGTGACGCTTAGCAGTTTCGTAGTTACTTCCCTTGGTATTGTAGTGCCCGGCACTCTTACCTTGCAAAATCTGTGTACTTAGTTAAGTATAAGCCTGTCTTATGCTATATTTACACGGTGTCCACTATGTCTATATCACATCATATCCTTTTTATTGTTAATAAAGTCATTTGCAACATTAATTTAGTAAATGTCCAAGTTTTGTGTCGTAACTATTCATTTTTCTAACACTAATTGTCAATTAAATACAGCGCGTGTCGGCCATTTGTAAATACAATGTCGTCATCATATTATGACGTCACGCTCGCGGTCTAATTCTTACCTGTACTCTCTATTATCGGGGGCGCGCTACAGGGTATTTTATAATTACAATGGCGTTACTATTTGAATTGTTTAAATGCATGTATTTTACTTATTGAACAGGCGCGTAGCTACCAGTACGCAGAGTACGCAGCTGCGTACACACTGGTCCAGAAAATTGTAAAAATACAAACGCCAAAAATGTAATAAAATCTTTCGCCTGAGGGGGGTAGGGGTGTGTAAAACAAAACTGCTTGATCGTTATTTTACTAACCTTATGTCAAGTTATATTTCAATTGGACTTGCGATGCCTTTTGGGAGTTGAATTTACGGTTTTAAAATTCGATGTTTGTCTTTGAATCCAGTCTATATAATTCTTTAAACGCTGGTTAAAATTGAATGATAATTTGTATGAATGTTGTCTTCCTATATTTGTGTCCAGATTGAATTATACAGACCCATTTTGAATAGTTGCCAAAAATGCTCCTGAAATGATCTACAGAAAAACAAATTCGGGGCGGGGCATGCCCTTGACCCCTAGGATTTTGCGTACACATCAAAAAGACCTTGCTACGCCACTGGCCATGACCAATTTTAAATTAAAAAATAATTTAATAATGAGGTGAATTATTTATTGTGTCTAATTTTGCATTCGGAACAACCTCGGCGATCTTTAAGATTGTTCCTATTGCTTAATTTGTCATACAATTTACTAAGCAGTTCTGATGGTCGTGTTAATGAAAAAAGTGTCGTGGTATATGAGAACGACGGAACACATAAAATGTTATACCAAAAGAAGTGATTACTTGGCTTTTGTATGACTCTGTGTCTATGTAACAGTTTAACCAATGAAAAATATCGCTAATTAACATGTTACGAGTACAACATGTATTTGTAGACGAGAGAGTCAAATAAATTCAGTTCAGTTTCAAACGTATTTAATTTGACATTGTCTCCCTTATATATTTTCCTTGCTTATAAATCACCAAAATAACTAGTCTGGAGAAAACGAATTACTTATATGTGACTGTATATTATATACTTATATTTAATGATGCTTATTTTATTTTTGTTTTGTTGGGTTTACCGTCATAGCAACACATTGTATATGTCATATAACGGCGGTCAGTCAACTTAGTCACTGTCCTGGAAAGACTAAATCTCTGGATTTAGCTGTTAACCAACTACAAAGCACATACTTTAGATTATAGAAATTATACCTTTGTGAATGTAAACCAAATAAAAAAGTGGTAAAAATACAATAACATAAAAAATTATAACAATAATTAACTATATATACATTATTGTTTTATTTATACATATAGATCTATACATTTTTATACAATTTACAATTTTATATTCAATATACAATTTTATAGACAGTAAATCTAATGTATGTAATATGCGGTTCAATGTGCAATATTTTATCCCATACGCAATATAGAATAGCATGAAATGCAGTAGTAGTGAAACAGTTAAACATATTTTAAATCAATCAATAAAGTAATGTGAAGTACTGACACAATTAAATGCTTGTGCAACTATTAAAGTGCAGTAATAAACTTTCGCCTCAAACAAATATAGAAATTCACACAAGTAAAACAAACACAGTTCCGAGATACGTACATATACATGCCGGTAGGGCCTATAACAGGAATTGAGTTACGAAACGAGGGACGAAACATTTTTCTGGGGTATGGTATAGGTTTTTTATGCTCAATCGAAAAGTTCGGACAATATCGCCGGCAAAAAAGTTCGTTTTGATAAAACCAAGAGCGTTCGAATGAATAAATCGATGATAAAAGCCACGCATTTCGGTACTTTTTAAAACGGAACTATTTTTGTTTTCGCCCCCTGGACTCTTCGACCTAAAAACTTTCGTAAATTAGTTTCTGTTGAATTCTATGTGCGTCGGTATTTTTGCTACGTATCATTTCTCGTACTTGGAATTTTTCGACACAGAGCTCAAATATTTGTTTTGAACATCTGTGTTTTTTACTATTAAACTTAATTTTCTGTGTTGTAAGACCTTTTTATTAATGTTTTGTTTTTATGTCATTTTTTGTCAAAATGGCTCCTGCAAAAGAGAAACCTTATATTGATTTTTATGTATAAAAATCTATATAACCAATTACTTTGGATAACTAATACCTTTTGGGTCTACATGAGCAGTGTATACTAATAACAATGATGCTATTGTACACACATTGATTTTTTCTTGAAACAATCACTATAATCGAATACTGTTTATTGATTAAGATTTTTTGCGCAACATTTTATCATAGCAACTTCTAAAGGGTTTCATTTGAAACTTCTATCATGTAGGATAAAATTTACCATTAGATATCAAATACTATAATTCATAAAACTAACAATAATTTAAACTTAATTATGGCCCTTACATACAAACATACATTCTAAGTTAAGTTCTAATGCAACATTTTATCTTGGCAACTACTGATGGGATTGATTTGAATATTCACACATGACTACGGTATTACCATCGGAAGTCAATTTTAAAGTTGCATCACTCTAGCTTGAATTTTTACTATTTTAAATTGTGAGTCTTTTATATTGAAAATTTTTTATAAGAAGATCTGCAAAAAATAAAAAAGCTGCAGTCAATGAAAATATTCTTGTTAAATTTTTCATCTCAATTGAATTTCATAATTGATTCCGTTTACAAGACCACTCCTAATAGTAGAGCGCGCTGTCCATTGACGGCTCTCAATTGTTAATTAAACCTCTTACCTGAAATATCCAAACACTTCGTAATACCCAGAATCGACATTGAATAAATTCTAGAATTTTATCCTTCATCATTGCAACTTTAACTTTCAAGTTATCCTATTTCATAGAAGTTGCTCTCTAAAAGGTAAATTCTAAATATTTTGGTCGTCTGAACCACACGGATTACACAAGTAATTATGCACGAAATCCATGTGCCTATTTACGTCATTTAAAACTGGCATGGATAAGATACGAAATGGAGACTTTTAGGCGAAAAGGAGCATATAATGGCAAAACGGAGATTTAATTGTTAGTAAAACCCTTCTTAAAATAACAATTATAATACAAATTATATTTACTGATAATAAAATCACCATTCTCAAATTAGTGATTTTCATATCAGTCCAATTTTTACAAGAGTTGCTTAAAACGTAGGGTCCACAAAGGCGGATCCAAAGGGGGTCAGGGGGGGGGTCCGGACCCCCCCTAGAATTGGGAAAATGTACCTGTCCATTAGTGTATTTCTTGACTGTAAGTCATTTTTGAGTAGCATGGGATCTATGTAAATGTGTACTTATTATTATATGTGTGCGTATTTAACGAGTGTGAGGACTCTGGTGCCAGTGGGTTTAACGCCGTGTCGACAAACATTATTGTCATTTTACTGAGGCAAGCTCACCTTACCTAGGTTTCCTGGACCTTGTCTATAACCAAGACTAATCAACCCTTCCAAACGTTCGATATCTTTTCCATTATATTATGCATAATATTATGTACACGATTTTTCCTTTTTTAGATCGGACTAAGCATTTTTGATTTGGTGAAAATGTTTAGTACAGATCCTGCAAAGGTGTGCCTTCAGATTTAAATTGACCATGTAAATGTTATATTTCTTACCAGACTAGGCTGAATATAATATCTTTATACAATACAAACAAAATATTTAGCCCTATACTTGTATCTAAGTCCTATTCAAAAAGGACAGCGACATGTCACTGTAACACGCTGTAAAAGATTGGTCACGAATTATTGCCACCCTGAGTTTTTTTTCTATTGGGTTTAACGCCGTAGCAACATATTGTATAGGTCATATAACGGCGTCTAGCACACCTAACCTAGGTTTCCTGGACTCTTATCTATAACCAGTACTCATCTACCCTTCTACAAGGCCGGAAACTTTTCCATATACCTTATTAATGGAGGAATATTAACATAATTGTCAAATTTTCATGGAAGGGTATAACCTCCCCGGGTGGGATTCTAATGCCACCCTGAGTAATATTCATGTTAAAAACAAGACCGAGACATTGCTTACATAGTTATATTAGATACTTTATTGAGAAATGAAAATTAAATGAACATGAAGAATGTGATAGTAACACCAAAATAGATTGAAACTTTATTAATTAATTTACAATATGGAAATACCACGGTAATTGTAAAGACTAAATGCATCACCATTTTTAAAAAATCTACTGACATTATCTGGAACCAGTTAAAACACTGATTACTATAAAAAGTTGTAATTTTGTTGAGCAATTGTACATAAGTGCTTAATTTTGCTGACCCTTTCACTTTATCAATGCAATTCTAAATTTTACACTTGACATTTCAATCCTGATTACGTTTAAAAACACATTTGTACGTCCATGAACTTACTGTTTGTCATTCATTGTTTCTAACTTTTTTCCTAATTTTACATTCAATTGCAGCCATTTAGTAGTCTACCTAGCATAATTCAATCCACATATACCTAAATAATATTTGTAACCTATCATGGACTTTCTCCACGTGCTAGCCTCGAATTGATGTCAGCACATACTTCCGGTAACTCCGCAATAGAATCAATGACGTAATGTGCACCTGTCTTGACCAATAAATCTCTAGATATAGCTAATCTCCGTTGAATTTCTGCATCACTTAATTTTTTCTCATGTTCGAAGCTGTCAATATCCATGTAGTTGCTATATCGAGCCACGCCCACTCCCCAACATCCCGCCTCTAATGCCTCACCAACACCGGAAACTGTGTCATCGACCTTGACCACTGCTTGGATTGGATGAACATCTAGAAGGTCAAGGTTACGATAAACCATGAATGGTTTTGGTCGAGCACCGTGAACTACTTCGTCGCCTTTAAAATATTATAATAGGTTATATACATGAAAGTTCATTTTAGTTCAAAAAAATACTGAGTAAAAACAATGAGGTGGCTCAACAGAAAGCGTTATCTTTCTTTCACGCTGTAGTAATACTTTCTAACTTTGCTATGATTATTGAGAATCATAGAGAAACGATAGACTTAGTTACCTGAGAAGCATGACCAATCCGTGTGTTGGACCTAGAAAACATTTCCTAAGGATTTTAACTTTATTATGAACAAAAATTTCATTCCCGTTCCATTTTCAACAAAAATGTTTTTTTTTCAAAATTTTTAAACGCCCTTGTAAACATAGAGTAGTCCAGGCGTTTTGTGGCCCGTCTTTGATCTGCCATGAAAGACAATATCGCATTTGAACAAAGCTTGTTTAAGTAAAAAAACAAACATACCTGCAACAGTAACATCGGGCACAAATCCTTGTTTTTTAGCATCTTCTAGTAAAACATAAACCATAGATCTTATAAATCCAGTAGAACTTCCAATCTTCATACCTGATGAGGAGATCATAGAATCTGTATATGTATTGTGAGTGCTTTGATTTAAACAAGTGATCAAGGGGGATAAATCAATACTGCCTACGTGACGCTTAGCAGTTTCGTAGTTACTTCCCTTGGTATTGTAGTGCCCGGCACTCTTACCTTGCAAAATCTGTGTACTTAGTTAAGTATAAGCCTGTCTTATGCTATATTTACACGGTGTCCACTATGTCTATATCACATCATATCCTTTTTATTGTTAATAAAGTCATTTGCAACATTAATTTAGTAAATGTCCAAGATTTGTGTCGTAACTATTCATTTTTCTAACACTAATTGTCAATTAAATACAGCGCGTGTCGGCCATTTGTAAATACAATGTCGTCATCATATTATGACGTCACGCTCGCGGTCTAATTCTTACCTGTACTCTCTATTATCGGGGGCGCGCTACAGGGTATTTTATAATTACAATGGCGTTACTATTTGAATTGTTTAAATGCATGTATTTTACTTATTGAACAGGCGCGTAGCTACCAGTACGCAGAGTACGCAGCTGCGTACACACTGGTCCAGAAAATTGTAAAAATACAAACGCCAAAAATGTAATAAAATCTTTCGCCTGAGGGGGGTAGGGGTGTGTAAAACAAAACTGCTTGATCGTTATTTTACTAACCTTATGTCAAGTTATATTTCAATGGGACTTGCGATGCCTTTTGGGAGTTGAATTTACGGTTTTAAAATTCGATGTTTGTCTTTGAATCCAGTCTATATAATTCTTTAAACGCTGGTTAAAATTGAATGATAATTTGTATGAATGTTGTCTTCCTATATTTGTGTCCAGATTGAATTATACAGACCCATTTTGAATAGTTGCCAAAAATGCTCCTGAAATGATCTACAGAAAAACAAATTCGGGGCGGGGCATGCCCTTGACCCCTAGGATTTTGCGTACACATCAAAAAGACCTTGCTACGCCACTGGCCATGACCAATTTTAAATTAAAAAATAATTTAATAATGAGGTGAATTATTTATTGTGTCTAATTTTGCATTCGGAACAACCTCGGCGATATTGTCTTTCATGGCAGATCAAAGACGGGCCACAAAACGCCTGGACTACTCTATGTTTACAAGGGCGTTTAAAAATTTTGAAAAAAAAACATTTTTGTTGAAAATGGAACGGGAATGAAATTTTTGTTCATAATAAAGTTAAAATCCTTAGGAAATGTTTTCTAGGTCCAACACACGGATTGGTCATGCTTCTCAGGTAACTAAGTCTATCGTTTCTCTATGATTCTCAATAATCATAGCAAAGTTAGAAAGTATTACTACAGCGTGAAAGAAAGATAACGCTTTCTGTTGAGCCACCTCATTGTTTTTACTCAGTATTTTTTTGAACTAAAATGAACTTTCATGTATATAACCTATTATAATATTTTAAAGGCGACGAAGTAGTTCACGGTGCTCGACCAAAACCATTCATGGTTTATCGTAACCTTGACCTTCTAGATGTTCATCCAATCCAAGCAGTGGTCAAGGTCGATGACACAGTTTCCGGTGTTGGTGAGGCATTAGAGGCGGGATGTTGGGGAGTGGGCGTGGCTCGATATAGCAACTACATGGATATTGACAGCTTCGAACATGAGAAAAAATTAAGTGATGCAGAAATTCAACGGAGATTAGCTATATCTAGAGATTTATTGGTCAAGACAGGTGCACATTACGTCATTGATTCTATTGCGGAGTTACCGGAAGTATGTGCTGACATCAATTCGAGGCTAGCACGTGGAGAAAGTCCATGATAGGTTACAAATATTATTTAGGTATATGTGGATTGAATTATGCTAGGTAGACTACTAAATGGCTGCAATTGAATGTAAAATTAGGAAAAAAGTTAGAAACAATGAATGACAAACAGTAAGTTCATGGACGTACAAATGTGTTTTTAAATGTAATCAGGATTGAAATGTCAAGTGTAAAATTTAGAATTGCATTGATAAAGTGAAAGGGTCAGCAAAATTAAGCACTTATGTACAATTGCTCAACAAAATTACAACTTTTTATAGTAATCAGTGTTTTAACTGGTTCCAGATAATGTCAGTAGATTTTTTAAAAATGGTGATGCATTTAGTCTTTACAATTACAGTGGTATTTCCATATTGTAAATTAATTAATAAAGTTTCAATCTATTTTGGTGTTACTATCACATTCTTCATGTTCATTTAATTTTCATTTCTCAATAAAGTATCTAATATAACTATGTAAGCAATGTCTCGGTCTTGTTTTTAACATGAATATTACTCAGGGTGGCATTAGAGTCCCACCCGGGGAGGTTATACCCTTCCATGAAAATTTGACAATTATGTTAATATTCCTCCATTAATAAGGTATATGGAAAAGTTTCCGGCCTTGTAGAAGGGTAGATGAGTACTGGTTATAGATAAGAGTCCAGGAAACCTAGGTTAGGTGTGCTGGACGCCGTTATATGACCTATACAATATGTTGCTACGGCGTTAAACCCAATAGAAAAAAAACTCAGGGTGGCAATAACACGTGACCAATCTTTTACAGCGTGTTACAGTGACATGTCGCTGTCCTTTTTGAATAGGACTTAGATACAAGTATAGGGCTAAATATTTTGTTTGTATTGTATAAAGATATTATATTCAGTCTAGTCTGGTAAGAAATATAACATTTACATGGTCAATTTAAATCTGAAGGCACACCTTTGCAGGATCTGTACTAAACATTTTCACCAAATCAAAAATGCTTAGTCCGATCTAAAAAAGGAAAAATCGTGTACATAATATTATGCATAATATAATGGAAAAGATATCGAACGTTTGGAAGGGTTGATTAGTCTTGGTTATAGACAAGGTCCAGGAAACCTAGGTAAGGTGAGCTTGCCTCAGTAAAATGACAATAATGTTTGTCGACACGGCGTTAAACCCACTGGCACCAGAGTCCTCACACTCGTTAAATACGCACACATATAATAATAAGTACACATTTACATAGATCCCATGCTACTCAAAAATGACTTACAGTCAAGAAATACACTAATGGACAGGTACATTTTCCCAATTCTAGGGGGGGGGTCCGGACCCCCCCCCTGACCTCCTTTGGATCCGCCTTTGTGGACCCTACGTTTTAAGCAACTCTTGTAAAAATTGGACTGATATGAAAATCACTAATTTGAGAATGGTGATTTTATTATCAGTAAATATAATTTGTATTATAATTGTTATTTTAAGAAGGGTTTAACTAACAATTAAATCTCCGTTTTGCCATTATATGCTCCTTTTCGCCTAAAAGTCTCCATTTCGTATCTTATCCATGCCAGTTTTAAATGACGTAAATAGGCACATGGATTTCGTGCATAATTACTTGTGTAATCCGTGTGGTTCAGACGACCAAAATATTTAGAATTTACCTTTTAGAGAGCAACTTCTATGAAATAGGATAACTTGAAAGTTAAAGTTGCAATGATGAAGGATAAAATTCTAGAATTTATTCAATGTCGATTCTGGGTATTACGAAGTGTTTGGATATTTCAGGTAAGAGGTTTAATTAACAATTGAGAGCCGTCAATGGACAGCGCGCTCTACTATTAGGAGTGGTCTTGTAAACGGAATCAATTATGAAATTCAATTGAGATGAAAAATTTAACAAGAATATTTTCATTGACTGCAGCTTTTTTATTTTTTGCAGATCTTCTTATAAAAAATTTTCAATATAAAAGACTCACAATTTAAAATAGTAAAAATTCAAGCTAGAGTGATGCAACTTTAAAATTGACTTCCGATGGTAATACCGTAGTCATGTGTGAATATTCAAATCAATCCCATCAGTAGTTGCCAAGATAAAATGTTGCATTAGAACTTAACTTAGAATGTATGTTTGTATGTAAGGGCCATAATTAAGTTTAAATTATTGTTAGTTTTATGAATTATAGTATTTGATATCTAATGGTAAATTTTATCCTACATGATAGAAGTTTCAAATGAAACCCTTTAGAAGTTGCTATGATAAAATGTTGCGCAAAAAATCTTAATCAATAAACAGTATTCGATTATAGTGATTGTTTCAAGAAAAAATCAATGTGTGTACAATAGCATCATTGTTATTAGTATACACTGCTCATGTAGACCCAAAAGGTATTAGTTATCCAAAGTAATTGGTTATATAGATTTTTATACATAAAAATCAATATAAGGTTTCTCTTTTGCAAGAGCCATTTTGACAAAAAATGACATAAAAACAAAACATTAATAAAAAGGTCTTACAACACAGAAAATTAAGTTTAATAGTAAAAAACACAGATGTACAAAACAAATATTTGAGCTCTGTGTCGAAAAATTCCAAGTACGAGAAATGATACGTAGCAAAAATACCGACGCACATAGAATTCAACAGAAACTAATTTACGAAAGTTTTTAGGTCGAAGAGTCCAGGGGGCGAAAACAAAAATAGTTCCGTTTTAAAAAGTACCGAAATGCGTGGCTTTTATCATCGATTTATTCATTCGAACGCTCTTGGTTTTATCAAAACGAACTTTTTTGCCGGCGATATTGTCCGAACTTTTCGATTGAGCATAAAAAACCTATACCATACCCCAGAAAAATGTTTCGTCCCTCGTTTCGTAACTCAATTCCTGTTATAGGCCCTACCGGCATGTATATGTACGTATCTCGGAACTGTGTTTGTTTTACTTGTGTGAATTTCTATATTTGTTTGAGGCGAAAGTTTATTACTGCACTTTAATAGTTGCACAAGCATTTAATTGTGTCAGTACTTCACATTACTTTATTGATTGATTTAAAATATGTTTAACTGTTTCACTACTACTGCATTTCATGCTATTCTATATTGCGTATGGGATAAAATATTGCACATTGAACCGCATATTACATACATTAGATTTACTGTATATAAAATTGTATATTGAATATAAAATTGTAAATTGTATAAAAATGTATAGATCTATATGTATAAATAAAACAATAATGTATATATAGTTAATTATTGTTATAATTTTTTATGTTATTGTATTTTTACCACTTTTTTATTTGGTTTACATTCACAAAGGTATAATTTCTATAATCTAAAGTATGTGCTTTGTAGTTGGTTAACAGCTAAATCCAGAGATTTAGTCTTTCCAGGACAGTGACTAAGTTGACTGACCGCCGTTATATGACATATACAATGTGTTGCTATGACGGTAAACCCAACAAAACAAAAATAAAATAAGCATCATTAAATATAAGTATATAATATACAGTCACATATAAGTAATTCGTTTTCTCCAGACTAGTTATTTTGGTGATTTATAAGCAAGGAAAATATATAAGGGAGACAATGTCAAATTAAATACGTTTGAAACTGAACTGAATTTATTTGACTCTCTCGTCTACAAATACATGTTGTACTCGTAACATGTTAATTAGCGATATTTTTCATTGGTTAAACTGTTACATAGACACAGAGTCATACAAAAGCCAAGTAATCACTTCTTTTGGTATAACATTTTATGTGTTCCGTCGTTCTCATATACCACGACACTTTTTTCATTAACACGACCATCAGAACTGCTTAGTAAATTGTATGACAAATTAAGCAATAGGAACAATCTTAAAGATCGCCGAGGTTGTTCCGAATGCAAAATTAGACACAATAAATAATTCACCTCATTATTAAATTATTTTTTAATTTAAAATTGGTCATGGCCAGTGGCGTAGCAAGGTCTTTTTGATGTGTACGCAAAATCCTAGGGGTCAAGGGCATGCCCCGCCCCGAATTTGTTTTTCTGTAGATCATTTCAGGAGCATTTTTGGCAACTATTCAAAATGGGTCTGTATAATTCAATCTGGACACAAATATAGGAAGACAACATTCATACAAATTATCATTCAATTTTAACCAGCGTTTAAAGAATTATATAGACTGGATTCAAAGACAAACATCGAATTTTAAAACCGTAAATTCAACTCCCAAAAGGCATCGCAAGTCCCATTGAAATATAACTTGACATAAGGTTAGTAAAATAACGATCAAGCAGTTTTGTTTTACACACCCCTACCCCCCTCAGGCGAAAGATTTTATTACATTTTTGGCGTTTGTATTTTTACAATTTTCTGGACCAGTGTGTACGCAGCTGCGTACTCTGCGTACTGGTAGCTACGCGCCTGTTCAATAAGTAAAATACATGCATTTAAACAATTCAAATAGTAACGCCATTGTAATTATAAAATACGGCGCGATATGACCTTTTTGTGTTGGTGCGCCGTAAAACCCAAACAAACAAACAATAATTATAAAATACCCTGTAGCGCGCCCCCGATAATAGAGAGTACAGGTAAGAATTAGACCGCGAGCGTGACGTCATAATATGATGACGACATTGTATTTACAAATGGCCGACACGCGCTGTATTTAATTGACAATTAGTGTTAGAAAAATGAATAGTTACGACACAAAACTTGGACATTTACTAAATTAATGTTGCAAATGACTTTATTAACAATAAAAAGGATATGATGTGATATAGACATAGTGGACACCGTGTAAATATAGCATAAGACAGGCTTATACTTAACTAAGTACACAGATTTTGCAAGGTAAGAGTGCCGGGCACTACAATACCAAGGGAAGTAACTACGAAACTGCTAAGCGTCAGGTAGGCAGTATTGATTTATCCCCCTTGATCACTTGTTTAAATCAAAGCACTCACAATACATATACAGATTCTATGATCTCCTCATCAGGTATGAAGATTGGAAGTTCTACTGGATTTATAAGATCTATGGTTGATGTTTTACTAGAAGATGCTAAAAAACAAGGATTTGTGCCCGATGTTACTGTTGCAGGTACGTTTGTTTTTTTACTTAAACAAGCTTTGTTCAAATGCGATATTGTCTTTCATGGCAGATCAAAGACGGGCCACAAAACGCCTGGACTACTCTATGTTTACAAGGGCGTTTAAAAATTTTGAAAAAAAAAACATTTTTGTTGAAAATGGAACGGGAATGAAATTTTTGTTCATAATAAAGTTAAAATCCTTAGGAAATGTTTTCTAGGTCCAACACACGGATTGGTCATGCTTCTCAGGTAACTAAGTCTATCGTTTCTCTATGATTCTCAATAATCATAGCAAAGTTAGAAAGTATTACTACAGCGTGAAAGAAAGATAACGCTTTCTGTTGAGCCACCTCATTGTTTTTACTCAGTATTTTTTTGAACTAAAATGAACTTTCATGTATATAACCTATTATAATATTTTAAAGGCGACGAAGTAGTTCACGGTGCTCGACCAAAACCATTCATGGTTTATCGTAACCTTGACCTTCTAGATGTTCATCCAATCCAAGCAGTGGTCAAGGTCGATGACACAGTTTCCGGTGTTGGTGAGGCATTAGAGGCGGGATGTTGGGGAGTGGGCGTGGCTCGATATAGCAACTACATGGATATTGACAGCTTCGAACATGAGAAAAAATTAAGTGATGCAGAAATTCAACGGAGATTAGCTATATCTAGAGATTTATTGGTCAAGACAGGTGCACATTACGTCATTGATTCTATTGCGGAGTTACCGGAAGTATGTGCTGACATCAATTCGAGGCTAGCACGTGGAGAAAGTTCATGATAGGTTACAAATATTATTTAGGTATATGTGGATTGAATTATGCTAGGTAGACTACTAAATGGCTGCAATTGAATGTAAAATTAGGAAAAAAGTTAGAAACAATGAATGACAAACAGTAAGTTCATGGACGTACAAATGTGTTTTTAAACGTAATCAGGATTGAAATGTCAAGTGTAAAATTTAGAATTGCATTGATAAAGTGAAAGGGTCAGCAAAATTAAGCACTTATGTACAATTGCTCAACAAAATTACAACTTTTTATAGTAATCAGTGTTTTAACTGGTTCCAGATAATGTCAGTAGATTTTTTAAAAATGGTGATGCATTTAGTCTTTACAATTACAGTGGTATTTCCATATTGTAAATTAATTAATAAAGTTTCAATCTATTTTGGTGTTACTATCACATTCTTCATGTTCATTTAATTTTCATTTCTCAATAAAGTATCTAATATAACTATGTAAGCAATGTCTCGGTCTTGTTTTTAACATGAATATTACTCAGGGTGGCATTAGAATCCCACCCGGGGAGGTTATACCCTTCCATGAAAATTTGACAATTATGTTAATATTCCTCCATTAATAAGGTATATGGAAAAGTTTCCGGCCTTGTAGAAGGGTAGATGAGTACTGGTTATAGATAAGAGTCCAGGAAACCTAGGTTAGGTGTGCTGGACGCCGTTATATGACCTATACAATATGTTGCTACGGCGTTAAACCCAATAGAAAAAAAACTCAGGGTGGCAATAACACGTGACCAATCTTTTACAGCGTGTTACAGTGACATGTCGCTGTCCTTTTTGAATAGGACTTAGATACAAGTATAGGGCTAAATATTTTGTTTGTATTGTATAAAGATATTATATTCAGCCTAGTCTGGTAAGAAATATAACATTTACATGGTCAATTTAAATCTGAAGGCACACCTTTGCAGGATCTGTACTAAACATTTTCACCAAATCAAAAATGCTTAGTCCGATCTAAAAAAGGAAAAATCGTGTACATAATATTATGCATAATATAATGGAAAAGATATCGAACGTTTGGAAGGGTTGATTAGTCTTGGTTATAGACAAGGTCCAGGAAACCTAGGTAAGGTGAGCTTGCCTCAGTAAAATGACAATAATGTTTGTCGACACGGCGTTAAACCCACTGGCACCAGAGTCCTCACACTCGTTAAATACGCACACATATAATAATAAGTACACATTTACATAGATCCCATGCTACTCAAAAATGACTTACAGTCAAGAAATACACTAATGGACAGGTACATTTTCCCAATTCTAGGGGGGGTCCGGACCCCCCCCCCCTGACCCCCTTTGGATCCGCCTTTGTGGACCCTACGTTTTAAGCAACTCTTGTAAAAATTTGACTGATATGAAAATCACTAATTTGAGAATGGTGATTTTATTATCAGTAAATATAATTTGTATAATAATTGTTATTTTAAGAAGGGTTTTACTAACAATTAAATCTCCGTTTTGCCATTATATGCTCCTTTTCGCCTAAAAGTCTCCATTTCGTATCTTATCCATGCCAGTTTTAAATGACGTAAATAGGCACATGGATTTCGTGCATAATTACTTGTGTAATCCGTGTGGTTCAGACGACCAAAATATTTAGAATTTACCTTTTAGAGAGCAAAATCTGTGTACTTAGTTAAGTATAAGCCTGTCTTATGCTATATTTACACGGTGTCCACTATGTCTATATCACATCATATCATTTTTATTGTTAATAAAGTCATTTGCAACATTAATTTAGTAAATGTCCAAGTTTTGTGTCGTAACTATTCATTTTTCTAACACTAATTGTCAATTAAATACAGCGCGTGTCGGCCATTTGTAAATACAATGTCGTCATCATATTATGACGTCACGCTCGCGGTCTAATTCTTACCTGTACTCTCTATTATCGGGGGCGCGCTACAGGGTATTTTATAATTACAATGGCGTTACTATTTGAATTGTTTAAATGCATGTATTTTACTTATTGAACAGGCGCGTAGCTACCAGTACGCAGAGTACGCAGCTGCGTACACACTGGTCCAGAAAATTGTAAAAATACAAACGCCAAAAATGTAATAAAATCTTTCGCCTGAGGGGGGTAGGGGTGTGTAAAACAAAACTGCTTGATCGTTATTTTACTAACCTTATGTCAAGTTATATTTCAATGGGACTTGCGATGCCTTTTGGGAGTTGAATTTACGGTTTTAAAATTCGATGTTTGTCTTTGAATCCAGTCTATATAATTCTTTAAACGCTGGTTAAAATTGAATGATAATTTGTATGAATGTTGTCTTCCTATATTTGTGTCCAGATTGAATTATACAGACCCATTTTGAATAGTTGCCAAAAATGCTCCTGAAATGATCTACAGAAAAACAAATTCGGGGCGGGGCATGCCCTTGACCCCTAGGATTTTGCGTACACATCAAAAAGACCTTGCTACGCCACTGGCCATGACCAATTTTAAATTAAAAAATAATTTAATAATGAGGTGAATTATTTATTGTGTCTAATTTTGCATTCGGAACAACCTCGGCGATCTTTAAGATTGTTCCTATTGCTTAATTTGTCATACAATTTACTAAGCAGTTCTGATGGTCGTGTTAATGAAAAAAGTGTCGTGGTATATGAGAACGACGGAACACATAAAATGTTATACCAAAAGAAGTGATTACTTGGCTTTTGTATGACTCTGTGTCTATGTAACAGTTTAACCAATGAAAAATATCGCTAATTAACATGTTACGAGTACAACATGTATTTGTAGACGAGAGAGTCAAATAAATTCAGTTCAGTTTCAAACGTATTTAATTTGACATTGTCTCCCTTATATATTTTCCTTGCTTATAAATCACCAAAATAACTAGTCTGGAGAAAACGAATTACTTATATGTGACTGTATATTATATACTTATATTTAATGATGCTTATTTTATTTTTGTTTTGTTGGGTTTACCGTCATAGCAACACATTGTATATGTCATATAACGGCGGTCAGTCAACTTAGTCACTGTCCTGGAAAGACTAAATCTCTGGATTTAGCTGTTAACCAACTACAAAGCACATACTTTAGATTATAGAAATTATACCTTTGTGAATGTAAACCAAATAAAAAAGTGGTAAAAATACAATAACATAAAAAATTATAACAATAATTAACTATATATACATTATTGTTTTATTTATACATATAGATCTATACATTTTTATACAATTTACAATTTTATATTCAATATACAATTTTATATACAGTAAATCTAATGTATGTAATATGCGGTTCAATGTGCAATATTTTATCCCATACGCAATATAGAATAGCATGAAATGCAGTAGTAGTGAAACAGTTAAACATATTTTAAATCAATCAATAAAGTAATGTGAAGTACTGACACAATTAAATGCTTGTGCAACTATTAAAGTGCAGTAATAAACTTTCGCCTCAAACAAATATAGAAATTCACACAAGTAAAACAAACACAGTTCCGAGATACGTACATATACATGCCGGTAGGGCCTATAACAGGAATTGAGTTACGAAACGAGGGACGAAACATTTTTCTGGGGTATGGTATAGGTTTTTTATGCTCAATCGAAAAGTTCGGACAATATCGCCGGCAAAAAAGTTCGTTTTGATAAAACCAAGAGCGTTCGAATGAATAAATCGATGATAAAAGCCACGCATTTCGGTACTTTTTAAAACGGAACTATTTTTGTTTTCGCCCCCTGGACTCTTCGACCTAAAAACTTTCGTAAATTAGTTTCTGTTGAATTCTATGTGCGTCGGTATTTTTGCTACGTATCATTTCTCGTACTTGGAATTTTTCGACAAAGAGCTCAAATATTTGTTTTGTACATCTGTGTTTTTTACTATTAAACTTAATTTTCTGTGTTGTAAGACCTTTTTATTAATGTTTTGTTTTTATGTCATTTTTTGTCAAAATGGCTCTTGCAAAAGAGAAACCTTATATTGATTTTTATGTATAAAAATCTATATAACCAATTACTTTGGATAACTAATACCTTTTGGGTCTACATGAGCAGTGTATACTAATAACAATGATGCTATTGTACACACATTGATTTTTTCTTGAAACAATCACTATAATCGAATACTGTTTATTGATTAAGATTTTTTGCGCAACATTTTATCATAGCAACTTCTAAAGGGTTTCATTTGAAACTTCTATCATGTAGGATAAAATTTACCATTAGATATCAAATACTATAATTCATAAAACTAACAATAATTTATACTAAATTATGGCCCTTACATACAAACATACATTCTAAGTTAAGTTCTAATGCAACATTTTATCTTGGCAACTACTGATGGGATTGATTTGAATATTCACACATGACTACGGTATTACCATCGGAAGTCAATTTTAAAGTTGCATCACTCTAGCTTGAATTTTTACTATTTTAAATTGTGAGTCTTTTATATTGAAAATTTTTTATGAGAAGATCTGCAAAAAATAAAAAAGCTGCAGTCAATGAAAATATTCTTGTTAAATTTTTCATCTCAATTGAATTTCATAATTGATTCCGTTTACAAGACCACTCCTAATAGTAGAGCGCGCTGTCCATTGACGGCTCTCAATTGTTAATTAAACCTCTTACCTGAAATATCCAAACACTTCGTAATACCCAGAATCGACATTGAATAAATTCTAGAATTTTATCCTTCATCATTGCAACTTTAACTTTCAAGTTATCCTATTTCATAGAAGTTGCTCTCTAAAAGGTAAATTCTAAATATTTTGGTCGTCTGAACCACACGGATTACACAAGTAATTATGCACGAAATCCATGTGCCTATTTACGTCATTTAAAACTGGCATGGATAAGATACGAAATGGAGACTTTTAGGCGAAAAGGAGCATATAATGGCAAAACGGAGATTTAATTGTTAGTAAAACCCTTCTTAAAATAACAATTATAATACAAATTATATTTACTGATAATAAAATCACCATTCTCAAATTAGTGATTTTCATATCAGTCAAATTTTTACAAGAGTTGCTTAAAACGTAGGGTCCACAAAGGCGGATCCAAAGGGGGTCAGGGGGGGGGGGGTCCGGACCCCCCCTAGAATTGGGAAAATGTACCTGTCCATTAGTGTATTTCTTGACTGTAAGTCATTTTTGAGTAGCATGGGATCTATGTAAATGTGTACTTATTATTATATGTGTGCGTATTTAACGAGTGTGAGGACTCTGGTGCCAGTGGGTTTAACGCTGTGTCGACAAACATTATTGTCATTTTACTGAGGCAAGCTCACCTTACCTAGGTTTCCTGGACCTTGTCTATAACCAAGACTAATCAACCCTTCCAAACGTTCGATATCTTTTCCATTATATTATGCATAATATTATGTACACGATTTTTTCCTTTTTTTAGATCGGACTAAGCATTTTTGATTTGGTAAAAATGTTTAGTACAGATCCTGCAAAGGTGTGCCTTCAGATTTAAATTGACCATGTAAATGTTATATTTCTTACCAGACTAGGCTGAATATAATATCTTTATACAATACAAACAAAATATTTAGCCCTATACTTGTATCTAAGTCCTATTCAAAAAGGACAGCGACATGTCACTGTAACACGCTGTAAAAGATTGGTCACGTGTTATTGCCACCCTGAGTTTTTTTTCTATTGGGTTTAACGCCGTAGCAACATATTGTATAGGTCATATAACGGCGTCCAGCACACCTAACCTAGGTTTCCTGGACTCTTATCTATAACCAGTACTCATCTACCCTTCTACAAGGCCGGAAACTTTTCCATATACCTTATTAATGGAGGAATATTAACATAATTGTCAAATTTTCATGGAAGGGTATAACCTCCCCGGGTGGGATTCTAATGCCACCCTGAGTAATATTCATGTTAAAAACAAGACCGAGACATTGCTTACATAGTTATATTAGATACTTTATTGAGAAATGAAAATTAAATGAACATGAAGAATGTGATAGTAACACCAAAATAGATTGAAACTTTATTAATTAATTTACAATATGGAAATACCACTGTAATTGTAAAGACTAAATGCATCACCATTTTTAAAAAATCTACTGACATTATCTGGAACCAGTTAAAACACTGATTACTATAAAAAGTTGTAATTTTGTTGAGCAATTGTACATAAGTGCTTAATTTTGCTGACCCTTTCACTTGATCAATGCAATTCTAAATTTTACACTTGACATTTCAATCCTGATTACGTTTAAAACACATTTGTACGTCCATGAACTTACTGTTTGTCATTCATTGTTTCTAACTTTTTTCCTAATTTTACATTCAATTGCAGCCATTTAGTAGTCTACCTAGCATAATTCAATCCACATATACCTAAATAATATTTGTAACCTATCATGGACTTTCTCCACGTGCTAGCCTCGAATTGATGTCAGCACATACTTCCGGTAACTCCGCAATAGAATCAATGACGTAATGTGCACCTGTCTTGACCAATAAATCTCTAGATATAGCTAATCTCCGTTGAATTTCTGCATCACTTAATTTTTTCTCATGTTCGAAGCTGTCAATATCCATGTAGTTGCTATATCGAGCCACGCCCACTCCCCAACATCCCGCCTCTAATGCCTCACCAACACCGGAAACTGTGTCATCGACCTTGACCACTGCTTGGATTGGATGAACATCTAGAAGGTCAAGGTTACGATAAACCATGAATGGTTTTGGTCGAGCACCGTGAACTACTTCGTCGCCTTTAAAATATTATAATAGGTTATATACATGAAAGTTCATTTTAGTTCAAAAAAATACTGAGTAAAAACAATGAGGTGGCTCAACAGAAAGCGTTATCTTTCTTTCACGCTGTAGTAATACTTTCTAACTTTGCTATGATTATTGAGAATCATAGAGAAACGATAGACTTAGTTACCTGAGAAGCATGACCAATCCGTGTGTTGGACCTAGAAAACATTTCCTAAGGATTTTAACTTTATTATGAACAAAAATTTCATTCCCGTTCCATTTTCAACAAAAATGTTGTTTTTTTCAAAATTTTTAAACGCCCTTGTAAACATAGAGTAGTCCAGGCGTTTTGTGGCCCGTCTTTGATCTGCCATGAAAGACAATATCGCATTTGAACAAAGCTTGTTTAAGTAAAAAAACAAACGTACCTGCAACAGTAACATCGGGCACAAATCCTTGTTTTTTAGCATCTTCTAGTAAAACATCAACCATAGATCTTATAAATCCAGTAGAACTTCCAATCTTCATACCTGATGAGGAGATCATAGAATCTGTATATGTATTGTGAGTGCTTTGATTTAAACAAGTGATCAAGGGGGATAAATCAATACTGCCTACGTGACGCTTAGCAGTTTCGTAGTTACTTCCCTTGGTATTGTAGTGCCCGGCACTCTTACCTTGCAAAATCTGTGTACTTAGTTAAGTATAAGCCTGTCTTATGCTATATTTACACGGTGTCCACTATGTCTATATCACATCATATCCTTTTTATTGTTAATAAAGTCATTTGCAACATTAATTTAGTAAATGTCCAAGTTTTGTGTCGTAACTATTCATTTTTCTAACACTAATTGTCAATTAAATACAGCGCGTGTCGGCCATTTGTAAATACAATGTCGTCATCATATTATGACGTCACGCTCGCGGTCTAATTCTTACCTGTACTCTCTATTATCGGGGGCGCGCTACAGGGTATTTTATAATTACAATGGCGTTACTATTTGAATTGTTTAAATGCATGTATTTTACTTATTGAACAGGCGCGTAGCTACCAGTACGCAGAGTACGCAGCTGCGTACACACTGGTCCAGAAAATTGTAAAAATACAAACGCCAAAAATGTAATAAAATCTTTCGCCTGAGGGGGGTAGGGGTGTGTAAAACAAAACTGCTTGATCGTTATTTTACTAACCTTATGTCAAGTTATATTTCAATGGGACTTGCGATGCCTTTTGGGAGTTGAATTTACGGTTTTAAAATTCGATGTTTGTCTTTGAATCCAGTCTATATAATTCTTTAAACGCTGGTTAAAATTGAATGATAATTTGTATGAATGTTGTCTTCCTATATTTGTGTCCAGATTGAATTATACAGACCCATTTTGAATAGTTGCCAAAAATGCTCCTGAAATGATCTACAGAAAAACAAATTCGGGGCGGGGCATGCCCTTGACCCCTAGGATTTTGCGTACACATCAAAAAGACCTTGCTACGCCACTGGCCATGACCAATTTTAAATTAAAAAATAATTTAATAATGAGGTGAATTATTTATTGTGTCTAATTTTGCATTCGGAACAACCTCGGCGATCTTTAAGATTGTTCCTATTGCTTAATTTGTCATACAATTTACTAAGCAGTTCTGATGGTCGTGTTAATGAAAAAAGTGTCGTGGTATATGAGAACGACGGAACACATAAAATGTTATACCAAAAGAAGTGATTACTTGGCTTTTGTATGACTCTGTGTCTATGTAACAGTTTAACCAATGAAAAATATCGCTAATTAACATGTTACGAGTACAACATGTATTTGTAGACGAGAGAGTCAAATAAATTCAGTTCAGTTTCAAACGTATTTAATTTGACATTGTCTCCCTTATATATTTTCCTTGCTTATAAATCACCAAAATAACTAGTCTGGAGAAAACGAATTACTTATATGTGACTGTATATTATATACTTATATTTAATGATGCTTATTTTATTTTTGTTTTGTTGGGTTTACCGTCATAGCAACACATTGTATATGTCATATAACGGCGGTCAGTCAACTTAGTCACTGTCCTGGAAAGACTAAATCTCTGGATTTAGCTGTTAACCAACTACAAAGCACATACTTTAGATTATAGAAATTATACCTTTGTGAATGTAAACCAAATAAAAAAGTGGTAAAAATACAATAACATAAAAAATTATAACAATAATTAACTATATATACATTATTGTTTTATTTATACATATAGATCTATACATTTTTATACAATTTACAATTTTATATTCAATATACAATTTTATATACAGTAAATCTAATGTATGTAATATGCGGTTCAATGTGCAATATTTTATCCCATACGCAATATAGAATAGCATGAAATGCAGTAGTAGTGAAACAGTTAAACATATTTTAAATCAATCAATAAAGTAATGTGAAGTACTGACACAATTAAATGCTTGTGCAACTATTAAAGTGCAGTAATAAACTTTCGCCTCAAACAAATATAGAAATTCACACAAGTAAAACAAACACAGTTCCGAGATACGTACATATACATGCCGGTAGGGCCTATAACAGGAATTGAGTTACGAAACGAGGGACGAAACATTTTTCTGGGGTATGGTATAGGTTTTTTATGCTCAATCGAAAAGTTCGGACAATATCGCCGGCAAAAAAGTTCGTTTTGATAAAACCAAGAGCGTTCGAATGAATAAATCGATGATAAAAGCCACGCATTTCGGTACTTTTTAAAACGGAACTATTTTTGTTTTCGCCCCCTGGACTCTTCGACCTAAAAACTTTCGTAAATTAGTTTCTGTTGAATTCTATGTGCGTCGGTATTTTTGCTACGTATCATTTCTCGTACTTGGAATTTTTCGACAAAGAGCTCAAATATTTGTTTTGTACATCTGTGTTTTTTACTATTAAACTTAATTTTCTGTGTTGTAAGACCTTTTTATTAATGTTTTGTTTTTATGTCATTTTTTGTCAAAATGGCTCTTGCAAAAGAGAAACCTTATATTGATTTTTATGTATAAAAATCTATATAACCAATTACTTTGGATAACTAATACCTTTTGGGTCTACATGAGCAGTGTATACTAATAACAATGATGCTATTGTACACACATTGATTTTTTCTTGAAACAATCACTATAATCGAATACTGTTTATTGATTAAGATTTTTTGCGCAACATTTTATCATAGCAACTTCTAAAGGGTTTCATTTGAAACTTCTATCATGTAGGATAAAATTTACCATTAGATATCAAATACTATAATTCATAAAACTAACAATAATTTATACTAAATTATGGCCCTTACATACAAACATACATTCTAAGTTAAGTTCTAATGCAACATTTTATCTTGGCAACTACTGATGGGATTGATTTGAATATTCACACATGACTACGGTATTACCATCGGAAGTCAATTTTAAAGTTGCATCACTCTAGCTTGAATTTTTACTATTTTAAATTGTGAGTCTTTTATATTGAAAATTTTTTATGAGAAGATCTGCAAAAAATAAAAAAGCTGCAGTCAATGAAAATATTCTTGTTAAATTTTTCATCTCAATTGAATTTCATAATTGATTCCGTTTACAAGACCACTCCTAATAGTAGAGCGCGCTGTCCATTGACGGCTCTCAATTGTTAATTAAACCTCTTACCTGAAATATCCAAACACTTCGTAATACCCAGAATCGACATTGAATAAATTCTAGAATTTTATCCTTCATCATTGCAACTTTAACTTTCAAGTTATCCTATTTCATAGAAGTTGCTCTCTAAAAGGTAAATTCTAAATATTTTGGTCGTCTGAACCACACGGATTACACAAGTAATTATGCACGAAATCCATGTGCCTATTTACGTCATTTAAAACTGGCATGGATAAGATACGAAATGGAGACTTTTAGGCGAAAAGGAGCATATAATGGCAAAACGGAGATTTAATTGTTAGTAAAACCCTTCTTAAAATAACAATTATAATACAAATTATATTTACTGATAATAAAATCACCATTCTCAAATTAGTGATTTTCATATCAGTCAAATTTTTACAAGAGTTGCTTAAAACGTAGGGTCCACAAAGGCGGATCCAAAGGGGGTCAGGGGGGGGGGTCCGGACCCCCCCTAGAATTGGGAAAATGTACCTGTCCATTAGTGTATTTCTTGACTGTAAGTCATTTTTGAGTAGCATGGGATCTATGTAAATGTGTACTTATTATTATATGTGTGCGTATTTAACGAGTGTGAGGACTCTGGTGCCAGTGGGTTTAACGCTGTGTCGACAAACATTATTGTCATTTTACTGAGGCAAGCTCACCTTACCTAGGTTTCCTGGACCTTGTCTATAACCAAGACTAATCAACCCTTCCAAACGTTCGATATCTTTTCCATTATATTATGCATAATATTATGTACACGATTTTTTCCTTTTTTTAGATCGGACTAAGCATTTTTGATTTGGTAAAAATGTTTAGTACAGATCCTGCAAAGGTGTGCCTTCAGATTTAAATTGACCATGTAAATGTTATATTTCTTACCAGACTAGGCTGAATATAATATCTTTATACAATACAAACAAAATATTTAGCCCTATACTTGTATCTAAGTCCTATTCAAAAAGGACAGCGACATGTCACTGTAACACGCTGTAAAAGATTGGTCACGTGTTATTGCCACCCTGAGTTTTTTTTCTATTGGGTTTAACGCCGTAGCAACATATTGTATAGGTCATATAACGGCGTCCAGCACACCTAACCTAGGTTTCCTGGACTCTTATCTATAACCAGTACTCATCTACCCTTCTACAAGGCCGGAAACTTTTCCATATACCTTATTAATGGAGGAATATTAACATAATTGTCAAATTTTCATGGAAGGGTATAACCTCCCCGGGTGGGATTCTAATGCCACCCTGAGTAATATTCATGTTAAAAACAAGACCGAGACATTGCTTACATAGTTATATTAGATACTTTATTGAGAAATGAAAATTAAATGAACATGAAGAATGTGATAGTAACACCAAAATAGATTGAAACTTTATTAATTAATTTACAATATGGAAATACCACTGTAATTGTAAAGACTAAATGCATCACCATTTTTAAAAAATCTACTGACATTATCTGGAACCAGTTAAAACACTGATTACTATAAAAAGTTGTAATTTTGTTGAGCAATTGTACATAAGTGCTTAATTTTGCTGACCCTTTCACTTGATCAATGCAATTCTAAATTTTACACTTGACATTTCAATCCTGATTACGTTTAAAACACATTTGTACGTCCATGAACTTACTGTTTGTCATTCATTGTTTCTAACTTTTTTCCTAATTTTACATTCAATTGCAGCCATTTAGTAGTCTACCTAGCATAATTCAATCCACATATACCTAAATAATATTTGTAACCTATCATGGACTTTCTCCACGTGCTAGCCTCGAATTGATGTCAGCACATACTTCCGGTAACTCCGCAATAGAATCAATGACGTAATGTGCACCTGTCTTGACCAATAAATCTCTAGATATAGCTAATCTCCGTTGAATTTCTGCATCACTTAATTTTTTCTCATGTTCGAAGCTGTCAATATCCATGTAGTTGCTATATCGAGCCACGCCCACTCCCCAACATCCCGCCTCTAATGCCTCACCAACACCGGAAACTGTGTCATCGACCTTGACCACTGCTTGGATTGGATGAACATCTAGAAGGTCAAGGTTACGATAAACCATGAATGGTTTTGGTCGAGCACCGTGAACTACTTCGTCGCCTTTAAAATATTATAATAGGTTATATACATGAAAGTTCATTTTAGTTCAAAAAAATACTGAGTAAAAACAATGAGGTGGCTCAACAGAAAGCGTTATCTTTCTTTCACGCTGTAGTAATACTTTCTAACTTTGCTATGATTATTGAGAATCATAGAGAAACGATAGACTTAGTTACCTGAGAAGCATGACCAATCCGTGTGTTGGACCTAGAAAACATTTCCTAAGGATTTTAACTTTATTATGAACAAAAATTTCATTCCCGTTCCATTTTCAACAAAAATGTTGTTTTTTTCAAAATTTTTAAACGCCCTTGTAAACATAGAGTAGTCCAGGCGTTTTGTGGCCCGTCTTTGATCTGCCATGAAAGACAATATCGCATTTGAACAAAGCTTGTTTAAGTAAAAAAACAAACGTACCTGCAACAGTAACATCGGGCACAAATCCTTGTTTTTTAGCATCTTCTAGTAAAACATCAACCATAGATCTTATAAATCCAGTAGAACTTCCAATCTTCATACCTGATGAGGAGATCATAGAATCTGTATATGTATTGTGAGTGCTTTGATTTAAACAAGTGATCAAGGGGGATAAATCAATACTGCCTACGTGACGCTTAGCAGTTTCGTAGTTACTTCCCTTGGTATTGTAGTGCCCGGCACTCTTACCTTGCAAAATCTGTGTACTTAGTTAAGTATAAGCCTGTCTTATGCTATATTTACACGGTGTCCACTATGTCTATATCACATCATATCCTTTTTATTGTTAATAAAGTCATTTGCAACATTAATTTAGTAAATGTCCAAGTTTTGTGTCGTAACTATTCATTTTTCTAACACTAATTGTCAATTAAATACAGCGCGTGTCGGCCATTTGTAAATACAATGTCGTCATCATATTATGACGTCACGCTCGCGGTCTAATTCTTACCTGTACTCTCTATTATCGGGGGCGCGCTACAGGGTATTTTATAATTACAATGGCGTTACTATTTGAATTGTTTAAATGCATGTATTTTACTTATTGAACAGGCGCGTAGCTACCAGTACGCAGAGTACGCAGCTGCGTACACACTGGTCCAGAAAATTGTAAAAATACAAACGCCAAAAATGTAATAAAATCTTTCGCCTGAGGGGGGTAGGGGTGTGTAAAACAAAACTGCTTGATCGTTATTTTACTAACCTTATGTCAAGTTATATTTCAATGGGACTTGCGATGCCTTTTGGGAGTTGAATTTACGGTTTTAAAATTCGATGTTTGTCTTTGAATCCAGTCTATATAATTCTTTAAACGCTGGTTAAAATTGAATGATAATTTGTATGAATGTTGTCTTCCTATATTTGTGTCCAGATTGAATTATACAGACCCATTTTGAATAGTTGCCAAAAATGCTCCTGAAATGATCTACAGAAAAACAAATTCGGGGCGGGGCATGCCCTTGACCCCTAGGATTTTGCGTACACATCAAAAAGACCTTGCTACGCCACTGGCCATGACCAATTTTAAATTAAAAAATAATTTAATAATGAGGTGAATTATTTATTGTGTCTAATTTTGCATTCGGAACAACCTCGGCGATCTTTAAGATTGTTCCTATTGCTTAATTTGTCATACAATTTACTAAGCAGTTCTGATGGTCGTGTTAATGAAAAAAGTGTCGTGGTATATGAGAACGACGGAACACATAAAATGTTATACCAAAAGAAGTGATTACTTGGCTTTTGTATGACTCTGTGTCTATGTAACAGTTTAACCAATGAAAAATATCGCTAATTAACATGTTACGAGTACAACATGTATTTGTAGACGAGAGAGTCAAATAAATTCAGTTCAGTTTCAAACGTATTTAATTTGACATTGTCTCCCTTATATATTTTCCTTGCTTATAAATCACCAAAATAACTAGTCTGGAGAAAACGAATTACTTATATGTGACTGTATATTATATACTTATATTTAATGATGCTTATTTTATTTTTGTTTTGTTGGGTTTACCGTCATAGCAACACATTGTATATGTCATATAACGGCGGTCAGTCAACTTAGTCACTGTCCTGGAAAGACTAAATCTCTGGATTTAGCTGTTAACCAACTACAAAGCACATACTTTAGATTATAGAAATTATACCTTTGTGAATGTAAACCAAATAAAAAAGTGGTAAAAATACAATAACATAAAAAATTATAACAATAATTAACTATATATACATTATTGTTTTATTTATACATATAGATCTATACATTTTTATACAATTTACAATTTTATATTCAATATACAATTTTATATACAGTAAATCTAATGTATGTAATATGCGGTTCAATGTGCAATATTTTATCCCATACGCAATATAGAATAGCATGAAATGCAGTAGTAGTGAAACAGTTAAACATATTTTAAATCAATCAATAAAGTAATGTGAAGTACTGACACAATTAAATGCTTGTGCAACTATTAAAGTGCAGTAATAAACTTTCGCCTCAAACAAATATAGAAATTCACACAAGTAAAACAAACACAGTTCCGAGATACGTACATATACATGCCGGTAGGGCCTATAACAGGAATTGAGTTACGAAACGAGGGACGAAACATTTTTCTGGGGTATGGTATAGGTTTTTTATGCTCAATCGAAAAGTTCGGACAATATCGCCGGCAAAAAAGTTCGTTTTGATAAAACCAAGAGCGTTCGAATGAATAAATCGATGATAAAAGCCACGCATTTCGGTACTTTTTAAAACGGAACTATTTTTGTTTTCGCCCCCTGGACTCTTCGACCTAAAAACTTTCGTAAATTAGTTTCTGTTGAATTCTATGTGCGTCGGTATTTTTGCTACGTATCATTTCTCGTACTTGGAATTTTTCGACACAGAGCTCAAATATTTGTTTTGTACATCTGTGTTTTTTACTATTAAACTTAATTTTCTGTGTTGTAAGACCTTTTTATTAATGTTTTGTTTTTATGTCATTTTTTGTCAAAATGGCTCTTGCAAAAAAGAAACCTTATATTGATTTTTATGTATAAAAATCTATATAACCAATTACTTTGGATAACTAATACCTTTTGGGTCTACATGAGCAGTGTATACTAATAACAATGATGCTATTGTACACACATTGATTTTTTCTTGAAACAATCACTATAATCGAATACTGTTTATTGATTAAGATTTTTTGCGCAACATTTTATCATAGCAACTTCTAAAGGGTTTCATTTGAAACTTCTATCATGTAGGATAAAATTTACCATTAGATATCAAATACTATAATTCATAAAACTAACAATAATTTATACTAAATTATGGCCCTTACATACAAACATACATTCTAAGTTAAGTTCTAATGCAACATTTTATCTTGGCAACTACTGATCGGAAGTCAATTTTAAAGTTGCATCACTCTAGCTTGAATTTTTACTATTTTAAATTGTGAGTCTTTTATATTGAAAATTTTTTATAAGAAGATCTGCAAAAAATAAAAAAGCTGCAGTCAATGAAAATATTCTTGTTAAATTTTTCATCTCAATTGAATTTCATAATTGATTCCGTTTACAAGACCACTCCTAATAGTAGAGCGCGCTGTCCATTGACGGCTCTCAATTGTTAATTAAACCTCTTACCTGAAATATCCAAACACTTCGTAATACCCAGAATCGACATTGAATAAATTCTAGAATTTTATCCTTCATCATTGCAACTTTAACTTTCAAGTTATCCTATTTCATAGAAGTTGCTCTCTAAAAGGTAAATTCTAAATATTTTGGTCGTCTGAACCACACGGATTACACAAGTAATTATGCACGAAATCCATGTGCCTATTTACGTCATTTAAAACTGGCATGGATAAGATACGAAATGGAGACTTTTAGGCGAAAAGGAGCATATAATGGCAAAACGGAGATTTAATTGTTAGTAAAACCCTTCTTAAAATAACAATTATGATACAAATTATATTTACTGATAATAAAATCACCATTCTCAAATTAGTGATTTTCATATCAGTCCAATTTTTACAAGAGTTGCTTAAAACGTAGGGTCCACAAAGGCGGATCCAAAGGGGGTCAGGGGGGGTCCGGACCCCCCCTAGAATTGGGAAAATGTACCTGTCCATTAGTGTATTTCTTGACTGTAAGTCATTTTTGAGTAGCATGGGATCTATGTAAATGTGTACTTATTATTATATGTGTGCGTATTTAACGAGTGTGAGGACTCTGGTGCCAGTGGGTTTAACGCCGTGTCGACAAACATTATTGTCATTTTACTGAGGCAAGCTCACCTTACCTAGGTTTCCTGGACCTTGTCTATAACCAAGACTAATCAACCCTTCCAAACGTTCGATATCTTTTCCATTATATTATGCATAATATTATGTACACGATTTTTCCTTTTTTAGATCGGACTAAGCATTTTTGATTTGGTGAAAATGTTTAGTACAGATCCTGCAAAGGTGTGCCTTCAGATTTAAATTGACCATGTAAATGTTATATTTCTTACCAGACTAGGCTGAATATAATATCTTTATACAATACAAACAAAATATTTAGCCCTATACTTGTATCTAAGTCCTATTCAAAAAGGACAGCGACATGTCACTGTAACACGCTGTAAAAGATTGGTCACGTGTTATTGCCACCCTGAGTTTTTTTTCTATTGGGTTTAACGCCGTAGCAACATATTGTATAGGTCATATAACGGCGTCCAGCACACCTAACCTAGGTTTCCTGGACTCTTATCTATAACCAGTACTCATCTACCCTTCTACAAGGCCGGAAACTTTTCCATATACCTTATTAATGGAGGAATATTAACATAATTGTCAAATTTTCATGGAAGGGTATAACCTCCCCGGGTGGGATTCTAATGCCACCCTGAGTAATATTCATGTTAAAAACAAGACCGAGACATTGCTTACATAGTTATATTAGATACTTTATTGAGAAATGAAAATTAAATGAACATGAAGAATGTGATAGTAACACCAAAATAGATTGAAACTTTATTAATTAATTTACAATATGGAAATACCACTGTAATTGTAAAGACTAAATGCATCACCATTTTTAAAAAATCTACTGACATTATCTGGAACCAGTTAAAACACTGATTACTATAAAAAGTTGTAATTTTGTTGAGCAATTGTACATAAGTGCTTAATTTTGCTGACCCTTTCACTTTATCAATGCAATTCTAAATTTTACACTTGACATTTCAATCCTGATTACGTTTAAAAACACATTTGTACGTCCATGAACTTACTGTTTGTCATTCATTGTTTCTAACTTTTTTCCTAATTTTACATTCAATTGCAGCCATTTAGTAGTCTACCTAGCATAATTCAATCCACATATACCTAAATAATATTTGTAACCTATCATGAACTTTCTCCACGTGCTAGCCTCGAATTGATGTCAGCACATACTTCCGGTAACTCCGCAATAGAATCAATGACGTAATGTGCACCTGTCTTGACCAATAAATCTCTAGATATAGCTAATCTCCGTTGAATTTCTGCATCACTTAATTTTTTCTCATGTTCGAAGCTGTCAATATCCATGTAGTTGCTATATCGAGCCACGCCCACTCCCCAACATCCCGCCTCTAATGCCTCACCAACACCGGAAACTGTGTCATCGACCTTGACCACTGCTTGGATTGGATGAACATCTAGAAGGTCAAGGTTACGATAAACCATCAATGGTTTTGGTCGAGCACCGTGAACTACTTCGTCGCCTTTAAAATATTATAATAGGTTATATACATGAAAGTTCATTTTAGTTCAAAAAATACTGAGTAAAAACAATGAGGTGGCTCAACAGAAAGCGTTATCTTTCTTTCACGCTGTAGTAATACTTTCTAACTTTGCTATGATTATTGAGAATCATAGAGAAACGATAGACTTAGTTACCTGAGAAGCATGACCAATCCGTGTGTTGGACCTAGAAAACATTTCCTAAGGATTTTAACTTTATTATGAACAAAAATTTCATTCCCGTTCCATTTTCAACAAAAATGTTTTTTTTTTCAAAATTTTTAAACGCCCTTGTAAACATAGAGTAGTCCAGGCGTTTTGTGGCCCGTCTTTGATCTGCCATGAAAGACAATATCGCATTTGAACAAAGCTTGTTTAAGTAAAAAAACAAACGTACCTGCAACAGTAACATCGGGCACAAATCCTTGTTTTTTAGCATCTTCTAGTAAAACATCAACCATAGATCTTATAAATCCAGTAGAACTTCCAATCTTCATACCTGATGAGGAGATCATAGAATCTGTATATGTATTGTGAGTGCTTTGATTTAAACAAGTGATCAAGGGGGATAAATCAATACTGCCTACCTGACGCTTAGCAGTTTCGTAGTTACTTCCCTTGGTATTGTAGTGCCCGGCACTCTTACCTTGCAAAAACTGTGTACTTAGTTAAGTATAAGCCTGTCTTATGCTATATTTACACGATGTCCACTATGTCTATATCACATCATATCCTTTTTATTGTTAATAAAGTCATTTGCAACATTAATTTAGTAAATGTCCAAGTTTTGTGTCGTAACTATTCATTTTTCTAACACTAATTGTCAATTAAATACAGCGCGTGTCGGCCATTTGTAAATACAATGTCGTCATCATATTATGACGTCACGCTCGCGGTCTAATTCTTACCTGCACTCTCTATTATCGGGGGCGCGCTACAGGGTATTTTATAATTACAATGGCGTTACTATTTGAATTGTTTAAATGCATGTATTTTACTTATTGAACAGGCGCGTAGCTACCAGTACGCAGAGTACGCAGCTGCGTACACACTGGTCCAGAAAATTGTAAAAATACAAACGCCAAAAATGTAATAAAATCTTTCGCCTGAGGGTGGTAGGGGTGTGTAAAACAAAACTGCTTGATCGTTATTTTACTAACCTTATGTCAAGTTTATTTCAATGGGACTTGCGATGCCTTTTGGGAGTTGAATTTACGGTTTTAAAATTCGATGTTTGTCTTTGAATCCAGTCTATATAATTCTTTAAACGCTGGTTAAAATTGAATGATAATTTGTATGAATGTTGTCTTCCTATATTTGTGTCCAGATTGAATTATACAGACCCATTTTGAATAGTTGCCAAAAATGCTCCTGAAATGATCTACAGAAAAACAAATTCGGGGCGGGGCATGCCCTTGACCCCTAGGATTTTGCGTACACATCAAAAAGACCTTGCTACGCCACTGGCCATGACCAATTTTAAATTAAAAAATAATTTAATAATGAGGTGAATTATTTATTGTGTCTAATTTTGCATTCGGAACAACCTCGGCGATCTTTAAGATTGTTCCTATTGCTTAATTTGTCATACAATTTACTAAGCAGTTCTGATGGTCGTGTTAATGAAAAAAGTGTCGTGGTATATGAGAACGACGGAACACATAAAATGTTATACCAAAAGAAGTGATTACTTGGCTTTTGTATGACTCTGTGTCTATGTAACAGTTTAACCAATGAAAAATATCGCTAATTAACATGTTACGAGTACAACATGTATTTGTAGACGAGAGAGTCAAATAAATTCAGTTCAGTTTCAAACGTATTTAATTTGACATTGTCTCCCTTATATATTTTCCTTGCTTATAAATCACCAAAATAACTAGTCTGGAGAAAACGAATTACTTATATGTGACTGTATATTATATACTTATATTTAATGATGCTTATTTTATTTTTGTTTTGTTGGGTTTACCGTCATAGCAACACATTGTATATGTCATATAACGGCGGTCAGTCAACTTAGTCACTGTCCTGGAAAGACTAAATCTCTGGATTTAGCTGTTAACCAACTACAAAGCACATACTTTAGATTATAGAAATTATACCTTTGTGAATGTAAACCAAATAAAAAAGTGGTAAAAATACAATAACATAAAAAATTATAACAATAATTAACTATATATACATTATTGTTTTATTTATACATATAGATCTATACATTTTTATACAATTTACAATTTTATATTCAATATACAATTTTATATACAGTAAATCTAATGTATGTAATATGCGGTTCAATGTGCAATATTTTATCCCATACGCAATATAGAATAGCATGAAATGCAGTAGTAGTGAAACAGTTAAACATATTTTAAATCAATCAATAAAGTAATGTGAAGTACTGACACAATTAAATGCTTGTGCAACTATTAAAGTGCAGTAATAAACTTTCGCCTCAAACAAATATAGAAATTCACACAAGTAAAACAAACACAGTTCCGAGATACGTACATATACATGCCGGTAGGGCCTATAACAGGAATTGAGTTACGAAACGAGGGACGAAACATTTTTCTGGGGTATGGTATAGGTTTTTTATGCTCAATCGAAAAGTTCGGACAATATCACCGGCAAAAAAGTTCGTTTTGATAAAACCAAGAGCGTTCAAATGAATAAATCGATGATAAAAGCCACGCATTTCGGTACTTTTTAAAACGGAACTATTTTTGTTTTCGCCCCCTGGACTCTTCGACCTAAAAACTTTCGTAAATTAGTTTCTGTTGAATTCTATGTGCGTCGGTATTTTTGCTACGTATCATTTCTCGTACTTGGAATTTTTCGACACAGAGCTCAAATATTTGTTTTGTACATCTGTGTTTTTTACTATTAAACTTAATTTTCTGTGTTGTAAGACCTTTTTATTAATGTTTTGTTTTTATGTCATTTTTTGTCAAAATGGCTCTTGCAAAAGAGAAACCTTATATTGATTTTTATGTATAAAAATCTATATAACCAATTACTTTGGATAACTAATACCTTTTGGGTCTACATGAGCAGTGTATACTAATAACAATGATGCTATTGTACACACATTGATTTTTTCTTGAAACAATCACTATAATCGAATACTGTTTATTGATTAAGATTTTTTGCGCAACATTTTATCATAGCAACTTCTAAAGGGTTTCATTTGAAACTTCTATCATGTAGGATAAAATTTACCATTAGATATCAAATACTATAATTCATAAAACTAACAATAATTTATACTAAATTATGGCCCTTACATACAAACATACATTCTAAGTTAAGTTCTAATGCAACATTTTATCTTGGCAACTACTGATCGGAAGTCAATTTTAAAGTTGCATCACTCTAGCTTGAATTTTTACTATTTTAAATTGTGAGTCTTTTATATTGAAAATTTTTTATAAGAAGATCTGCAAAAAATAAAAAAGCTGCAGTCAATGAAAATATTCTTGTTAAATTTTTCATCTCAATTGAATTTCATAATTGATTCCGTTTACAAGACCACTCCTAATAGTAGAGCGCGCTGTCCATTGACGGCTCTCAATTGTTAATTAAACCTCTTACCTGAAATATCCAAACACTTCGTAATACCCAGAATCGACATTGAATAAATTCTAGAATTTTATCCTTCATCATTGCAACTTTAACTTTCAAGTTATCCTATTTCATAGAAGTTGCTCTCTAAAAGGTAAATTCTAAATATTTTGGTCGTCTGAACCACACGGATTACACAAGTAATTATGCACGAAATCCATGTGCCTATTTACGTCATTTAAAACTGGCATGGATAAGATACGAAATGGAGACTTTTAGGCGAAAAGGAGCATATAATGGCAAAACGGAGATTTAATTGTTAGTAAAACCCTTCTTAAAATAACAATTATGATACAAATTATATTTACTGATAATAAAATCACCATTCTCAAATTAGTGATTTTCATATCAGTCCAATTTTTACAAGAGTTGCTTAAAACGTAGGGTCCACAAAGGCGGATCCAAAGGGGGTCAGGGGGGGTCCGGACCCCCCCTAGAATTGGGAAAATGTACCTGTCCATTAGTGTATTTCTTGACTGTAAGTCATTTTTGAGTAGCATGGGATCTATGTAAATGTGTACTTATTATTATATGTGTGCGTATTTAACGAGTGTGAGGACTCTGGTGCCAGTGGGTTTAACGCCGTGTCGACAAACATTATTGTCATTTTACTGAGGCAAGCTCACCTTACCTAGGTTTCCTGGACCTTGTCTATAACCAAGACTAATCAACCCTTCCAAACGTTCGATATCTTTTCCATTATATTATGCATAATATTATGTACACGATTTTTCCTTTTTTAGATCGGACTAAGCATTTTTGATTTGGTGAAAATGTTTAGTACAGATCCTGCAAAGGTGTGCCTTCAGATTTAAATTGACCATGTAAATGTTATATTTCTTACCAGACTAGGCTGAATATAATATCTTTATACAATACAAACAAAATATTTAGCCCTATACTTGTATCTAAGTCCTATTCAAAAAGGACAGCGACATGTCACTGTAACACGCTGTAAAAGATTGGTCACGTGTTATTGCCACCCTGAGTTTTTTTTCTATTGGGTTTAACGCCGTAGCAACATATTGTATAGGTCATATAACGGCGTCCAGCACACCTAACCTAGGTTTCCTGGACTCTTATCTATAACCAGTACTCATCTACCCTTCTACAAGGCCGGAAACTTTTCCATATACCTTATTAATGGAGGAATATTAACATAATTGTCAAATTTTCATGGAAGGGTATAACCTCCCCGGGTGGGATTCTAATGCCACCCTGAGTAATATTCATGTTAAAAACAAGACCGAGACATTGCTTACATAGTTATATTAGATACTTTATTGAGAAATGAAAATTAAATGAACATGAAGAATGTGATAGTAACACCAAAATAGATTGAAACTTTATTAATTAATTTACAATATGGAAATACCACTGTAATTGTAAAGACTAAATGCATCACCATTTTTAAAAAATCTACTGACATTATCTGGAACCAGTTAAAACACTGATTACTATAAAAAGTTGTAATTTTGTTGAGCAATTGTACATAAGTGCTTAATTTTGCTGACCCTTTCACTTTATCAATGCAATTCTAAATTTTACACTTGACATTTCAATCCTGATTACGTTTAAAAACACATTTGTACGTCCATGAACTTACTGTTTGTCATTCATTGTTTCTAACTTTTTTCCTAATTTTACATTCAATTGCAGCCATTTAGTAGTCTACCTAGCATAATTCAATCCACATATACCTAAATAATATTTGTAACCTATCATGAACTTTCTCCACGTGCTAGCCTCGAATTGATGTCAGCACATACTTCCGGTAACTCCGCAATAGAATCAATGACGTAATGTGCACCTGTCTTGACCAATAAATCTCTAGATATAGCTAATCTCCGTTGAATTTCTGCATCACTTAATTTTTTCTCATGTTCGAAGCTGTCAATATCCATGTAGTTGCTATATCGAGCCACGCCCACTCCCCAACATCCCGCCTCTAATGCCTCACCAACACCGGAAACTGTGTCATCGACCTTGACCACTGCTTGGATTGGATGAACATCTAGAAGGTCAAGGTTACGATAAACCATCAATGGTTTTGGTCGAGCACCGTGAACTACTTCGTCGCCTTTAAAATATTATAATAGGTTATATACATGAAAGTTCATTTTAGTTCAAAAAATACTGAGTAAAAACAATGAGGTGGCTCAACAGAAAGCGTTATCTTTCTTTCACGCTGTAGTAATACTTTCTAACTTTGCTATGATTATTGAGAATCATAGAGAAACGATAGACTTAGTTACCTGAGAAGCATGACCAATCCGTGTGTTGGACCTAGAAAACATTTCCTAAGGATTTTAACTTTATTATGAACAAAAATTTCATTCCCGTTCCATTTTCAACAAAAATGTTTTTTTTTTCAAAATTTTTAAACGCCCTTGTAAACATAGAGTAGTCCAGGCGTTTTGTGGCCCGTCTTTGATCTGCCATGAAAGACAATATCGCATTTGAACAAAGCTTGTTTAAGTAAAAAAACAAACGTACCTGCAACAGTAACATCGGGCACAAATCCTTGTTTTTTAGCATCTTCTAGTAAAACATCAACCATAGATCTTATAAATCCAGTAGAACTTCCAATCTTCATACCTGATGAGGAGATCATAGAATCTGTATATGTATTGTGAGTGCTTTGATTTAAACAAGTGATCAAGGGGGATAAATCAATACTGCCTACCTGACGCTTAGCAGTTTCGTAGTTACTTCCCTTGGTATTGTAGTGCCCGGCACTCTTACCTTGCAAAAACTGTGTACTTAGTTAAGTATAAGCCTGTCTTATGCTATATTTACACGATGTCCACTATGTCTATATCACATCATATCCTTTTTATTGTTAATAAAGTCATTTGCAACATTAATTTAGTAAATGTCCAAGTTTTGTGTCGTAACTATTCATTTTTCTAACACTAATTGTCAATTAAATACAGCGCGTGTCGGCCATTTGTAAATACAATGTCGTCATCATATTATGACGTCACGCTCGCGGTCTAATTCTTACCTGCACTCTCTATTATCGGGGGCGCGCTACAGGGTATTTTATAATTACAATGGCGTTACTATTTGAATTGTTTAAATGCATGTATTTTACTTATTGAACAGGCGCGTAGCTACCAGTACGCAGAGTACGCAGCTGCGTACACACTGGTCCAGAAAATTGTAAAAATACAAACGCCAAAAATGTAATAAAATCTTTCGCCTGAGGGTGGTAGGGGTGTGTAAAACAAAACTGCTTGATCGTTATTTTACTAACCTTATGTCAAGTTTATTTCAATGGGACTTGCGATGCCTTTTGGGAGTTGAATTTACGGTTTTAAAATTCGATGTTTGTCTTTGAATCCAGTCTATATAATTCTTTAAACGCTGGTTAAAATTGAATGATAATTTGTATGAATGTTGTCTTCCTATATTTGTGTCCAGATTGAATTATACAGACCCATTTTGAATAGTTGCCAAAAATGCTCCTGAAATGATCTACAGAAAAACAAATTCGGGGCGGGGCATGCCCTTGACCCCTAGGATTTTGCGTACACATCAAAAAGACCTTGCTACGCCACTGGCCATGACCAATTTTAAATTAAAAAATAATTTAATAATGAGGTGAATTATTTATTGTGTCTAATTTTGCATTCGGAACAACCTCGGCGATCTTTAAGATTGTTCCTATTGCTTAATTTGTCATACAATTTACTAAGCAGTTCTGATGGTCGTGTTAATGAAAAAAGTGTCGTGGTATATGAGAACGACGGAACACATAAAATGTTATACCAAAAGAAGTGATTACTTGGCTTTTGTATGACTCTGTGTCTATGTAACAGTTTAACCAATGAAAAATATCGCTAATTAACATGTTACGAGTACAACATGTATTTGTAGACGAGAGAGTCAAATAAATTCAGTTCAGTTTCAAACGTATTTAATTTGACATTGTCTCCCTTATATATTTTCCTTGCTTATAAATCACCAAAATAACTAGTCTGGAGAAAACGAATTACTTATATGTGACTGTATATTATATACTTATATTTAATGATGCTTATTTTATTTTTGTTTTGTTGGGTTTACCGTCATAGCAACACATTGTATATGTCATATAACGGCGGTCAGTCAACTTAGTCACTGTCCTGGAAAGACTAAATCTCTGGATTTAGCTGTTAACCAACTACAAAGCACATACTTTAGATTATAGAAATTATACCTTTGTGAATGTAAACCAAATAAAAAGTGGTAAAAATACAATAACATAAAAAATTATAACAATAATTAACTATATATACATTATTGTTTTATTTATACATATAGATCTATACATTTTTATACAATTTACAATTTTATATTCAATATACAATTTTATATACAGTAAATCTAATGTATGTAATATGCGGTTCAATGTGCAATATTTTATCCCATACGCAATATAGAATAGCATGAAATGCAGTAGTAGTGAAACAGTTAAACATATTTTAAATCAATCAATAAAGTAATGTGAAGTACTGACACAATTAAATGCTTGTGCAACTATTAAAGTGCAGTAATAAACTTTCGCCTCAAACAAATATAGAAATTCACACAAGTAAAACAAACACAGTTCCGAGATACGTACATATACATGCCGGTAGGGCCTATAACAGGAATTGAGTTACGAAACGAGGGACGAAACATTTTTCTGGGGTATGGTCAAGGCGGTGAACGTTCTCCAGTGTATCAAAACAAGAAAAAATGGCGCCAAACCAAAAAAAGGTAAGTTTTTCTTTAATATCTTCTTTAAATGGCTTCCTCTGATAAAAACTTATGTACCAGAACACGCTACTCACTTTCCGGAACACGGCGGTACGTGGTTTATTGTATATAGTCCAATAGTTTTGAAAATATGCGGAACCTAGGATTCGAGTTGATGAAATTCTCCCAACTATTCATTATGATAGACTGGAGTTTTTAATTTAATTTTCAATTTTCTCTTTAAATTCAGGGTTTTGGATGATTATTGTTTAAGCAATAATTGTATTTTTGTATACAAAATCTGTCTTATAGCTGCCAGCATCTAACAGGAAGTTTTAAACACAAAACTTACTTTTATTTAAAAATGATAGACTGGAGATGCGAAAAATGATGGATAGACTGGAGACACAATTTTGTACAACAAATAATAATAATGGTTTCTTGTTTCAGACAAGCACAGTAGTTATCCAGCAAGTTTGCAGATAGTATAAATCTGGCGTTGGAGATGTGCATCAAGTAGTACACAGTTTTCTGCTTAGCCTCGAATAAGTATAATGGAAATATGACTCAAACCGCTGCAGATTCTTTACTATTTTCTTCTTGACACTGTGGCATTTTTGACATTATAATCACGTGGAATTGCCACCGAGAAGCTAATGTACTTCCAAATATTGTGGGCCAACTAGTCTTATAGTGTACTATATTTTACGTGTATTTATTGTTCAGCTTACTGAACACAAATCATTTCACTATAAACCATTTGCAGTCAATATCAAAATAATAAGGTCAAGTTCTAGACATTGATTAAAACACTTGGTCTCTAATTCAAATATATGAAAAAATCTATTTACGCTAAAATAGTGTTTATTTATTGGGGTTAATTGGCATACAAAAATGGCATAATAAGAAACATAATAATAATGTCCAGGCCAAATGTAATGCAATATTTTAAGACTAAAGACAGATTTTAGGATAAAGGTTGAAAATTGAGTCTATAGACTTAGTACTAAGTATGGTTCATGGCTTTTCCACGCAAAAGGTCCCACGTTATAAATATTTTTTAGATCAAGGTGTAAACTATTATGGCTCAAATTAAAAAAAATATAATCCACATATGTAATATAAAAAATCCTTAAAATAATTATTTTAAAAATATTTTGTTAGATGAATAAAATGTAAAAACAAAACCTGTCTTTTTTATAATTATGAACAAGTAACAAATGTGAAAACCAAATTAAAGTCAGATTTTACACGGATGGATTGAATAGAGAACTAACTTATATTCCCACGGAAGAAATTCAAAGTGAATCAATTCAAGCATGTTCTCTTTTTAGCGCGACATGGAGGAAAATAGATATTGTTTTCGAATGCCATGTTAAAAGTATCAAAATCCGTGTCAGTATTACATATAGTAATTCTACTTCTGTCATATTGTCTTCAACAGAATCGGTACTAGAATTGATATTGTTCAAATCATCCCCTGCTTCACATTGATCAGTTACCGAATTGTCAGCTTTTTCTGCTTTATCAAATCTGAACGATGGCGATGATTCAAATAGGGGTTTCTGTCGTTTACATGCAGGTGATAGTAGGAAGACTTTATAAGAGTTCTTTCAAATTTACGTTTGTAATTATCAGGTAGAGTGCTTATCGAGCTTCCAAAAACAGCACTAAGTCGATTTTTCTTTCTCAAAGTATATTTTCAGCTGAAGCGGCTATTTGATGTTCTTGTCTTGCTCATATCCTATAAATAATTGAACGTAGAAAAATAACACGTTTAATATACTTATCACAGAATAGAGATAAGAAAAGGATAGGGAAACTTGGGTATGCAAAAAACAAACACGGTGTTGATGGTAATCCATAAAAGTCGGAAGAAATGAAAATGTTATTAAAAGATAAATGATACTTTATTCCAACGCATTTACCATTAATGCCGAGGTTCAGTTATTTTCCTTCATTAGTTAACACCCCGGTTACACATAGGTCGGACTTAAATTGGTCCTCGGTCGGTAAAATATGTCTTTTAACTAATCGGTTGGCATCGGTAACTGCATTTCAGAATTTTTGTGTAACCAGGTATCGCCGATAGAATGGTTGTTTATTTTTTTCCATCTTATCAGAGGCATATGTCGGTGATATCGGTCATGAACAACTTGCCAATCGTTAATTCGTTTGAATTTTCACCGATATTTTCTTTTAAACATTTTGAAATCCCATCAGTTAGTTTCTAACCGTGAAACTCGCTTTTACCAAAAGCTTGTGGTCAGTGATTATTCTGTGGCTAATCAGAGACGTAGAACTTTGATAGATCGGCGTTCGTCGGTTCCATTCTCTCTGGAAAAACCGAACAACCGATCTATCCCCGATCGAAATGTGTAATCGGGCCGTAAAATCGTTTGTTGTTTTTTCCCGTTAATAGCGGAACCGACGAACAACGATTAAGCATTGACATCTCCAATTAGTGGCCGACATATCACTCATCACATGCTTTTGAGAAAAGATGAGTTTGGTCGGCGAAAAAAAACGGGATGTTTTAAAATTAGAATTCTAAAATTCAGGATCGTTGAAAATTTCAAACGAATTACCGATTGGCAAGCTGTCTATGATCGATTTCACCGATATGCCTCTGATAAGCTACCAGTACAAATATGAATCACCGATAGGAAATGAGGGTTAGTTTTCACCGATGAAACTCATCTTTTCCCAATAGCATGTGATAAGTGATAAATCGGCGGTAAGTAGGAAACGTCGTTGATGGATCCGTGTTCTTTGGTTCCGTTTTTTACTGGAAAAATGAAAAACCGATCTTTCCCCGATCCCCATGTGTAATCGGACCCTAAGGGCCCAGTTACACATAGTAACCGGTGGAAGATCGATTTTTGTTTTTCCCTGTTAATCGAGAAACCGAAGAACACCGATTTAGTACCGACGTCTCCGATTAGCGGTCGATATATTTCTAACACATTTTATAGGGAAAAGACGAGTTTCATTGGGGAAAAAACGATTGGGATGTTTAAATTGATTAAAATTCTCGATCGTAGAAAATTACAAACGATTAACAAGCTGTCTATGACTGATATCCCCGATATGCCTCTTATAAGCTACCGTTGTACAAATATGAATCACCGATAGGAAAAGACAGTAAGTTTTCACCTATGAGACTCATCTTTCCCCTATACTTGTGATAAGTGATAAATCGGCCGCTAATCGGATATGTCGGTGCTAAATCGGTGTTCGTCGGTTCCGTTCTAAACATGGAAAAAACGAACAACCGATCTATCACAGATCTCCATCGCCGATACCCGGTTACTCGCAGAGTCTAAAATGCAGTTACCGATAACATCCGATCCGATTAGAGAAATTATAAACCGATTGAGGACCGATTTAAGTCCGACCATATGTGTAACTGGGGTGCGCTGGACGCCGTAAAATGACCTAAAATTGTGTTGACACGTCGTTAAACCCAGTGAAAAAAAAACAGTGAACAGTTGTATAAAAAAATTTTTTCTCAACTGTCAACTTTTTTCTCAACAATTTCACGGTGACTTTGTGCTCTTTGTCTAACACTCGTAATATTGAGATAGTGTGTAATCATCCACCGTGTAACTGTAGGCTTGTTATTTTAACTAGACCCTTTATAGTTCGAACAAAAAAAACACTGTTTATAATAACAATACAATGGACTAACCCACGACGAGGGATGCTCAGGATGACTTTAAAATAAACAATTGTGATATATTTTTCTTGTGTCTTAGTTGTTGGTGTAATGGAAAGCGTTCTACCAGCATGAATAACAAGCATGATTTACCAAGTGGTGGTGGTTTATCAAGCATGCTAATTTTGTTATAATGAATTACACAAATTTCATTTTCAATACTGCCTGACCCTGAAATGAATGGTCTCATTTATAATGTTAACAAAACACGTTTTTTTTGTACGCCGTATGTTAAATTGTAAACATTAGACGCACACACACTCATACCTATGCTTTAATAGACGCTGGATTGACCAGCACAATAGCTTATATATGCATTGTAGTTTGTGTAAAACTATAACTCATGTAAAACAATCTTACTTTTCACAATTTCCTTTTGTATTTTAATTACAAATGACCAAATAAGTCTTCCAAAACATCTTCCTACGGATACTGAAACAAGAAAACATAATATTCAGATGTTGTACAAAATTGGGTCTCCAGTGTATCCATCTTTTTTTGTAACTCCAGTCTATCATTTTGAAATAAAATTAAGTTTTGTGCTCAAAACATTCTGATAGATGCTGGCAGCAATAAGACATATTTTGTATACAAAAATACAACTACTGCTAAATAATAATCATATAAAGACTTGTATTTTAGGAGAAAATTGAAAACTTATAGAAAAATCTCCAGTCTATCTTCTGAAAAGTTGGGAGAATATCGTCGATTCGAATCCTAGGTTCCGCATAACTTCAAAACTATTTGACTTTATACAATAAATCACATATCGATGTGTTCCAGAAAGTGAATAGCGTGTTCTGGTAGATACATTTTTATCAGAGGAAGTCATTTAAAGAAGATATTAAAGAAAAACCTACCTTTTTTGGTATGGCGGCCATTTTTCTTGTTTTGATACACTGGAGAACGTTCACCGCCTTGATGGTATAGGTTTTTTATGCTCAATCGAAAAGTTCGGACAATATCGCCGGCAAAAAAGTTCGTTTTGATAAAACCAAGAGCGTTCGAATGAATAAATCGATGATAAAAGCCACGCATTTCGGTACTTTTTAAAACGGAACTATTTTTGTTTTCGCCCCCTGGACTCTTCGACCTAAAAACTTTCGTAAATTAGTTTCTGTTGAATTCTATGTGCGTCGGTATTTTTGCTACGTATCATTTCTCGTACTTGGAATTTTTCGACACAGAGCTCAAATATTTGTTTTGTACATCTGTGTTTTTTACTATTAAACTTAATTTTCTGTGTTGTAAGACCTTTTTATTAATGTTTTGTTTTTATGTCATTTTTTGTCAAAATGGCTCTTGCAAAAGAGAAACCTTATATTGATTTTTATGTATAAAAATCTATATAACCAATTACTTTGGATAACTAATACCTTTTGGGTCTACATGAGCAGTGTATACTAATAACAATGATGCTATTGTACACACATTGATTTTTTCTTGAAACAATCACTATAATCGAATACTGTTTATTGATTAAGATTTTTTGCGCAACATTTTATCATAGCAACTTCTAAAGGGTTTCATTTGAAACTTCTATCATGTAGGATAAAATTTACCATTAGATATCAAATACTATAATTCATAAAACTAACAATAATTTATACTAAATTATGGCCCTTACATACAAACATACATTCTAAGTTAAGTTCTAATGCAACATTTTATCTTGGCAACTACTGATGGGATTGATTTGAATATTCACACATGACTACGGTATTACCATCGGAAGTCAATTTTAAAGTTGCATCACTCTAGCTTGAATTTTTACTATTTTAAATTGTGAGTCTTTTATATTGAAAATTTTTTATAAGAAGATCTGCAAAAAATAAAAAAGCTGCAGTCAATGAAAATATTCTTGTTAAATTTTTCATCTCAATTGAATTTCATAATTGATTCCGTTTACAAGACCACTCCTAATAGTAGAGCGCGCTGTCCATTGACGGCTCTCAATTGTTAATTAAACCTCTTACCTGAAATATCCAAACACTTCGTAATACCCAGAATCGACATTGAATAAATTCTAGAATTTTATCCTTCATCATTGCAACTTTAACTTTCAAGTTATCCTATTTCATAGAAGTTGCTCTCTAAAAGGTAAATTCTAAATATTTTGGTCGTCTGAACCACACGGATTACACAAGTAATTATGCACGAAATCCATGTGCCTATTTACGTCATTTAAAACTGGCATGGATAAGATACGAAATGGAGACTTTTAGGCGAAAAGGAGCATATAATGGCAAAACGGAGATTTAATTGTTAGTAAAACCCTTCTTAAAATAACAATTATAATACAAATTATATTTACTGATAATAAAATCACCATTCTCAAATTAGTGATTTTCATATCAGTCCAATTTTTACAAGAGTTGCTTAAAACGTAGGGTCCACAAAGGCGGATCCAAAGGGGGTCAGGGGGGGGGTCCGGACCCCCCCTAGAATTGGGAAAATGTACCTGTCCATTAGTGTATTTCTTGACTGTAAGTCATTTTTGAGTAGCATGGGATCTATGTAAATGTGTACTTATTATTATATGTGTGCGTATTTAACGAGTGTGAGGACTCTGGTGCCAGTGGGTTTAACGCCGTGTCGACAAACATTATTGTCATTTTACTGAGGCAAGCTCACCTTACCTAGGTTTCCTGGACCTTGTCTATAACCAAGACTAATCAACCCTTCCAAACGTTCGATATCTTTTCCATTATATTATGCATAATATTATGTACACGATTTTTCCTTTTTTAGATCGGACTAAGCATTTTTGATTTGGTGAAAATGTTTAGTACAGATCCTGCAAAGGTGTGCCTTCAGATTTAAATTGACCATGTAAATGTTATATTTCTTACCAGACTAGGCTGAATATAATATCTTTATACAATACAAACAAAATATTTAGCCCTATACTTGTATCTAAGTCCTATTCAAAAAGGACAGCGACATGTCACTGTAACACGCTGTAAAAGATTGGTCACGAATTATTGCCACCCTGAGTTTTTTTTCTATTGGGTTTAACGCCGTAGCAACATATTGTATAGGTCATATAACGGCGTCTAGCACACCTAACCTAGGTTTCCTGGACTCTTATCTATAACCAGTACTCATCTACCCTTCTACAAGGCCGGAAACTTTTCCATATACCTTATTAATGGAGGAATATTAACATAATTGTCAAATTTTCATGGAAGGGTATAACCTCCCCGGGTGGGATTCTAATGCCACCCTGAGTAATATTCATGTTAAAAACAAGACCGAGACATTGCTTACATAGTTATATTAGATACTTTATTGAGAAATGAAAATTAAATGAACATGAAGAATGTGATAGTAACACCAAAATAGATTGAAACTTTATTAATTAATTTACAATATGGAAATACCACGGTAATTGTAAAGACTAAATGCATCACCATTTTTAAAAAATCTACTGACATTATCTGGAACCAGTTAAAACACTGATTACTATAAAAAGTTGTAATTTTGTTGAGCAATTGTACATAAGTGCTTAATTTTGCTGACCCTTTCACTTTATCAATGCAATTCTAAATTTTACACTTGACATTTCAATCCTGATTACGTTTAAAAACACATTTGTACGTCCATGAACTTACTGTTTGTCATTCATTGTTTCTAACTTTTTTCCTAATTTTACATTCAATTGCAGCCATTTAGTAGTCTACCTAGCATAATTCAATCCACATATACCTAAATAATATTTGTAACCTATCATGGACTTTCTCCACGTGCTAGCCTCGAATTGATGTCAGCACATACTTCCGGTAACTCCGCAATAGAATCAATGACGTAATGTGCACCTGTCTTGACCAATAAATCTCTAGATATAGCTAATCTCCGTTGAATTTCTGCATCACTTAATTTTTTCTCATGTTCGAAGCTATCAATATCCATGTAGTTGCTATATCGAGCCACGCCCACTCCCCAACATCCCGCCTCTAATGCCTCACCAACACCGGAAACTGTGTCATCGACCTTGACCACTGCTTGGATTGGATGAACATCTAGAAGGTCAAGGTTACGATAAACCATGAATGGTTTTGGTCGAGCACCGTGAACTACTTCGTCGCCTTTAAAATATTATAATAGGTTATATACATGAAAGTTCATTTTAGTTCAAAAAAATACTGAGTAAAAACAATGAGGTGGCTCAACAGAAAGCGTTATCTTTCTTTCACGCTGTAGTAATACTTTCTAACTTTGCTATGATTATTGAGAATCATAGAGAAACGATAGACTTAGTTAGCTGAGAAGCATGACCAATCCGTGGGTTGGACCTAGAAAACATTTCCTAAGGATTTTAACTTTATTATGAACAAAAATTTCATTCCCGCTCCATTTTCAACAAAAATGTTTTTTTTCCAAAATTTTTAAACGCCCTTGTAAACATAGAGTAGTCCAGGCGTTTTGTGGCCCGTCTTTGATCTGCCATGAAAGACAATATCGCATTTGAACAAAGCTTGTTTAAGTAAAAAAACAAACGTACCTGCAACAGTAACATCGGGCACAAATCCTTGTTTTTTAGCATCTTCTAGTAAAACATCAACCATAGATCTTATAAATCCAGTAGAACTTCCAATCTTCATACCTGATGAGGAGATCATAGAATCTGTATATGTATTGTGAGTGCTTTGATTTAAACAAGTGATCAAGGGGGATAAATCAATACTGCCTACGTGACGCTTAGCAGTTTCGTAGTTACTTCCCTTGGTATTGCAGTGCCCGGCACTCTTACCTTGCAAAATCTGTGTACAAGTATAAGCCTGTCTTATGCTATATTTACACGGTGTCCACTATGTCTATATCACATCATATCCTTTTTATTGTTAATAAAGTCATTTGCAACATTAATTTAGTAAATGTCCAAGTTTTGTGTCGTAACTATTCATTTTTCTAACACTAATTGTCAATTAAATACAGCGCGTGTCGGCCATTTGTAAATACAATGTCGTCATCATATTATGACGTCACGCTCGCGGTCTAATTCTTACCTGTACTCTCTATTATCGGGGGCGCGCTACAGGGTATTTTATAATTACAATGGCGTTACTATTTGAATTGTTTAAATGCATGTATTTTACTTATTGAATCATATGTTTATAGATTTGTACGTTAGCCGACAACAACTTAGTCACTTGTAACACATAGGCTGATGTTTTAGTGGAATCTTAGGTTTAAACTGTCATTTTATGAAGTTGCCCAGTGCACACAGCCTTGTGTGCACATATTTATCGCTGCGTGCAGCCGCAGGTAGCCTCGCCCACGACTCGGAATGCACACAGCGGCTGGTGCGCATCTTGGTTCCAAGAGGCTTGCTTTGGAGTTATTCGGGGACTCCACATTTAGACGCGAAAGAAGTAACATCTAAAAACTTAACTTTTTTTTGGAACTTATTTATTTTTTGATCTTTCATATTCATATTAATTCATTAAGGTAATCATTATTTGTTTACGGCGTCGACTGTATTAGATTATTTTTGTACATTTAATCTAGGCTATTTAAATTGTTGTTTATTAGGCCATGCCAAATAGGAATTCTGTTAAGCGTCAACTTAAGTTTGACAAACCTATGTACCTATTCACAAAAAAAACCACACAAACCGAAAACAAAAAACACAAGTATTTTACCTATTAAATATTTCAATCACTATCGATTCATGACTCTGGTTTCCAAAACACCACACCAATCCTTTTTCATACAGAGAAGGGAAATTATGTATGGTTACAAGAGCTGTTTATGTTTTGTTGGCGATTGTGATTACGCTGTTGTTTTCGTTTGTCTTTGTGAGAAGACGAACAACCTGCACGAGTCGTACATAAGGTCGCACGATCATGGCGCATGGTCCTGTTACCCTCTTATAGTAGAAAACATTTAGTAAAATTTAACACCACTTTTTAAATTTACTTTGGCTCTATATCAAAAATGTTGTTTCACTCAAAGAGTCATTTAGGTTAAAAAGTAACTTTATCTACAAACGTTTTAGTCAAAATTATTTCATATCTATGTTCATCTTATATCTATATAAATTTGGACATTATACGTTTCCCAAGAAGTTTGTAGATAAAGTTACTTTTCAACCAAAATGATTCTTTGAGTGATATAAGCCAAAGTTTATTTAAACGTGGTGTTGCCTGAAGTGGTGTTTAATTTTACCAAATGTTAAACTTAGATATATAGAGGGGAAGACAGGGTAGCGCGACATGATCGTGCGACCTTATGCACGACTCATGCAGGTTGTTCGTCTTCTCACGAAGACAAACGAAAAACAACAGCGTAAGCACAACCCTCAGCAAAACATCGACAGCTCTGGTAACCATGCCTTATTTCCTTCTCTATATGAGAAAGGATTGGCGTGGTGTTTTGGAACGACCTGAGCCATAAAATGCTTCAGCAAAAGATGGCAAACGCTTGGTAGTGTGTATGACTGAACGTCAACAGTACAATCCTTCTTTGTGTAGTGTCATCTCTTGTATTACAGATAAAAAACTATTCAAAGGTTTACGAACTTTTTAGATTACCATGTCTATTAAATTCAATTTGACTTTAATACAAGTAACTTTAAGACGGTATGTTCAGTGTTAATAATTTTACAAGTAACACAATTTTTATGTCAATTAAGGACTTAAATAACACATTAGATCAATATTTCAAAATTAATATACACTTTAAAATCATTCCCTTTTCCCTCTTATACTTATTGTAGAATAATAAAAGATATTATATTTACGCCCTTAGGGCATTCAATTGAAATATATACAAACGAGTATCTACTCGTATATATATATGCAAGGAAGACAATCTAGTCTAGGATACAAAACACCACGGTTGTTTCCCGTGGCATTTGAATGAGGTTACCATGTATATAATAAGGCCATGCCAAATTGAAATTTCGTTAAGGGTCAACTCAAGTTTGACAAACCTATTCACAAAAACACACACCGTTGAAAACGAAAACCCATGTTCATTTTAGCTAGTATTCACAAAAATAAGTACTTGGACCGTTTTAAGTTTGTAGTACATGAATGTTTATGACGTTAATGTGAGATTAAAATAATTCTATAAATAAGTATATACAACAGACACATGTACATTTTCATTTTTCAACTACACAGAAACAAAGAACTAGCAATTTTTTTCCTGAGAAAAATCATTTATCGAATCCCGGAACAACAGAATTATTTAAGAAAAAGTTGACAACATTTTTGTGTTTTCTTTAGATCGAGGACTCTAAAACCTACGCGCACGCGGACGCTTAACAAAATTCCGATATGGCATGGCCTTATTAAGTTCACGGTGTTTGCTGAACTCTGTTTCTTCTAGTAGATTTTTGTAAACTCTTAGATTGTTCTTACATGTACGATAGCCATAGGAGTCCTGGTTGTTGTATAACATTTAAATACATACATCTTAGATTATCGTCGGCTCGCGTATTTTATTGCTTGGTTGATATTTATTTGAATGATCTTTCTCTATATTTTTGTTAAGGTTATTCACAAAATAAACTTAGTTAAATCGTCAGAGTATATTTTTATTTATATTTTATTTTACTATTAAGTGGAGTCCATTTTATTTCGACATTTTGTCACCCCCCCCAACGGAGTGGCACGGCTAGAGGGCCTATAAGTACTTATATATAATATAGAAAGGAGCAGCAAAGACTTAGAAAGAGCTCATAGGTACGTATATATAGAAAGGAGCAGCAAAAACGTAGAGTATAGATACAACGAGTTGTCCCAGTAAAGATGCAGTGTGAGGCGACTGTCTGTGAATTGGATCTTAAAGACAATTTGATACCATACATAACAAAGACGGAATTATTCAAGAATTGTTCTTGTTTAAAAATGTTCTTAAACATTTGTACTTATATCATAGGTCGACCAACCTTTAAACTCAACCAGGCAAACTTATTATCAATTAGTTGACGTTACATTGAATTTCATGTTTAAGCTAAGGAATTTTCTCTAGTCTAGTCTAGTTTAAATGGAGATAATACTTAAAGAATTGATATATTGATATTTTTAATATGTCACTTGTTATCCCCCTTTGCTTGGTTCATGATAACAATAATACTCGTCATCTTTCAGGTCTTGATTTGTATTTCATTATCTAACAGAAACAATTATATTGTTACAAACAGTTTATCGTGATATTTTTTATAACTCCGTTCTTAATGTAGCCATCATATCTTCACATATATATTAGGCCAGGCCTTTTATATTTTTCGTCTTACAAAAATCCTGATCCTAATTTTTCAGAAATTGAAAAAAAATAAAAACTTGATTAAAACAATTCTCGTAAGACTAAAAATATAAAAAAGTGTGACATAACTTAGTCAAAGTATTACATGTAATAATATTTTACCAAAGTCATTTCTCAATGCGTTGACAGCAGTAGTGGTTCCAGGAATGAGTTCAGTGTATTTTCTGAGGCATCCTAACTGCATTGGTACAAAATCTTTGAACATATTATCAACATCCCCTGTAAGATATATAGATAGTATCGTAAAAAGCTTTCATAGAAATCACAAGGTTTTAGTCCATTAAAATGATAATATAATATAGAACATATGTATTGCTGAACATTTTGATATATTTAACTATGTGAGATGGGAAGCAAGCCCTTTCACAATTATTTTGGGGGTCTTTGTGCTCCGAAGTGTGGTCTAAACGTAAACAGTATGTGTCACAAAAGTCTGAATTCAAATCATGCTGATCCACAATTTAGCTACGTTTTTGATTTACCTTCGTACTAACTTATTTTTAACGGCATATAGTAGCTAATACTCTAATACTTTAGTATGTGTATAGAAAAGAGTTTTGTAGTGTTCATGTAACTTAAGTTGATCTGTGTTTTATTAGTGAAGCATTTATTGCACTCAAATGTGATTACATTTACTCGTATGTGCAAAACATTTTATCTGATAGAAATGTGTGCACCTTTTCACAAAAAAATCTTACGAAAAAAGTTATCGTAGGTCATTTTTATAAATTTTGCAGTTCAAAGTCAGATGGGATAATAAACATAACTATGCTATGATATTCAAAGGGTAAACAATATTCTACATAATTCAATAATATTTGGAATTGATAAGCCAAAAGATGGCCGTATTATCAATGTTTCTTGCTTTTGACTTACGATGATTTTTATCGATTTTTGTAAAAAGAGCTATTGGTTTATAGACACAACTGTTCGCTGAAACAGAACCTTAATATTTCAACTTTTCTATAATTGGGGTCATTTATTCTACATTTTAAAGATATATTTGTATCTTGATATATATCTTGAACCCTTGTCGCCGTCAGTTTTCAAGGTCAAGTTTATCTGACATATTTTAATTCTCAACTAACCAAGTTTAAAAACTGAGGGGTTTTGATAAGATAAAACGTTGGCTACTCAACAATTAGGTTTGATACAAACATAAATAGAGGAAACGTGAGTTAATTTGACTCTTTATCTTACCAATCATTGAAACTTAGATTCTACTAAAAATGGCTTTAAACCGCCACTGTGAAGCTGTGGCAGAGAGAATAGGATTTTCAAGTTTAGACGAGTAGCCTACTGTAGTAACAAAAGGCTAACATTCGTTTGAAGCTTTCCGTTCTTCATTACTAATACATTATTGTGTCAATGTTACAAGTAACAACAGACGATGACCCACTTGCGTCTATATATTCACTTGCTCGTGATGCTTATGTCCATTGGAAGTACATAGATGGATGTAGACGCATATATTAATATTTACAGAGTCTTCCCAAAGTACTTAGACAAAGGAAATTTCGTGAAAAACAACTGACAGAAGTACTATTATATTTATTACAACCCAAGCTTATATATTTACAGTAGTTTCAACCATACGTTGATAAACTTACTAATGGTAATTTTGAAATTGCTCAAATGACTTTTTTCATTTTATGGGTATGAAAATTAGTTTATAACGAGTGGTTTCGACGTTCGACTAGTAATCATTGGATAGCCAGCCCCGTGTTGGTTTGAATCACATTCAAAACCAACCCCGTTGTTTCATTGAGCTGGAAACTTAATCCCGTATACTTGAAGTACTGGAGAACCAGGCAGCGGACTCAAAAGTGATAAATCGAAGTTATAATAACTTGTTTCACAATCGTGTTTGAACAAATGAGTATAACCTAGTACAACAGATGATTTTGTTCGAGATCTTTAGAAGGATACCATATGTTTACGAAGATAATTTTCCCATGGGACCGTTGATTGCGTGAAACCGTTTTCATTATCGTTTGCGTATTGTTTCGCTTAGAACTGCACAGCAATCGTCGACATTGCATACACACCTGGGAATTGAGTCAAGTTTTATTGATTTAATTGATCTCTATAGATCACATTGAGCATACGTACCTTTGCAATACGTTTCTCATAATGCTAACCACATTGTAATAATAAGTAGTCAAGGTAATTTACAATTCTTTTTTTGATGCCGTCAAATTCAGTATGATATTTCAAATTTGGGCTACTCAGTCCATGCCTACTTCATACGCAATTGATAAAATGTACGTGCATGTCGCCTAAAATATATTATTGGAATGGAAAAGTTATCTATAATTGACCGTCACCTTGGTTTGGTTCCCGGCCATACACTTCCGTCCATCTTTCTCTGACTTCAGGTATCTCAGTGATAGCTTTAATGTGAAGATCTTTACGAAGACCCATTGGGAGTCTAGCTTCCTTCATACTGATCGGTACCTGTGTATAAGACAAAAAACATATAAAAACTAAGATGTATAGCATGTCTTCTAAAAGGTTTAGTCGTTCCTACTTACAGACTGAGTTTTCTCAGGCTGAGTTGTCTTTGCATTGAGTTTTTCCTAACCAACCCCATATTAACGCATTAGCTAACATATGAGCTTAACCAGTTTTGATATGTCTTTAAATCATTTATATCAGGACTCCCCTTGTACTGCAAAATGTTAGCACTGAATTGGTTCACACGTGTACATTAATTCCAAAGGAAAAAAACTGTAATTTTCACTAAAGATGTGTTACTGTTACTTTTACATTCCAAAGTGAATGTAGATCGAAGAAGGCAAAGTTTTGCATCAAAGTAACTTACTTAAAGTTTTGACTATAAGCTGTTACTAAAATCATGATGTCAAAATCATATGTTACAAGCAGAAACGTAATAGGGTCACTTGTCACCCTCCCCCCAAAATGACATGTACTATTTAATCAGTTGAGAACAAATTTGCCACCCGCTCTTCTGCGAACTCACTAATTTGATTTGTATATATATGCATCAGTAGGTGTACATCATTGAAAGATCAAGCTTACCTTATGTTTTTCAAATACATCAGCAAACACAACGGCTGGTGCAATAACATATTTATCAGCGGTCGTTCCACTCCAATCCAAGATGGCGGCTTTCAGATTTCCGACATATCTTCTCATGTAGCGGAAGTTTTGAGCCATTTTTCTTAAGTAATAAATCAACCTGAAATTAAACAAGTCTCTTTAAATAATAAGATCATAGTGAATGATTTTCTAATGAAACAAGATTACATGACTTTTACTAATTTTTCCATTAAGTGACGTCATTTGTTCCGAAAAATATCCCGATTTTCTGCATTCAAAACACTATAAATATCATCTAAGAAGATATATACGTATAAATGGCCGAGGAGTTCCGAATGTTTTCTGTAAACAACTCTTATTTTTCGATGTAGGTATATTCTTTTTTCTGACAAACATGTCTGCTTTTGTTTACTTAAAGTTACAGCAATTGATATACTAATATGACCATATTAAATATGAAAATTGTACTCAAATGCAAATCAAGTAATAACTGCCTTATTTCGAGAGCCAGTTTAGTGTTTTTACGGCTCTTTAAAAGCTCTTCCGAATTTATGCTATAACATGTTATGAATACCTTTAATATATATCCGATTGTGTTAAAAAATACAATTTACTTAATATTTTATACACACTATCAAATGTGTTATTCCGCATAATACCAGTACGGTAAGGTACGAGATCGATTGGTGTCAATCGACTTAAATATCGGTACATAACGATATAGCGGTTAGGATCATACGTTGATGTATTCTTGTTACATGTAAATACTATATCATGTACGCGATTTGTCTTTTGTTAAGATGATACATACTTGTTGATTGTATTTTTATATCAATATTTACTCACTATTCGCTATTCAGCCATACTTTCAATACCTTTATAACTGAACTGTACCTAAAGCATGTAAGATTGTTTTCATACAAAAATTGTACCAGACAACAAAGCCTTCAATGTAGTAAATGCATGTGGGTGTGTTCGATATTTAGTAACAAAGCGACAATAGAGTATATGCTACTAGTAGCGTCTTCATTAAAAAAGGCACAATCATTGGGCCCAAGTATTATAAAGCATACATGTATGTAAACATGAGAGAATCCCATTCTCAAAACATAGTTTTGTTTCAATTTAATTTATCCTACATTACGTACATATTGAGACATTTTATACCCATTATTATTGATTTACCCTCGTTGAGAGAAGTCAGTGTCCCATTGTGGAAAGGATTTAGGTTTAGGAAAGCTTGTTTGGTCGACCTAGGTACATACTCTAATACAAGAGATGATATAGGGCGTAAAACTCATGTTTTAATAACCATAACATTATTCGGACATTTTCGTTTCTTACGAGGAAACTAAATGATAGTGGAGTCCGAGGCAATCGTAACTACCCGGCAATTTCCGTGACGTAAAACTATATGTTTACTTTAAACAAATCCGATCGAGTTTAGAGTGAGCCCGAACTAACGGAATAATATGGACACCACCGTTAAATTTTCTAACGCATAGTTTGCGTACATGTTGTACAAAGGATACGCTGGGAACCAGATCGATAATGTGTGCGTGCAGTACTTTGATTTATGATGTAAACTCGCACTTATTTTCAATTGTAAATTTTATGCAATCGTCTGCTAGCAACATGTATTTACATGCATTTTTATTGATTGGCGTCTCATAAATAATGTTTTTTATATTTTAAACATAGTGCTAAAATGATTTAGTGTGCATCTAATTTAAGATTAAACATGATATATAAATGATATAGTGGAACGTCTGAATGGGTTTATCTCATGCTTCATTGGGTTTTAGAACTAGTTTTATGACAGCATGTGAAGCTTCTGTAATTAACCTTCATACGCTCTCTTTTTACTATTCTTACGTATTGTAATGTAATAATGCAAAATGCACTACCTCGTTTTAAACAAAAGGAGCGGGCGTGGCTGAGAGGTTACGACGTTGGACTGGTGATAATTGGATAGCCAGCTCCGCGTTGGCTCGAATCCCATCCAAAATCTACGCCGTTGTTTCTATGAGCAAGAAACTTTATCCTAATAGCTCAGTACTGGGGGGACCAGGAAGCGGACTCGAAAGTGATTAATGTAAGTTGTAAGAACTTGTTTCACAGTCGAGCTAAAATAAATTAGTATTAACTATAATAATTTTTGTTCATTCTGCGGTGGCTAGTCGAACTTAACCATACTCACTTGTCTTGAAGAAACTCATATTCCTAGATCCCAACCATTAAACAAGTACTTTAAGACGTACATGTACAAGTACACAAATTTATTAAATAAAATAAACACTATATTAATGTATTGAGTAAAACTTCAATAGACGAGAATCAAGTTTTGACCTGATTTTCAAGCCTATGAATCATCATAATTATGCATCATTTCTTTTATAAAACTTACTTTTAATGTAACATGCATTAGAAATACTATCGATTGTAAACTAACTCTACAAATTATAAATCCATATTACGCAATAGTTGAACTTCAATGAAAATTAATATAAATACTACGATGCTACGCCCGACGCTCTGTACCTACAGAAATACTATAATTAGTAAATAGATGCACACAGACATGAAAATATGGGTAAATCTTACCTTAGTCTCAGTACAGAATCAATCCGTGTGTTACGTATTGTATGAAAACCAATTGACCAGCTTGCATACAAAGTTAAGACGATATAAAGTCGTTGATATCACAATTGTATTAACAACAGTCCTTGAACTTTGTTTCTGATGTAAACAAAAATTTTCTCAAGCAGATGCGTATCAGGCTTGTATCTTGAATCAAAATCGAAGCTCCTCGTTCTTACTTTTATTATATATTCCTATCCGCAACGTAAATGCCCGAAGTGTTCCGATTTGCGCGTTCTTTACTAAAAACTCACTTATTCTAATTTATTCCGACTGTTAATAGAAAAATTCCGAAATATGCCGAAGCAGCGCTTCACCAATGTAAACCGTATTGGTAATCGATAACGACAAGCTGCTCATAGCGTATCAGCTAGGCGAGTTATGCACAGTTTCTGCTATATAAGGAATTACTTGTTTTATATACCAGCGTCAGTGCAGTAGGTGTAATACAGTACACCTCGATAAACAGTCACCTGTTGGTACCATTCACCTCAGAAATTAAAGCGCTTCTCAGCAACAATCTTACATCATGTTAAATTATTAATCGACACTGATGGGCGAGTTTCATAAGCAGATCGTTGGCAAGCGCTTTGCCTTCTGGTACCCTTAATTTGATATCAAATACCTATTCGTTTTGGGTGTAAGAAAGGTACAAGGGCACAAAGCGCTTGCTAGCGATATGCTACGGAAACTTGCCCTATGTTCTTATGCTTAACTCCTATACTAATTAATTGCAAGTTGCGTTTTCAAAGACTGTCAACTCTCATTTTCAGTTATATTTTTCAGAACTATTGTTGACAATTGAAGAGGGGGATTCGCTGCAATTTATGAGGATTAATATCGCTGTGTCATCTTTGAACCAGGGCCTAACAAACTCGTTATATAAGCTACAATTTCGCTTGGCCATTTCATGCTTGACATTAAAATAATGATACAATATTGTTGCCATTTCTTTGATAAACGCTGTTCTTTGAGCGACTTCTCAGTTAAATCGGCGAACACTTAACCTTTCTCGAAATGATTATTTAGCGAACCCACCGACTTAGTGTCAGTTTGGATTAGCTAAGATTTTCGGCCATTGGGACAGAGTTATTTACGTTATCAGAAAATATTAAGACCGTGATTATGTACCTTTATCAGTACAAAATTGTTACAGTGTGCTGACCTTGTCTAAATTAATATTCAAAGAGATTACAACAGGGTCATCATTGAGTCCAATGACCAAAACTACTGAAATATAACCGAATATATACCGAATAAAACTCGAGCGAGTTCGTTGAATGATCGGTTGATAATGTTATAAGAGTCCGGATATTTTCGTTGTGCATTCGTTGGTGTTCGCTGTCCAAAAATTAAGTATATAGATTAAATACTTTTAGTGCATGTTGTTTACAATTTTCTATCGATTCGAAGCATATATTGACCAAATGGGTCAAAGGAAAAAATGCAAAAAAGAACGACACATTTCGTTTTCTATTTTGGTTTCTACTAAAAATTTATTGCTGTGTATTTTGGTTAAGTCATGGACCCTTTGTATACGGTCCATAGTAGAGCATGCATATAGTGTCCATAGTCAAATTGAACAGTGGATAAAGGCAATAAGACCGGCAAATTTTGTTCTGTATTTATGTTATCAGTTTGTTGTGTAAATCGGTCAGCTGGACTTTAAAGGAAACATGTCTCTGTCAACCAAAAGTAACTAATCTATAAATTTAAACGTGAGTTAGTTGGTCAAAATGTACCATTAGTTGTCTTCCTAAACATTTATCTATGTTTCTAGTACATTCATGCCCTACTTGGATACTGAACATTGTGAAGCTCTTATATCTAATATAGTACTGATATACTTGCTTAAACTAAATACAGGATATGTTATATATGTGCTCAGCTTTGCGACCTTTTTAAAATATGATTTAAACCCCAGTGACAATTTGACAATTATTTTGCCACTGTTCGTTCCATGGCGCCAGCCCCTTAGGTTCTTGTTTTCCTTATTTGTTTGTGGCGTCCCTTTTATGATTAAAATCTAAAAACATCCCCCTCTTTGCTTTTTGGTTGTGTGGGAGGTTTATGTTTTACAATTGCTGATCCTGATATGTTTGCTTACACCTTGTCATATTCTTGTTAATGTTATAGGTATCAAACATGGGAACTTCTTACTCATAGATGGTAGTTACTCATGATATTATAATATTCAGTACTCCGTAGAGTACCTAGAAATGCTTTATTCATGTGTTCCTCCCCTCAGTACTCGGAATTAGGAATGGTTTACTCATATGTTCCTCCAAGCAGTACTCAGAATTAGGAATGATTTATTCATGTGTTCCTCCACACAGTACTCAGAATTAGGAATGATTTATTCATGTGTTCCTCCAAGCAGTACTCAGAATTAGGAATGATTTATTCATGTGTTCCTCCAAGCAGTACTCAGAATTCGGAATGATTTATTCATGTGTTCCTCCCTGCAGTACTCGGAACTTGGAATGCTTTAATTATGTGCTCCTTCCCGCAGTACTCGGAACTAGGAATGCTTTATTTATGTACTCCTTCCCGCAGTACTCGGAACTAGTAATGCTTTATTTATGTGTTCCTTCCCGCAGTACTCGGAACTAGGAATGCTTTATTCATGTGTTCCTCCCCGCAGTACTCGGAACTTGGAATCCTTTATTCATGTGTTCCTCCCCGCAGTACTCGGAACTTGGAATGCTTCATTCATGTGTTCCTCCCCGCAGTACTCGGAACTTGGAATCCTTTATTTATGTACTCCTTCCCGCAGTACTCGGAACTAGTAATGCTTTATTCATGTGTTCCTCCCCGCAGTACTCGGAACTTGGAATGCTTCATTCATGTGTTCCTCCCCGCAGTACTCGGAACTTGGAATCCTTTATTCATGTGTTCCTCCCCGCAGTACTCGGAACTTGGAATGCTTCATTCATGTGTTCCTCCCCGCAGTACTCGGAACTTGGAATGCTTCATTCATGTGTTCCTCCCCGCAGTACTCGGAACTTGGAATGCTTCATTCATGTGTTCCTCCCCGCAGTACTCGGAACTTGGAATGCTTCATTCATGTGCTCCTTCCCGCAGTACTCGGAACTAGGAATGCTTTAATTATGTGCTCCTTCCCGCAGTACTCGGAACTAGGAATGTTTTATTTATGTACTCCTTCCCGCAGTACTCGGAACTAGTAATGCTTTATTTATGTGTTCCTCCCCGCAGTACTCGGAACTAGGAATGCTTTATTCATGTGTTCCTCCCCGCAGTACTCGGAACTTGGAATCCTTTATTCATGTGTTCCTTCCCGCAGTACTCGGAACTTGGAATCCTTTATTCATGTGTTCCTCCCGGCAGTACTCGGAACTTGGAATCCTTTATTCATGTGTTCCTCCCCGCAGTACTCGGAACTAGGAATGCTTTATTCATGTGCTCCTCTCCGCAGTACTCGGAACTAGGAATGTTTATTAACGTGTTCCACCCCGCAGTACTCGGAACTAAGCTACACCCTTTCAACTATTGTTAAACAATGCAGTTGTCATACATGTAAACATGTAAATGTAAACATGGTATAATTTATAACAAATTACGTAATACAATTCAAGTGTAAGATTACAAATCTGTTTACGCTGAATTGCTTTAAACCATAACTCGTTAAGTGTTTTTTTAAAGATGTTAAAACAAAATTATCGTACGTCAAACAGGAAATTTTATTTTTATATTCATTCCGGTAGGTTTGACATACATACATGTGTTTGTATAACTAAAAATTGATAAATTTTATTCGACTGCCAGTGGCGCATACATTACCCCGCTGATTTAAATCGGCATAGGCATATACTTTTAAATGGGAATCGTAAATAGCGACTGATGAAATCATTAACATTTATAGTTGATTCCATCAGTTATTGTTTATTGCGCAAACGAACTGTCGATATGTTTTATGTTAAACGGTAATGAGTACATTAAAAGGGATATACAGGCAAATGACTGTGCTAAAAGTATAGAACCAAGTTTAGTCTTTAAATCAGCATCCTTTACTAATAACATTTGTCACTTATAACATTCAGATGAACGAGTTAAAACATGTGGCGTACACATTGTTGAAAACGAAAGTAGGATACTGAGGGAATCACCAAGCTATTTATAGATTTGTTATATGTCCTACTTGCTGAGTTTAAACATTTTTATTGGTCGCTTCTTGTCTTTTCAACATTCTTAGGCGGTTAGGATATCTTTTTAATATAATTATACTAATGTTGCACAATAACAAGCTCTAGTATCTTCTCATCAGTAAATGCATATTTTAACAATAATCTATTTTAGCTTACATGACCCACGTGGGTCTAGTTAGGAAAACCGCTAAATATTACGAGAAAATAAAGAAACATTTTGCCAAGTAATATAACAGTGTGTCTGTTGCATGCACAGTTATAAAAATATAATTCAAAATCAGGAAATAGGAAGTTGAACTTTTGCCTGTATATCCCTTTAACTCAATGTAATATGATACATGCAATTCAGAATAGCTTATTTAATATTTGTACATATAATCTCGTTTGTTCTGGGCCGTTCCAGCTGCATATGGATTTGACAAACAACATACCAGCAAGTTCATTTTAAAAATAGTAACCAGTTCATTATCCTTAGTATATTGTTTACCCCAATTAATGACTAACTGTTTAACGAACCTTGTTAATTATTCAATACAAATATGTCAACAGTTTAAAGGTGAACGTGATTCTGAATACAATAACAAGTATGTGTATATCACAAGAATATATTTAGTTTAGTACAAAACACTTAATATATACTCTGTATTATCTCTGCAGAGGGACCCTCTACAAAGCAAATCCCCTTGCACAACAACAGCTTTTGATATTTCTCGTAGGCATAACTTTTTACCTCTGCAGAGCAACAACCTCTGAACAGCAACACTTTTTAGTCCCTCCATGTGGGTGTTGTTCAAGAGAGGTTGTACTGTATATATATTTATTCATATTTCATGACATTGACACATGTACAGAGAGCAAAATGATAGTAAAATATAAAGATAAATAAAGATTTATTCATAAATTATTACATATATAGAACAGTCTATAAAATTGCATGTTCAGTAAAATGAGAATAGTTAATACAGGAAGTTATTGTTGATAAGCAAATTTTAAGACGGATATATGAGAAGTATCATTGCACTTGATTGAATTATTGAAAACCATGTCGACTACATTGAAATACAGGGATGGCACAAAAAAGGAATTTAATCCTTATTTCCATTGTGGTCCCTCTAGTTATATTATTAAATACAAACAATTCGTTAGGTGAATGCAACACTGCTCTAAATCTATTTTACTTAATGAGTTAGCCGACTTTAAAAACATAAAACATAACCACACCTGTTATTATTTAAGCTAAATGCCAATAAGTTCTTGTTGTCCCAAAATATTAAATTCTGGTGACATTCTCTATTTTTATTGTCTCGAAACGAACAAATTTGACCAAACTTAGTTGTTTTAGATGTATACTATTAAATGCATTTAATAAACGTAAAAAGCGTAAGGTTCATTTAGAGCAGTTTGGCATTCATCCGACGATTTATATGGGTTTTATTTATAATTATGTCTTTGTCCTACGTCTCATGATTACAATAGTGGTCCAGTGGTTGGAGGCGCACTAAGAAATTGAGGGGTCCCGGGTTCTATCCCATTTAGGGGCACTGCTAATTTCCTTGAGCAAGAAATTAACCTACAGTTGTTCCACTCAACCCAGGTGTAAATGGGTACTGTGAGGGATCGCCTGCCTGGGGATGATTTCAGTGATCAGGTGTTATCGTACAAGTCGACTGAACATGTATATAAAAGCAGACTTTAAACCGCACCTTTTTTAACAATAACTTAAACTATAGTTGTTTTCTATTCATCTCAGATGTTGCTTTATGGCTTAGTTTATCATCAGTACAATATACTTAATCGTGTACAATGTACCAACTTGGTTAATCAAAGTTCTAAGCTCAAAACCACAAGATCTCAAGTTTCAGGGAAACTTCGAACGTTTTAATTAAAGAAATTGTAACTTTAACCGTTTCTTTTATACCATGCCCGTTGCCAAGTTATACATGTACAGTATAAACTCTTGACTCTTGTCAGTTGAATTTTGTGATGTTGTCAACTATTCTTTAACTTTTTATAAGTATATGATCATAAGTTATTTTGATATGTGTTTAAGTGTTTCAAGTGATTTGAACTCGGCTGAGTTTTGTTCTTAAATGAACTTGAACCTTGTAATGAACCAAGATTACATTCGATTAAATATTGTCACAGGGTAAGAAAAATATGCAGCCTGACCGGGACTCGAACCCAGGACCTTTCGCTTACAGGGCAAGAGCTCTCCCGACTGAGCTTGTATTTGCATTTTAAAAGTTTTCGACGTCTGTCTAAGCTTTTCTTAAAAAAAAAATATCTAACAGTCCCTGCGTTCATTTTATATATATCAAGGGAAGTAAGCAGTGGAAATTTTTATAACATCAAGACAGAGTAATCGTTCTTGGTATAACTTAGTATAAATTAAATTTCATAATTATGCGTTTTATCGTCAATATTTCTCGACATGAGAAGTAATACTGCTAAAAATCTTTAATTATCATGAAAGTTCTTTTTAATGAATAGCTTTACCGGCCATAACACTGAAACTGCTAATTAGCACTACTGTCCAACTTAATATCTTGGAACAAATTTAGCTATTCATACAATAGTGAATGTTTTTATTTTGACAAATCTTTATATTTAGTTGTCAATCTTCCACATTCAAACACCAGTACTAATTATTTATCACATGTAAACTATATTACGTAATATCAACGGTGTTTAATTATTCATTTGAATATTATTCTAGTGCGTCCATCATTCAATTATGTTATAATACATATAAACATTGAAATTTCCCATAGTTTTATCCTATGCGTATTTTAAGTATGTTTTGTAACTTGTACAAAATGTATGTCTTGATTTTTTTGGCATACGAGATATGTTATAAACTTTCTTATTTGTGGTGAACAGAAATTATAATAGAGTATTAAATTTTTACTTATATTGCTGTTGTGCATTTTAAATGTTCGCATTAATCATTCATGTTGAACGAGCCAAGGTATTTCACGGTAACTTTCACATTGATTGCAGACATGTTTTAAACGCAACACAGGTTAATGTATAGAACTTTTATAAGTTAAGTCGCTTATATCGTATTATATTATTCTTTAAAAGGATATACAGGTAAATGACTGTGCTAAAAGTATAGAACCAAGTTTAGTCTTTAAAACAGTATTAAGAACGTAAGAAACCACTAACTAATAACATTTGTCACTTATAACATTCAACTGAACGAATTAAAACATGTGGCATACACGTTGTTGAAAACGAAAGTAGGATACTGAGGGATTCATCAAGCTACAAGTCATAGCTATTATTCACAGTTATAAAAATATAATTCAAAATCAGGAAATATGAAGTTGAACTTTTGTCTCGCAATTCCTTTAAACTGTAGCTAAATAGTTTTATTTTGACACAAGCACCTGTGGTTTTAAAATGTTAAACCATTTTTCGATATTTTAAACAGGCTCTTGGTTTAACATACACTTAAGCATGCATAAATGTTTTACTTTTACATTAGCGTCACCAATATTAACTGTGAACTGTTTTCTACTTCAAAGAACCCAGTGACATTAAACAGGAAGGAAAATGGTCCATAGTTCCGCGAGATTCCGATTGAACGTCACGTGATGGCGTTTAAAATTCTCATAAAAATCACGTGATACCTGAAGATCGATTTATTGGCTTTAGTAAAAAATTCACCGAACTTGGTTTAACTACTAAGCTAATAGAATTTTATAACTTTATTAATGTTTACTTGTTTTCTTTTCCGAAGATGTTCTTGTATTATTGTTTCAAATATAAGTTTTTTGGACTAGAATTATCAAAACTGGACTAGTGTTCTGTTTCATTATTATAAAAATGGACGAACCGATCGGTTTAAAAAATTCCACCAAACTTGATGTCAACCAGGTAAGTTGAAATGTTTTTTTTTTTTTATTATAATCAAATATGATATATCATGAATTAAATATTTGAAATAAATCCACCATGCTGCGTTAAATAATATATTTCAAGTTTGAGTTTCCCATAATCAATAGCGTTCTTTTAGTGTAGAATTTAAAATTGAAATTCAAGTATGTGCATTGCATATTCAGTTTGAAAGTTCCTATTTAATTTTAAATCGATTTTGAAACTATTTAAAAAAAGCAGTATGGTATACTTAATGATATAAATAAACATGTTTACATGATTTCTACGTTACAACTATTTTAGTTGATTGATTTATAACATTTGATTGATAGCTTTAGTTTTTTTGCAATGATATGCTTGAACACTTATTTGTTTTTATACAGCTTAAATAAAATTAATATTTTTGGAAACATCCAAAGGTTCTGCATATGGGCTTTACTCTTACTGTGATATAACAAGTCAATATTAATTTTTGTAGGAATTACAACTAAAATGTCGTACGACTGATTTTAGTCGTAAATCCCACTACATAATTATATTGTATCGCTTAATTATCATAAGATTTTTAACAATTTGCTTCCAAGACCTTAAATAAAGACCGTTCATGATGCAGGTACCTGACTGGAACTACTTATACTTGTAATATAGACACTCCTCCTCCACCAACCTAATTTATTACTCTTTTAACGGTAGCTCTAGTTTTGGTTCTGCTTGGTAGGTCTGTGTTTTTTGACTGTTGCTATTTCTGATTTTCTTATTCCTCCCCCCCCCCCCCCTTGTATTAGTACTGTTTAGAACATTAAGGACAAATCGGTTCAGTGATACATGTCATCTGTAGCCTGTTCAATTACACAAAACGTTACAGAACGTTCCGTAACGATACATTTGGAGCTCCTCGCCAATTCGCTGCGAATAATCACGGACATATTTAGACGCTATTTTGAAACTACCGGTGTTGAAGTAAACAAATGTACGATCATTAAGACAATGAGTGATGTTTCGTTTTTAGTCCATAAATTTTGAAACATCACTCATTGCCTTAACGATCGTATATTTGTTTATTAGATAAGTTTATTTATTCGCAGCGAATGGCCGAGGAGTTCCGAATGTATCGTTACGAAACGTTATGTAATGTTTAGGGTAATTGAACAGGCTACTAGTCGCTCATTGTTCATAGAAAAGTTAAATATACATTTACGTTGATATATTTTTATTTAAAGAATGACAATATGTCCATCATTTAACATTTTTATGATACCATCTAATACTTGTTTAAGATTTTTAAACGCTTGTTATACAACACATAACATAACGAAAACAAAAAACACGACGTGATTCGGCCTCGGAATGGATAGTGGCAAAATAATTGATAAAACGTAGTAATTTATTATCAATTCAGATGTATATCTATTTCATTTCCGAAAAAAATATGTCCATGCTATAACATTACAAGTTATAAAAAATATCGACCATGTCACCTCCATGCTTCCGTACATTTATGTAATGTAATATAATACATCCATACTTCAAGTTAAGGGATGCATATAGACTGTTCAAATAAATCATGCATGAAACAGCTATACTATGAAACTTGTTAATTTTGAACTAAGTTTCAACTTAAATAAACATTTATTGATGTTACCAAACCGCATATGAAAAACATCATATTTCAAATGTTAGGCCTACATGTAAAAAATTACACATATTACGCTGAATTTGAAATTATCCATGGATCAATTTTATGACAGTTGTAAATACGTTCACAATCAAACCATAGTTTTCACAAATACAGCCAATGACAAATAGCTGAAACATGGCTTTTTGTTATAATTTGATAATTGGATCAAGCGACCACATGTCTTAAACGACTATTTATGCACAATCTTTGCCTGACTGTCTTGTTCTTTAATACAAGTATTACTTTAGTCAATATAAACTTTATGTATTCTGTCCCAACATCTTACCACGCAGCAAAACACCAAACAAAAATTGTGAATCAATTGCTTAAGACATGATCCATGTATTAAAAGATAGGACTCAACAAACCTATCTATCAATAAAATCAATGCTTCCATTCACAAATAATCCAACATCAATAAAAACCCAATAGATTAAAGGCGGGGTACATGAATGTTTTAAAGTAATAGCAACATTGAATAAGATGGTTACAGTTTTTATACATCACTGATTTTATTAACCAATGTATCAATACTTTAAAGGATTGTACTGGCAAAACATATTCCCTTTTCCTTTTTATAGTGTTTTGTATTCTGCTATTCTACTAAGCCTTATCTATGAGATTAAAAAACTTTTTTATACGATGTCTCTTAACATATGGGGTGTTTGTTAACTAGAACCAGGTGGTCAGAATTAAAATTAGGGGTATAAATAGTTTATTCTAATTTATTTAGGCTTTATTGTTGAACAAGCTCTTTTAACTTTCAAATGAGGGACTTTAGTCAGTTATCTTTCCCTGATAAAATCTGAAGCAATCCAATTGGTAAGTAAGTCCTTACAGTTGGAATCCTCGGATTTTATCATTTAATTCCTATGTAAGAATAACAAAACTTTCATCTCATATTTTTCTTGTTAATGAGGGTATTTACATAAATGGTGGATTTTTGATAGTTCTTTACCCTAAACATACTTAGCTTGAATTTCAAACAAATTAAATGATTTACAAAAAAGTAATTTAAGATTATTTTTGGCAAATTGACATTGAAAAGTAAGGGTAAAATCCGAGTAATCCAACTAATTGACCCTACCTATTTGAAGAGTATACAAAGGGAAATAACTGATTAAGGTAGTAGGATTAAGTGTCTTGCTCATAGAAACAACAAGGTATCTTTTGGATGCGATTTTATGTGATCTCTTGTTCAACGAAAATTTGTCGATTGTCATACAAATGAAAGATCTGCCTAACATCATATTATCAAGCATCTTACGACCGATTTTAGTCGTAAATCCTTCTATATCGTATCATTAAATTATCGTAAGATTTTTGATAACATGCTGCCTAGGGTCTAAAGCAACATGATATACAACAACTAATAAATTTATTTTATCAAGTATCGTATGTTGAGACTCGTTATTCACACTGGTAAAATGCCATTTATTCTACTTATTTGGTGTATGTTTGTAATACATGCACAAAAATCGTCATAAAAAGTTGTTTCAATACTTGAAAACTAATTTATTTTTGGTATCACGTAGCGAATCTAAAGTTCGAATAAGTTTTGTTTAAATTTAATTCAAAATAATTCAAATGGAAGGCCGAGTTCGGGAAAAGATTCATTGATGCGTAATTTAAAAGTGAATGTATTCAATCTATCAACAGGGCAATTTGTATGCTGATATGTTTGATTAACAAATTTATGTATAGCTGTGATGATTATATTGTTACAATGTTTATACAGTGTATGAATACGTGCAGGTAGCTGAATGTTGTAAATTAATGCTAAGCAATGTGATGCAGTATTGTTTTCTGCTACATCGAGGCAGGGATTTTATATAACAGGGATTTGTAAAGATAAGTAAATGTAATAGATTTTCATCAAATTTCACTGTCGTCGCTATCATTTCGGCCCATACGGAAAACATGTATAACAAGTTTAGATAAAGATATTTACATGAAATTTTGTACCAGTACCATTCAAATTGACATAAATGTTAGGAAAAATGTTTTTCTAGTTGATTTTGAGGTAAATTACACTCACAGACTGTTTCACAAAATAATGCATTTTCCCGTCGATCTGCCATTTTAGCCCCATTTTACATCACCTAAAGTAATATTTTCGGTCATATTGCGACAATGTTTTGTTAAAAACTTCAGAAACATTCACAAGTTGCATGGAAGACATGTACAAAAACGTAAATCAAGTTTTTAAACTCTGGAACAGTTTGTACAGCCTGCTTCAGCCAGTTATAGACAATGACGACCGTGAAAATTCTAAAAAGCACGTTACAAATCCCTGTATATAGAATCCCTGATCGAGGCGGTCAGTCGTGTTTCTCACTGCGCCTAGACAGGCCTAATTCACTAGATCGAAGCCTCTACCCGATCAACAACTGCCCTACTTGATACAATGTCCGTATAAAATGTTCTATGACACAACCCCACGATGGTACGTGTATGTAGGTCCTACCCTGGACTTGCAACTTTTTCAGTATTGCCAAAAACTTAGTACTGACAAGTTTATAGCATCAGCAACATCTTTTCTTTTTCATTCAAGAGTTCATTAGGTTGGTTGACAAACACTAAATCACTAGGACCGGATGTGATCGAGTGGTTACGACATTGAACTGGTAATCATTGGACAGCCTGCTACGCATTGGTTTGAATCCTATCCAAAGCATACTCTGTTGTTGTCTTAAGCTAGAAACTTTATCCTAATAGCTCAGTTCTTGGGAGACCAGAAAGCGAACTCGAAAGTGATTATTTTAAGTTGTAGGAATTGTTTCACAATTGAGCTTAAATAAATTAGTATAAACTAAACAACATGTACGTGTTCTGTCTATACATTTTGTATCATTAGCACGCTATGGTACCATCATTTTGATTTATTTATAAATTTCACGTATTCTTTCAACAAATTCATTATTAAAATTCCGTTCCAAGTGTTATTTGTTCCCTATCAAATAACACAACTAAAATAGTATGAACTAGCTTGGTTACCGGTAAATAATGTACGTCAGGCAAACTTCACAAACGCTGATTTTTAATTGATTATGCCGCGTCGTACTCTATCATTTTGGGACATTTTTTACAAAAAAACAACAAAAAGACAAATTGCACATAGAACATTTTGATCATTTATTTAAAAAATAATAATATGTATTCTTCGTCATGAAATCTCATTTCACTTAGTGCCCGTTTCTATATGCTTACACTGGGAAAGTCGAGAATGTTATTTTCTATAAACTGATAATAATCTATTGTTTCATTTGTCACGCAACATCGCTTATTGATTAGATTGCATTATATTGATATACGCATGCATTAACAAATCGCTCAAATTCATTGAATTATATATGAATATTAATTATTGCATCCTTGTTGCTAGTTTTCAGTTATTACCTTTATAGAAGGTTAATTTTACCTTTAAAACTTGTTCATATTAGAGGGAGTAGACGATCAGTGGTAGGACCCGTGCTTTGATCACTTGTTCAAAAATTAAGGGATTCTGCTTACGTCCTTGAGCAAGTACATCCATGAGTCAGCGATTGCTTTGCTTTACTCAGATGTCAACTCGTAAGTTGATTTGATTCACTTATTCGATACATATGCATGAAATATAGCGGGCTTAGCGCAAAACGGTCGTAATTCACTCTTTTTATATTGAGTAACGACTTTTTTTCTCTAAGCTCGCAATATGAGATTAAGAAACAAAGAAAAAGTGGATAATTGAATTTATAACTGTTAGAATGACATAATTTGTTGCTCAAAGGACCCTATATAGGGTCCTTGTAATATAGGGTCCTTGGTTGTACCAATGTGTTGGCTGCACTTACGCGGAGTAAAAAAACTCCCTGTGGAGATTGATAGATTCACATGTTCCAGTTACCCAATGACTAGTGGTAATAGTTATAAAATTGTCGACTGAGTTTCATCCTAATACTTTCATTATCCTGAAAGGATTGGGTTTTGAAATTCGAAAGTACCAATCCATACCAAGTTCCATCGAAATTTTTTCAGTGTGTCGCGCATACGTCCTAATAAGGTGCATTTTACTCGAGACAAGTTGCTCGTATTGTCAACGGTCTTACGATCGATTTTTGTCGTAAATCGCAATGTATTGCATTGCTAAGTTGTCGTAAGTTTTTGATAATATGCTGCCAAGATCCATAAAACCCGACAAACAATTGAAATAATGGACGTTGTTTGCATCATACAAGCATTGTTATATTTTTATTGAATTCCTTCACTATGGCAGTTAATCACACGAACAAAAAGTCAATGAAGATCAATAAAATGAACATTTGTCATAATCTAATATCCGGTGACAATGAGATTTACAAACAAAATAGTTGAGAAATTAAATAACATAACAATAGATTCATGTATATATATTTCGATACAATGGAATTCATGGCAGCCAGGGCGCTTTAAGTAAGTCTCGGTTATACTGACTGTTCTGAGATTTACATGGTACCTAACCTAACAAGTTCAAAGCTGAACAACGTAAATCGCTTCCTTCATGTACGAACTGCATGCATCTATGTCCGTCTGTTGATGCAAAATGACTTTGCGCATGCTCAATGTGTAGCGCGTCTGACTGTCATCCTAGGCGTATATTGGTTCACTTGCCTGACATTATTTATTCGCGGAGTTTAGTCACGATAAACATTGCTGGCATTCTCTTACCAACGCTGTTTCTAGTAGGTCAGTTGCCAGCCACTAGCGAAACCGTAATGCTTAAGTGTTGTAAGAAGCTAGTACGGGGAGCTTTTATTGAATTTAATACAGTGGCAACACAAACTTGGCTATTTAATGTTGGCATCCGGTGGTCTAAGCCAGTTTCAAGAACACTTGAAAGGTCGACTGTCCGCCGCAATATGATGAAAACTTGTCGACCTTGGATTGTAAAACTAATAAAATATAACCAAACAAAGCTAAACTTAAAGGTACTAGTTCACAGATTTGGTTTATTTTTTCTATAATTTCAAAATACAATTCGGTGTCTGTAATTGTGTCAACGAAATTAATTCTTATTATTTCAAGAAAAAACTGACCTATATATTGCAAGAAATATCTAATCTAAGTCACAAAATAAACAACAACTGTCTAAACCGTGACATACGTGGTAGATATTTACTACATGAAACGCCATCATTTGTAGTCGTATGTTAATTTGTACTGAAATAGTCATATCAGAACACTACTTGCCTGGTTCCAAAAATATTTCCATACAATTTTGATAGTTTTAGAAAAAGTTGATATATAAGATGAAATCTGGGAATAAGTACCTTTAATGAACTACGGGCTACGTACTATTCTACATAAACAGTGTACATATATCAAAAATTAATGATAATATAGAGCATGTATCTAAAACAAATGGAAAACCTGTAAATTATACATGTATTCGATACCAAACCCCTTATCTATTGTATGAATGATTATAGAAAAATATGAGCACCAGGGGAATAGGTTTATAATGTTAATTATCAACATCATAGTAGCATATTCATGGCGTACTCATACTTCAATACAGTAACACACCGATACTATGATCTTACTTACCATAAATGTCCGACACGGTTCCAAAACAAAACAAAAACACAATACATATACATGTACATACACATAGAATGTATTTGTCTCTGAACCGCACCGATCGCTAATGGAACCAATGGCACCAGAGTCCATATCTTATGCGAACGTCACTATACATGTTTATAGTTCCCTGTGCATTCATACATGTACACTACCTTATATATACATGTATAATGAACATGTAGGTATATCTCGTATACGATATTGTATACGGGACCGATTTTAATTGCGTTCGTTAATAGATATTATTATTAAAATATAATCTTGCATATTTAACAAGTTTAGGGACTCTGGTGCCAGTGCATGGAACCTATCTTAAACAGAAACTTCACGCAAGGTGATAGTTCTGTGAATGATTTACAAAACCAATTTCCGAGTGCTGACGTTTTTACCCGAGTATTACCGACAAACCCCGAGCTGATACGGAAAAGTAAAAGAATCTAGTAAAAGATTGTATAATCAATGACAATTAGTCTTATCTGAATTATAACAGTTCAGCAATTTCACATTCATTTGATTTATTGGAGATATCTATGTAAGGCCATGCCATACCAGAATTTTGTTAAGCGTCCGCGTAGGTTTTAGAGTACTCAATCCCAAAAAAAATTTTAGTGAAGTTTTCTTAAATAATTCCTATGTTCCAGGATTCGATATCGAAATTTCGTTCGAAGAAAAATGTGTTCGGCAACGACATTATTCTTCGTAAGCTATTTAGTGTAACATTGCCATATACATTTTACGTGAAAATAAGACTAGTCATTTTATATTAAACCATATTTTTTACGTCTGTGCATAAACTAGTCATTTAATAAGTAATTCAGACCATTGTTTCATATCTTGATGATGTTTTTCCATTAAAAGATATATTTTAATGCATTGTTTTGTCATAAATATTTGTGTTTTCGTTTTCGGCTTGTGTGTTTTTGTGATTAGGTACCTAGGTTTGTCAAACTTGAGTTGACGCTTAACAAAATTCCAATTTGGCATGGCCTAATGTTGGCACGAGAAACTTCCTTAAGATATTGTCAATTAAACTGCTAATCAATATGTCGCAAGCTTAGCGCATAACGGTAGTAGCTTAATATAAGAAAAGAGTGAGTAACTGTCGTTTTGCGCTAAATCCGCGTCATGTACCTGTCAATTAGCTCTATTATATGTTAGTTTCTTGTATATACTATTGTCTTGGAAACGAACTGTTATGCCATGTTGATCAATCATTTAATCATCCAGACAGAATTATATTTTCTTCTACTGGTAGATCTAGATACATATTTTATGATGCTATGATTTTTGTTGTCTTTTTATCGATAAGGCCATGCCAAATAGGAATTCTGTTAAGAGTCAACTAAAGTTTGACAAACCTAGGTACCTATTCACAAAAACACACAAACCGAAAAAAAACCCACAAGTATTTTATCTATTAAATATTTCAATTACTATCGATTCATGACTCTGGTTTCCAAAACATCACGCCAATCCTTTTTCATACAGAGGACTCTAAAACCTACGCGCCCGCGGACGCTTAACAAAATTCCGATATGGCATGGCCTAATTGTTGTTTAAATTAGATGTTACTTTGTCGTGGTGTCGAGCTCTCGTCTCTTTTCATAACAAACGACAGTATTAAAAGTAAACTGACCTTTTTCTGTATATCGGACTTAGCATTGTTTTATCTTTCTAATGTTTATAACGTGTATGAATTTCTACATATGTTCTGAGTATTAATTTTACTGTATTATAAATAGAGTAAGCTAAATGTTTATTAATTAATGCATTATTTGACAATTGCAATTTATAACACTCATGCATGTATGAGCATAAATGACCGTTTTGACTCGGAACTGTGCCGGGCCCCTATGTGTATAAATGTTCATGACGATTGTAAAATGCCCAAGTCAATAATTAAATTCTGTCAACTAAACAGTGTTTATCTGTGAGTACACCTGAATTTCCTTAATGATAATTATACTACATTCTGTATGATAATAGTTATTATGTTCGTATTATATTTTAGGCTGCCAACGTAGCATATTCAAAAAGACAATTATCATGCAGTGATTGAAGCTAATTTTATTAAATGATATGATCACTATACGGCAACACAAAAACAACAATCGATAATTAGATCTGATTTTCCAATGATATATACATGAAATAATGAAACTATTCACAATGAAATCATTATGCGTTTGAATTCCTGTATACTGAATTATACACTAATTGATTCCAAGCACTTATGATAGCTTATTACTGTTAAACAAAGTGAAATCGGGTACCAATTTCATCTAGTATTATGTATCATGCGTTAAAACGCATTTGTTTGGATAATTCCCATAAATTGAACGGAAATACTGTAGTGATGATTGAACCTTGACAATTATAAATGAATGTATCACAATTTTCATGTTATGGAAATGAGGAAGATATTCCAGTTTTTATGGGAATTCATTAAAGTTTTCCCCTGAACGAGAACCTATGCAAAAAATGTTGCAAATTCCACTGTCGAAGTTTTTAATTGTGAAGAAAATTCCAGTTATATGTACTTTAAAGGGCCTTTCTTACAGTGAAATTTGTCCAAAATGAAAGTTTTCGACTTTTCATAATGAGTTTACTTGGTCAAAAAGAAAGAGAAAACTCAGCTAAACATAAGATTTAGGAGTAGTGGTCCAATGGTCGAACGTGGATCGAGAGGTCCTGGGTTCGATTTCCACTAAGGGCACTGCTAATTTCCTTGAGCAAGATATTTACCTACAATTGTACCACTTTTACCATGTGTACATGGGTACTCTGAGGGATTACCTGCCTGCAGGTGATTTCAATGATTAGAAGTTACCGTACAAGATTGTAAAGTCGGCTGAACATGTATATGGAAACATATGGAAACTTTAACTTTTTAGTGTTCAATGACCACGCAACTGTTCACCATTTTGTTTCCTTTTTTAGGTATTGGATTTAAACAGTGACTCAAGCAATGACGTCATACTCAAAAGTTCTTATGGCTGGTTGTTTCCAACAGTGACTGCATTTTGTCTTCTTATTTTCCTGTTAATATCATTCACGTGCTATCATCGTCGCTTAGCAACGAGAAAAGCGCGGGAAGATGAGTATGCGGAGTTTCTACGTGTGTATAGACCAGATTTGTCTTCGAGAGGACTAACGAAACCTAGAACAACGTAAATCATTTTCCATTTTAATTACCAAGTTTTATTCTTGTTTTGCAATGAAATTTTTCCAGCCTATTATATTACACATACATGTATATGCAAATTTCATTTATACGTTATTATAACACTGTTACAATATGAACAATTTTAGTTGAACAGGGGAATAAAAGGATTGAATATCAATATGAAATTAATGCGTAATAATTTATTATGCGTCACTATATGTAATTTTTAGAAAATGTTTCTAAAACGTCCGTATGAAAGATACGAATTGAATATAGATGACAATATTTTGGGACCAATATGTAGAAAAAAACCATTTTGAGGATTTCCGTGGGTATTTACTGACTTTTAGAAAGGCTAAAACTTACATCTGTTTATTTAAACCTGTTCTTTTGCGCCCATCCGTTTAGTCATTTTCATTTGAATTTCATATAAAAAGTAACGAGTAATCGTATCAGACAATCTAGCCCAGATTGTTAGAACTATTTTTTCATTTCTACTTGTGACATGGTATTCTATAATACAACTTACCAATGACTTATTGTAGACATTTACCTGTATATAATATATATTTTCAGTTTGATAGCATTTAGTGCCAATGCACTTGATAACCTAAAATCAACGAAAGACTCAAGAAGTTACATTAATGAAGGCTTTGAATTCAGTGTCCCAGATGAGAGTTTGCAAACAATGGAACCTAATTACAGCAAGAAAATGGAAACAACAATTGATTCCGACTTATATTCGTACCTACAACACAGTAATAAAAACACAAATAATAATTATAATACCCATGGCAATGAAAACAATAGGGCTAATTACTATCAAGCAAATTTAGCGTCAAATATAAATTCAATATATGACACCACAAAAGCAACTATTCATACAAATTCAGTTGACGATGTCCCTGGTATGGATTTAGTTACACATATGGACAAAAACAGAATTGAAAAGTATGGAAAATCTGAATTTGAAATTGTAAAGAACGATAACTCTGTTGCACTACCGTGTAATAAAAATAGAACGGAAATTGCTCAAATTAAATCGGAGATGACGTTATCAATGGCGTCACCACCGTCATCATTACAATCAACACCACAAAAACAGATTGATGGTGGAACTCACAATAGCAAAATGTTTAAGAAAAGACATCCGACTTTGAAGCAATATGGTCGTAAAACTTCCTCGCTGTCATTTGATGATGATACTCCGTATATACGCAACCATTATAACTCCCCACAGAGAGAAAGTCAACCTATTTTATATTTTGACAATGCTCAAGACGACCTTAAACAAACGAAAGTTGAGTTTAATCCATACTATGTTGAAATTGGCTCGCGATTGGATTCTAATGCATTATCTTATACTTGTAGTCAAAGGAGTATCACACATGACGTCATGAATCATACTGCATTCAATCATATCGAGGCTCCACGTGACAGTCATGACGTCATGAATCATATTGCATACAATCATAACGAGGCTCCACGTGACACTGGGTATAGTTTACACCAATCAAATAAGGACACACTTGGTGATGTCTACTATGGGAACATTGTGCATAGCACTTGGATGTAAAGATACCCTGACCTCTCTCACCAGTGACGTAATAATTTGCTTTGCGAAAAGCCATTCGGAACTCCTCGGCCATTTGCTACGAATATGTCATTACTCATTCAAGAAGGGTCGAGGTGATCCGAATGGCGAAATGCGTATCATTCATTCGGAGCGCCTCGACCATCCATTGAATAAATAATCGTTGTGTATGGCTGTGGATTTCCAAATGGCGTAACAGTTTGCTCCTAAAGGCCGTTACGGCACGTATTACTACTTTAACGTTCAATAAAGGGAAATAACCGATACGAGGAGTGAGCATTGTGGTCTAAACATGGCGGCTATAATCTCAATAAAATGGAGTAAATGACGGAACACTATGTTTCCGCCACTGAAGATATGATGGTTTTAGGTTAAGACTCGTGTTCTATTGATATAGTATGTTTTTGCAGTGAAGTCATTCTTAAATCATCATTATCATTTTTTGGCTAAGAACGCCATCACACAAGTCTGTGACCATTTACAAATTGCAATACTATTAATACTCTCGCATAGATTTCGAAATATGAAATGACGTCATTATTTGGAACCTATATTACTTTACATGTAATCGGTGCTCTAAGTGACTTACTCTTTCATAATTGTACATGTATAAGGATCGACATACAAATGTACAAGATGGTGACAGACATCATAATCATGACTGCATGTTGATATGAATGAAAGTACGTTGACTTTTTACAGTTTGTTTCATTTTTGACGACTTTATATATACAACATGTTCAATTTGAGAAAAATTATCCCTCTATTTAAATTTTGTTGGTCCTGACAGTGGGACTTATTGTGTTGGTTGAATGTACTTAACAAAGAATGTGTGAATCTACATTGTAAGACCATTTTGTCCATTTTGAAAATAAAGGATTTTCAACCCGGGTCGATAGCGCAGTTGGTAGTGCGCCGGGATTTGGAATCGCGTGTCTCGAAGGGGGGTACGGGTTCGAATCCAACCGAGGTGGTTATATCCTTCCTTGAAAATTTGACAATAATGTCAATTTTCCTCCGCTAATAAGGTATAGGGAGAGGTTTCCGACCTTGTGGAAGGGTATGTGAGAACTGGTTATAGATAAGGGAAGGCTAGGTTAAGTGCGTTGGACGCCGTTATATGACTTATACAATGTGTTGCTACCCAACAAAACAAACAGACATAATGAAGGATTTAATGTTCACTCCAATGTAGTGTTACAGTTTAAGAGCTATTTACTGGCAAACGTGGACAAAGAGAGACAACTCAAAATGTGAAAGGAGATATTCATTTTTGATCGTCTCCCTTTATTAAATTTTTGATTAATGTATGAAGAGTGAACAGTTTATATTTTTTTATATTAAAGAATACACAGAAATACATTTTGTTTGTGTAACATTGTAATAACAAGTGCATCTTTTCACTAAAATTCTTATGAAAAAAATCATAGTAAGTCAAAAGCAGAGAACATTAATAATACAGTCATTTTTTGGCCAATCAATTCCAAATATTATGTAATAATGTAGAATATCATATCATACTTATGTTTATTATCCTTCTGACTTCAAATTGCAAAATTCATGAAATTCACTTACGTTACTTTCTTCGTAAGAATTTTTGTGAAAAGATGCAAAGGTTTTTATCGCAATTGAACGGATTTCAACGAAGAAATGAACAAATATTGATCAGGGGAGGTAACTTGATAAAGAATTAAAAATATTACGACAGAGTAACGTCCCTTTGAAACTGTCTATTGACAAATGTCTTGTTTTGCAGTAAAATCATGTCTATGTTAGTGTGTTCATCTTTGTCCTCCAACTTAGTTAACACAGTTTATTATTAGGCTGAAAAATAGAGATAGAGGGTGATGATTTTGCGCTTATTGAAACACTGTTCGAAATTTGCTGAAAGCAGTTTTTCTTACTTAAATGTTCAAACATATAATAAAGGCCGTACGAGGCTTACAGTATAATAAAACGTACATATATAGTGTAAAACAAACGCATCAACATGACAGAATACATTAATATGCATGAAAGAGCAAGCACATTGACATAACGCACATATGAACATGCATTGTAAACTAGAGCTGTCATCGAATCCAACGATATCGCTGTATCGTCGATATTTATTTTCCGATAAAAATCGATATGCATTCTGAAATATCGATAATAAAGGCTGTATAGGTAAATATATAAAAGTCACTATTAAGTGTCAAATTTGTGGAACGAACCTTCTATCGTAAGCGGAAACAGGTGCTGTCATAATATGAACAGATAGGTCTAAAACATTGACGGCACACCCATTGAGGAAATAGCTTCAGTCCACAGAGGGTATAACATTCATGATATATATATATATATATACATCTAAATGAGTTTATGACAACATAAATGGTCTGTATAGTGCTGCAGTTAAGGTATCGATATATATTGGTGTATCGTCGATATCTATACTTCGATATATCTACATCGTCGATACGTTTTGTGCCCAATCAATGACAGCTCTGTTGTTAACACACGAACTTTACTTGAGTATAAGAGGAAATACATGTTATTTCTGCTCTTAAAATCCGTAATGTTGATACTTTCAAATTTCTATTAAAGTTATTTTCTGTACCTTTTATCACACACAAACGTAGGTTGATAGAACTGGGTAACACATCTGACTGGCTGTACATGTATGGTTAAAACATGGACCCGCTATAGTCTGAAAAAGTAACATATTTACATCTGTCGATGGGCTAATTCGACTGTCATAAGATAAATAACAGGGCCTATATTATATCACTTAGGCCTAAATTAGAATTAAGTGTGTTTGCCTTTTACCGACCGACCCAAAAGAAATGCCACCGACTCAAAAAAAATATTCGAAAAATATTTGTGGTGTTTTTTGCTTCGTCACGACCGTTCATCATATTACTTTCCGGTAGTTTCTTTACGCTAATAATTCTGCTTTAGGAAAAAAATAGTTTTCCTACCTACCGACCCAACCCAAAAAGTTAGGGTCGTTAAAGGGCAAACAAAGTATTTTTTAGTTTAGGCCTTATTTAATAACTTACTCTGGGGTCCAAAAGTTTCTAAACACATGAAATATTTTTAATATTTTCTCCTATTTCTTATTTTAAACTTATTGCAGACACATTTTGCTTAGTAATTTTATTTTTAATACATAAAGAACATAATTGATGGTTCATTTTAAACTGTATATTAGTTGTGAAACTGATTAACTACATGTAAATCAAAGTATATCAAAGTATACCTCAAAACATCAAAATTGGATTAGTGTAAAGAAACTTTTTAACCCCAGCATAAACTATTATATCAAGATTAAATTATTAGCTTATTAAACAATACATTGACCCAGATCCATGAAACACTAGGCTAGGCGCATGACGTCGACTCTACAGTCCCGAACGGGTCGCTGGTTCGAAACCCATCATGGACTGATAATACCGAAGCATGAGACTTCGATACAAATGTCGAACTTTTACATTTAATAAAGTATATGGAGAATTTGCCGAGGAAGGCGAGTACACTGACAGTATGTAAACTAAGCTGGCCATCTTTAAATGACCAAAGTTTGTGTTGATACGGCGTTACCGTACAAGACCGAAGTTTTCCGTATCAAACCGTGAGAATCCGTGACAAGATTGGGCCTACAGTACTGTTTAATACAGAAGAGTTGGAATATGTACGGTTTATTTTTCCTTCGCAAATTTTGTGTGCAAGTTCAAAAATTGTCAAGGATCGCTTTTGTTATACAAGGACTTCTACGATTAATTACGGTTACATTACGGAAAATTACGGACCAATACGAGTTGTTACGGACATTGCCGAAATTAACCGGTGGCTCTTCCGTGGTCGTATTCCGTAAATATGTGACCGGGGTAAAACTGGGTTAAAGCTCATAGAAACAAAAACTCAACGTTACTAAAAATAGCTTATACTACCTGTATCGATTTTTGCGCGACGTATTGCACGTGGTTCTCGAGGGTCCGTGACGGTCTAGTGGATAGTAAAAAATAATTCAGTGTGTAAAGTGACGGCTGTGTGTGATTAAATTAGGAATGGATTTATTTGAGGAATTTTAATATCATGTTTTGTTTTAATGGTAAGTTTAATTTATTTTAAAGATATAATGTTGATCAAATATTATCATTTATAGAAGCTTATTTATTTCGTCCATCTACGATATTTTGAAAAACTTACTTGCGCCATTCTCATTTTTTTTTAGAAAACTTGGTCTTCAAATGATGATGATGTTTATAATTTTTCGCTTACATGAAAGATATGCACTGACTGTTCGACACAAATGTCATATGTTTTGTTGGGTTCAACGCCGTATCAACTCATTGTATGGGTAATACCCCGGCGGTCAGTCGACCGCTCCTGGAAAGGCTAAATCTTTGAATTTATTTGTCAACCATTTACCAGGCACATATTTCCCTCAGTGACTGACGACTGCCCTGCACGACCAAAACCCAATGTTTAAAGGGAAAATGGTCGGAAAAATCATTCAATGGCCAAACTAATCGAAAGTATACCTCGCCCGGGGAATCGCACGTGTACACGATGATCGACCAGTAGAGTTGCGTGCTACCATCTGAGCTTGAAGGGTGGCTCAAAGGTCGTCTGGATGTGACCCCCTGTGATATGTCGGGAGACTCTAAGCCAGATGTCTGTAAGATATATGTTTTAAGTACAATGTATTGTGTTTTTAGCACCCAAAATCTCTTGTATAAAAGCTTTTGGACTTAGATATGAACTTTACTATGTATAAATCACTAAGTACACATTTTGATTTAATGATTTTTTTTTACATATATGATTATATGTACATGAAAGAATTGTTGAAAGAGTTTTGGATAACACACTTATACTTTCTAGACCCCAACACATTGATAAGAAGTATCATATCGCCCTTTTTATGTTTTTATACAATAGTATTACCCGGGTCGATAGTGCAGTTGGTAGCGGGCCGGGATTTGGAATCTCGTGTCTCGAATGGGGTACGGGTTCGAATTCCACCCGGGGAGTTTATATCCTCCCATGAAAATTTGACAATAATGTCAATTTTCCTCCGCAAATAAGGTATATTGAGAAGTTTCCGGCCTTGTGGAAGGGTAGTAAGTACTGGTTGTAGACAAGGGTCCAGGAAAGCTAGGTTAGGTGCGATGTACTCCGTAAAATGGCCTTTGTTGTGTTGACACGGCGTTAAACCCCCCAAAATCAAACCCCAAAACATGGATAAGAACTATCATATTGCTCTTTTTATGTCTTTATACAAAAGTTTTATTAGTTAATGTGCGACAAAGGTGATTGGACACGAATTATGTAATGTGTAGGACTCTACCCCGCTTTTCAACAGATTTTTTCAGTAAAAATGCGGCGATCAGTCGACCAACTATCGGTCTCGTGGCCAGAATTTGGACCCTATTTATGAGAGAACTCCGGGGCAGATCGAGGTTTTTCTGAGGGGGGGGGGGTTCCAAACCTTTGAACCACAACTACATGATACACTGTTTGCAGAATAACGCAACATATTAAAAAAAAACAAAAAAACTACTCAACCGTTAGATCTATGATAAGCACAAATGCGAGCGAAGCTAGCCCGAGAAAAATTGCTCATGTTACTTGAAAATGGTTTACATTTAAAGAATACACTCATGAACTGGTAGATTTTTGGAAATTTCTGGAGGGGGGGGGGGTCCGGACCCCACTGAACCCCCGCTAGATCCACCTATGGAACTGTTTAGCTAAAAGCAAAACCCTTCTTGTGTAATTAGTTAACTTTTCATACGTGGAGTTTGACCTATATTTTTAACTAAAACAATTGCTCAATTTGCTGAAATTCTTTTACAGAACATTATAGTGCATATTCCGATAAAGGTACTGCAATATTTATTGCCTCAAAAAATGTTAAAACAAAACTAAGGCAAATAAAAAACTAAAGTGAAAGTAAAAACAGGGTCGTGAAAACCCATTACAAATGTTTTTCATTTGCCTTAATTTTGTTTTAACATTTTTTGAGATTATAAATATTGTAGTACCTTCATTGGAATATACACTATAATGTGCAAATACTTTAATGTTAAATCCATCTTTCGTTAAATGTTTTCATCTAATTGAATTACCAGCATCACATTGCATGTTTCTTAAGGATCATTTTGATGTATAAAACCCGGCTCTCGATGGAAGTATAAAAGAGTTATAGCATCTTTTTACTTTTTTGAATGCAAACAAAGACTTTACTTGAACTTTAAAGACTGTATTACTTTTGAATCTGTATCAACATGTAGAGTACGTATATCTAAGTAAATTCTAAAAAGTCAAAATAAACATGTGTATATGAATTTTTGAACTCTAGTGTATTTTAAGTTAAGTATTTATCTATTTTGTTCTCATAGTTGAAAAACAATATTTCAACCACATGATTTCTAAGGTCTATAAACATATGCGGATCAGGCCGGGGGGGGGGGGTTCAGGGGGCCCTCTAAAATTCCCCAAATTTAACCGTCTATGAGTATAATTTTTGAACTGTAAATCATTTTAAGTAGCATTTTCCTCGTACCGTACTCGCTTAGCTTGCCTTTTATTTAACATAAAGCAGTTTTGTAGTTCTTATTATTAATATGCTTTGTTATTCTGCAAACAGTGTAGAATGTGGTTGTGGTTCGAAAGCTTGGAACCCCACTTACACAAAATTCCTATATACATCCCTGATGAATATGTTGTAAAAAATACAAAATGGCTACGTACCGTAGACCATGTGCTAATTGATGAATACAAGTATCTTGGTTTCGGCAGGAAATTTGTGGCGTTTAGAGTTGTGTCGTCTGCATCATTTAGTGTGCATGTTTTGTCATCAATATGGAAATGAAATGACTTACATCCGGTCAGGCAGAAACACTTCCTAGCACATTGTTTGACACTACTGACGTTGAAGGTCATACGTTCGTGTCCAGACACTCTCATATTTGGTATAAAGGTTAGGCTATTACATGCAGTTTTAGAATGTACTTTTATAGTAGAAAAACTAAGTATAGTGATACACAGTGTTAAAGTTTTTGCATTCATTTTCAATACCATACTACACTAATTTTCAGACAATTGATTTAGACTATTAATGTTTCACCGTCTATTAGTTCATATGTAAATCTTCCATAAACTTTATACCGTTTTTTAAATAAAATCTATGCACAATTTATAGATAGCGTCCACCTTTAATTAATCCATGTTTGTAGAAAACGATTTTCAAATTTTATCTATTTGTCCAATTTGCAAGTGTTTCTTATTTTGCTTTTTTTTAACTTCTCCTTTTGTTTGTTTCTATTTCGTTGCCTGTTTGTAATGTTATTATCCTGCTTCAACTTTCTATGGTCTTATTACAAGGAATTTACATTTAAATTAACAGTCTTTGCATTATCCATAACCAATGGCGATAAATGTCCCAAATGAAATCAACGTATTGTAAATAGTTAGTCAATTTATTGAATTATTTGCAATTAAATGTTAATTATAGTTAATTCATTCTTCGTAAGAGAATGGACATTTCATTTAATATTTATGTCGATCAAACATGGTTATGATATTCGAATAATAGTATCTAAAATTAAATTTTAAAATTCTATTCATTAACTATTGTAACACTTTATATATTATTCAAATATACCCTGGGTGAAGTTTGCGATATATTGTGCGTAAAGTTTGACACCGGTCTGACCTTTCACATTTGCATCTAATAGTTATCTACACATATCCCGACGAAAATCAATTCCACGCCTATACTACACATCGGCACGTAACGTATTCAAAACAAACAATCGATTTACATTGTATAATCCTCTCGGCCACTGTGTAATAGACACTCATTGTACGCTTTAATATATTTAAAAAAAATATTCCTGTGTAATAATTACATTCGAACTTTGACGATATACTCCCATCGGTATCGAGCATTAATACTACATTCGTATTCAAAGTAATGAATATTCTTGCACAAAGGTCAGATCGGGATCAAATTTTACACACAATAATGTAAAATTTAATGTATGGTGCTTTGCATCGGATTAATTTTTTTTTCGGCGCAGCTGTCTAAGGCAACTCTTGCTTACATTAAACTTTAAACAAAATGAACCTTGCTCAGCGCCGAATAGGTTTTTAAGATATCTCTTGTTTTCACTCAAATTGCACCGGTTAGTTGTCCTACATAACTATATAAAACTTGAAAACAAATCAAAATATCGTGGTTGTCACGAAGGTTACATTTTTGTGTAGCATATTTCTTTCTTAATTTGTGATGATGGAAGGGTATTTTAGCGTGAAAAATTGTACTTGATATGTTACCATACAAAAAGTGCTGAAATCTAAAATTAGTTGTCAATACGCTTGTCAGTTGTCATGTCATTGGTTTTATTTACGAGCACATTTCAGAGTTGGTTTTTTATCTTGGGAATCATTTTCTTATTATTTCTACGATTCCATCATGGGTAAAGATTATGTTTACGTCAACACTTAGAGTGAATTTATTGTGATGACCATCATTTGTATTCAACAAACGTACATTAAAGGTTATTTACAACAATGTCGTTTTCCTTTTATGCGAAAGGAAATTGTCTCTAAAATAACAACAATTTACTGCCGTAAAATGTCATGGTGTTTACGTTGTATATTTTTTGTAGACGGTTTAAACATGTAAATATTGCATGTAAACATAGTCAATCAGTAGTCAAATTAAATAATTGATGAAGATAGTTAATTTAATAAGGAAGAAAGTGCATGTGTGTCCTGGTAAGCCGTTGTGACCTAGTAACCTACATTACATGTAATTAATATCAATTTGTTTGGAATAATTAACACACAACATAAGTAAGTCTATAAGTATAAAATCCTTGTGTATTCAATGTAATATCGTTATAATGAGGTTAAAGCTAGGTTAATTGATGAATTAGGTATACGAAATTAGCTGAATTACATTTTACAGTTTAACGACGTAGCAACGCATTGTATAGGATCAGAACAGAACAGAACTGAACATATTTTTTTTTCAAGTAACGTAAACAATTGTATCTGGTTGCAATAAAATGAATATGGAAAGCGTATCATTCAATGTATAGGCCATATTGCGTTGTAAGTTGACACACTCACTATTCCTGGAAAGGCTCAATCTCAAGATTTAGCTATGAAATACTCAATAGCTAAAATCAAGTTGAAAAAGTCAGTTTCATTATGTGTCTTGTTTGTGTACCTCATCACGTTAGTCAGACAAGGATGTTTGTTTTTATCTCCCCATATTAGTAATCAGAAAGGTTATCTCAATTTGGAACATTACTAACTAAGTAAACATAATTATCTAGACATCTCGTAATTGTCACTTAATTGTCTACTTTCTTCTAAGGATTGATCTGAACTCCACCAACGGTTTGTCTAGATATGCCTAGACATAAACAGTTTAGAAATCTTGATTGGCCAAAGGAGTTCTGGAGAACTTAAAAGTCATATGATAACCAGAATTCATATACATTTTACTGGAATTAGTGTCTCATTTTAATCATCCTTAAACCCTGGTCGGTAGCGCAGTTGGTAGCGTGCCTGGATTTTGAATCCAGTGTCTCGAAGAGGGTACGGGTTCTAGTCCCACCCGGGGAGGTTATACACTTCAATTAGAATTTGGCAATAATGTCAATTTTCCTCCATTAATAAGATAAATGGAGATGTTTCCTGCCTTGTGGAAAGGTAGGTGAGTACTGATTACAGACAATGGTTCAGGAAAGCAAGGTTAGGTGCAATGGACGCCGTTATATGACCTATACAATGTCTTGCTACGGCGTTAAACCCAACAAAATAAATGAATTTACCATCCTTTAATCATTGACGACGATTTCTTATGATAACGAGGAATAGTTTGTACTGATTACTATTTTTTTTTGTATTGCACATCCCACGTTAGAGATCATTTAATCAATCTAATTCCATTTCGTCTATGAAGTAGCTCACTATATGATGACACTCTAAGTAAGATAAGAACAACTTGGAATATGCATGTTGTATTATAAAATTGTTTTTCCTATACAGTGCTATTGACTAGCATTTTAGATAAAGAAACAAAAACATTGATTTCGATTCACTAGGGATTGCATGCATAGTCTTTTATAAGATTTACTTAATTTTGTGCAAATAAGGATATTGCAAGAAAAAATATGTAGAGCATGGATTACACTGTAGATTTTCTGTCCTGGGAATGCATGACCCTATCTTTTTTATCCAGTTAATATGTTCATCACAAGATTTCCCGTAATTTGATTTGTGTGAATTATTTACGACTGTTTTGGTTTTACTTTTTCTGATAAATGGATGCCCCCGACTTTCGCTGTGTCATTTTTATCATTATGCTGGTGCTTTTAACTTGATGAAGCAATCCATTAATTGTTTGCGTCCATAGGTTTGGTTTATACTTTATTACAGAATAAATCATTTGTTGAAATAAATAGTTTCTCTAAAACAAAAAACAACTTAACGATATCTTCTTTTCTCAAGCGTATTTCTGATGGTTTAGTGTAGAATAAACCACAGGCAGTCGACACGGTCCCGAACAAATCACTATGTATATATTTATATCCACAACTAATGGAATCTAACCAGCCTGTCAATCTTACTGCCCGTTGACGCAGCTTGTTCTGGTGGTACATGGAATAATGAACTTGACAAAGACCAAATTGTGTAATGATTTTGTCATTTACTATACATAATTATAAATGACTCATTTAATAAAACCATAATGATCAAAAATAAATGACATAAGTATTTACATTGCTAGGATAAGCAAATTTATTCCCTTTTCAAGCTTAACTTTTTAGTGAAATTATTTATAATCACATTTGCTTATCCCAGCTTACAATAGTGAATTAGACATAGTAAAACATTTGGCTAACTTAGCGGCCATAAAAATTGTGGACAGACGAGAACAACACGCATGTTTTTCTTGGAAACTACAAAAAAATCTGTCCTCTGGTAACTGTACAGCAATCGACCACATTGTTTTAAAACGTAGTTCATTTCTAAAACAAAATATTTCATGTAAGTTGGATTTTTTCTTAAATGTAACTTTCAGCTTTCTTAGGAAAGAAAGAAACCCTATATTTACTTACACCTTTAGAGTACTGATAACCTGGTCTAGCCATAATATATAACTGGAATAACTAAAATAAAGATAACTAAACTTGCTATGTTCAATGAATAATTAATCCACAGACTTACAGTTATGTTCATTTCCATACTCAGAAACCTTCTTTTAAAGGTACTAGTTCACAGATTTGGTTCATTAGCCGGATTTTGCAACGAAAATATTCGGCTAATAGTTTGGCGAAACACGGGCGGGCGTTTGGGCGGCCGGTCAGGCGGGCGTCCGGTGTCGTTAACAATTGCGTTAAAGTTTGCGTTAAAGTTTTCAATTTAGCATATATTTCTGCCATTTATTGTTGGATCTTCATGAAACTTAATACAATGATAACATAGCATGTGATGAACAGAATTAGACAGTAACCACAACTCTATTATTAGATATGGTTTATGGCTTTATGATGGATTATTTCCCTTTGTAATTTTTGCGATAAAGTTTTTAAATCCGACTTTAATGTGGTTTCCACATTACATTTCTTGTTTTTTCTATAATATCAAAATAACCTTCAGTAAAAGTAATTGTGTCAAAAAAGTAATTCTTATTCTTTTAAGACAAACTGACCTGTGTGTTGCACGAAATATACATTAAAAGTCACAAAAATGTGCTAAAAGTGTTTATTCCAAGACATACGGGGTAGATATTTACTACATGAAACAACATTATTTGCACTAAACTAGTCATTATCAGAACACAACTTTCTTGCTTCCAAAAATATTTCTATACAATTTTGACAGTTTTAGAAAATGTTGATATTTAAGTTGAAATCTGTGAATGAGTACCTTTAATAGAGGAAGTAAACATTCCATTATAAAAAGGCATAAAACATCCAAACTGACTGTATCAGATGTTTACGAATGTCGTAACGATTCATTTTATTTTAATGCTCGTCTCAGACACTTGGGATTTTGGTTACTTAATGGTTTTATGTTCGAGTATGATTAATTGTTTGTAGCCTTGAGTTAAAAAACTGATAACAATAATAATAAGAAGAATGTTCAAGAATTGTGTGAGAAAATGGTGTTGTTTTTCATATAAATAGTTGATACGGATGTTTTCTTTTATGTTGTCAAAGATGTTAATCGTGATTGATTGCAACGCCGAAGCTTTTCGCTCTAAATGTAATCAGATTTTTTGATTACCAAACAAGTTTCTTTCTGCATGCGGAACTTTTCGGCTGTTACTGCTTAATAACTGCCTAACGCTTTTTTCTCTGATAATCATGAGGGTCGCCATTAAACATTTCTATCAAAATTGTTAATGTTCGCTAGAAAGTAAGGGAATCGTTTGGACATGCTTATATTGTGATTGTAGTTGCGCATATAAACATTGGTTTGATAATTAAAAACATAACAACAACATTTAATGGTAATTTCAAAGTCAAAGGTTTTGCTTTTGCTACCATTATTAGCAAGCGAGAGTATCATTTTGATACTTTCGTACAACGTTCACGATATACCTGAATGTGATATTGTAAAGTTTTAAAGTTTCTAAGCGTCAAAGTTTGTTATGCATAGTATTGTATAGTATGCATATTGATATAATGTGCATGTTTGTACATTGACACTTTCCAGATGGTACTATATTTGGTTAGATCTGACGTTGAATTCAATAACTTCTGTACTTAATTGCACATTGCAATAATAAATACCGATAGACTGAAACCCCACGCGGAAAATGAAATATCAAAAAATTGACACATCTCAGATGATAATATGCATGATAACTACAATTAAGATCATTATGTTAATATGCATAATATTCACAATTAAATACTCTTGAATATATGCATGTTAACACAATTAAATACATTATATTAAATGCATATGTATAAATTTGAATTATTGCGAAGCAAGACCTACATTTCATAGTACATAGACATCTTTCTACTGCACATAATTATAATGTAACTCCTTCGATTCAAATAATCCACCAAGCAATAGTCTAAACGTATGACTGCAATGGTCTCTTTGTTTCTCTATGATATTCTAGTCTACGGAATAAGGATGTGAAAGTGGTTGTCCGGTTGATAGGTCATTTTAGTAGCAAGCACCATATCCTAAAAGTAGATTTTTGGTTGCCCAACTAAAATTATTGGTTGCCCAAACTACGAAGTGGTTGTCCAACTAGAAACCCACTTATTTCGTAGACTGATATTCAAATACCATTTTAAGCTATGTAAACTATTGCCAGGCTATTGTTTTTGCAGCATGGAAGTCAACATGCATGACGCTATGAATTTTACTAGCGGTTTCACCTAATCAAATGCTTTTTCAAGAAATCATAATCATTATGTAAACACTTACTTTATTGCTTGATTTAGTGATTTGTTATGTTCGTTTATTTTTAAATTACTTCATAAGCCATATGTCTTCTTTTCCTTTAAATATGTAACAATATTCCTTTCCAATATCACGTCGGCTTCAATCGACTGATGTACACTGCTCATGAAGTCTTTGAAAGTTCCTTCACAGAACAAATAATTTAATTGCTACAAATTCCAAGTTCAAGGTTGTAGAATTATTATATTATTGCTTAAGTCATTATTCATACTACATTTTCTATGGGTACATTTCCTTTTTTTGAGTATCAACAAAAGTTATCTATCAGCCTCCAAAACTATTGTCAATGTGTCAAAATGAATTAATATCAAGTTTGAGTTATTATAATTGTAATGCACATCCAAAAGAAAAATATACTAGTTTTAAAAGCAAAATTTAAATTCATTTACAAGAATTTGCTTTTACAACTTTTTGAAACTCCATTAAATACAATGTAAATTGTAAATATGTGAAGGAACTTTTAGAGGGCAGTGCATTAGCTCAGAACGTATTACGACATTCAACATCAACTGTCATTTTTTAAAACTTAACGCATGTACGACATGTGTAGAATTGTAAACATGTGTACATAAAAAGAATTATATCAGTAAATCTAAATTATTTTTTTCGCTATGCACAATAACTCGGGAATAAAATAAGGAAGTAGAATTACAATTTACATGTTTTGTTTGAACGAAGTGTGGGAACACTGTAATGTTTTGTACATTGACATTTTCCAGAGGGTACTATATTTGGTTAGATCTGACGTTGAATTCAATAACTTCTGTACTTAATTGCACATTGCATGGTTTTAAAGTTGTCTAAATAAGACAAATAGGTTTGTTATGTCGGCGTATTTGTTATATTGCCAAAAGTTTTGATGTATATACCAAAAATTGTTTTATTGTAGTTGCTCGGTTATTGACAGTTTGAACTTTGTTCGTAAGCTAAAGAATTACAGTGTTATTACTTTTTCATTTTTAAAGTAAGTTATAGTCCGACAATATTACCTGAGCTTGACCTTTATGCAAAAATATATTTAACTCAGTATATACTATTTTTGTTTCGTTTGTAAATCTCCTCTTATTGGAAGATTTCGGCAAAATACATTTATTGAATTGTTAATTTTGTTTTCATAAAAATAAATACTTTGAAACTGTGCCACAACATTGCTGACTTGCGTTTTCCCATAAACGAATGCTACAAAATAAAAAAAGTACAATAATATGCCATGTTGATTAATAGTCACATTGGTTGTTGTAAACACGTGTATTAACGTATACACACAAACGAAGACACACGGTTTAATGTAAGTGAAGTGTGTAATTATCATAAGGTAGTTCAAGCTCAGGTAAATATTGTCGCACTGTACTTTGGACTAAGTCAATCTTCTCAGCAGATAATATTAAGGTAAATAATAAGACGAAAATGTCAAGTAATGTAGAATGTTATTAGATCTCGTGCTATGTTCGTGATTAAATTAACGTCTTTTTTATAACAAAATATTAATTAAGCTTCCAATGAATGGTCTAATCCTGATTGTTGTCTCAGTCTTTTAAGCAAATTACTTCCAACGTCTCGATCTGCATTCTATTGAAATAAAGGAAGGTATATTCCATTTTAATACCTACTGTTAGTATCATGGAGAAGTGTTGCACGCTCAGTTTAGTACATGGTTTTTCATGTTCGATTGTGTAACACGTCATGTCATTGTCGACAACGTAAATTCGACCATACTGTCGGTTTCCTTCTTATAGAACTGAAAGAAAGTACTGGTAAAAGAAAATTGTCCAAATAGCTAGTTAATTGACTCGTCTATATTACGAAATATTACTAAATATTACGTTATTAAAATAATTTACTATGTAACGGTGAAAATTTTTAAATAAAAGGTTCAAAGCGTACTTGACGTATAAGCTAATACTTTAATTAGTATAGTTGCATAATCAAAATGCCCAAATTCTAGATTAGCCTGGCATCACTTTAAGTTTTTCTTGTATTATTTAAAAGCAAACATATAATTTATTTGTATCTAGGGAGTACTTTCTCATTATTTCGACTATCCAACATTCGTAAATTATAAGTTATCTAGAGCATTGTCGTTACTTTTCTAGATTATGACAAATGCCATCTATTAAATAACAATAGTTTACTGCCAGTGATTAAACGTAGATATTTACATTGTAGACAATAGTAAACGTGCGAAACAGATTCTGCTGTGAGCTAATGTATTTATCTAAGACTTACTTCAGGGCTTTGTTTTACCTTATAATTTTTTATTGATTTGACAAGGTGACTTGGTACTCTTTCATTAAATCAGTAGTTTTTTAGTACTAAATGAAGCAAATTTATAATCATTCTTATTCCTAAGTTCACACAAAAGAACATGTAGGCTTGAACCGTTTGAAATATATGTTGAACAAGGACAAATAAAAGTACAATTTGTTTCTAAAGATCTATTATTTGGAACGAGCGCGTGTAAGTGTTATTTATTTTCCAAAGATCTATGAGTTCAGAATTCATATTGGCATGCAGACACCTGTAATCTTAAATAGTTACATTTTCCCCTTGTTTACAACCGTGACTTGATATTGTCACGTACGCCGTGTGTTTTAATTACAACGACGGAGGACCATAAACTGATTTCATTTTAATTTAAAACCTGCGGGGTTACATTTGTGGTATCAAATTAATCATACTGGTAGAGCCTAATTCCATTTCTATATTTTATTTTAATTAAACGGTGAGAGGTTATTTGATAGAACTAGATTTTGCTTCAAGTCAACCAACGAGATGTTATTTTTTGTACCAAACATCGTCTTGAAACATAAAGATGCAGTTTCCATTGTCTAACTATTGCAAAATGCTGGTCGTTAATTAAACAAAACATCGAACACTAACAAGCAAAAATACAAATTGCTTCGTTTTTAATAATGTGTACATATTTTTGTAATTATACACAGCGCGTTGCCATATACGCTGCTCTCCAAAAGTTTCTTCACACATTTTCAATTTACATTATTGTACATCATAGAATTTCAAACAGTTGTTAAGGCAGTAGGTTGTTAAACCGTCTTTAATTCTGCCTTTTGAGGATCTGTACAATTTTTGTTGTGACTATTGAATTACAAAAAAATCTTGAACTTGATACTGGTTCATTGTGATACGTGAAACATAGTTTTGGAGGCTGATGGATGCATTTTGCTGCAACCCCCAAAATGTACTACTATCAAATTACATGTCTCCATTGCATGAATAATATATAATATTGCCAATGAAAATAGTGATTCTTTAAACTTAAACTTGAGAGAAATGGAAGTTTTGGAGGGCAGTGTATATGCAAACATGTCAAATCTCACGCATTCAGCGTGAGACTCACGCATTTAAAGCAGAAATTACGCTCTCGTGCACAGAATTCAATTTCTTACGCTCGTTTATAAAAAATTCAAAAAAACCTTTTCTCAAAATAATTTCAAATAGAAACCATTTTGCGATATTATTACCCACGTAACCAATTTTGCGAACCTGCTTGCTGTGAGGAACGAATGCCAACTCGTTTCAATCTTAAAAAATGACAATTAGACATAAGACTACTAATTTCATTACATATTACAATATGCAATGATTCTGATCATATTTCTTCATCGTTTTTTTCCTACCTTTTGACCTCCTACCAGGGACAACCGCTCCTTCGAACCTCTTCTGACGCTTTGACTCTTGCCACCCTTGACAGGCCTGTATATGGACGTACTATATCACAAATACTAGATGCTTGCTTTGGTTGGCAACCATTGCAATATCACAAATACTGGTCACTTGGTTTGGTCGGCAACCATTGCAATATCACAAATACTGGTCACTTGGTTTGGTCGGCAACCATTGCAATATCACAAATACTGGATGTTTGTTTTGGTTGGCAACCATTTAAATATAGAGTCCATGGTATGGAATACATCAATATTTACATGGTAACTGTAACGTAAAGCCATATATTTATAATTGACATAATGTAGATCTAAATGTTTCTACTTTTAGAAACGACAAATGTTTCTTTTATTGTTTCAATTATTATCTTTGACAAAATTACATCGTACGACGCACAGCTGTCATTTTCTGGAACAATTTCTAGAATAATTCGTTTTGATGTACGTATATTTTGAAATATGCACGTTGACAAACGACGTTTGAAGTAGTGACTTAAACAATATTGCCTTTAAACAGATGTAAAACCAATCTAAACGGAAGGCTCGGAAATTGAAGTATTGATATTGGATAATGTGAACAAACTGGTTTTCTCCTACTTATTTAAAATTCAGACAAGCCTACTAAACTTTTATATGATAAGTAATATGTTTCTAACGGAAAGATAGATATTTGAATAAATATTAAACATTCTTTTAAGCTTAGTGGAATTGCTAAATTTAACTTTGTTTATGATGCAAGAGTTGATGAAACTATTGGTAATACAATTCTGTAGAATAATGAAACGGTGCTCTGAGAATAAATAATTTAAAAACGCTGAGAATTTTAAACAAGCAGGGACGGTGACAACACGTTAATATGATGAAAATACTAGGAAGATAGAAGAAAAAGAAATATGAAAATAGCTGATTACATTTTCACAAACATTGTACCTATCGATCATCATGATGAGACAGTTGATTTCATTCTTAGTCATCAGTGCACCTTTTTGCAATACAAATCTTACAAAAAACGTTTTTGTACGTCAATTTCCTATTTTGTTGTTGTTCAAAGTCAGAAGGATAATAAACATAACTATGATATGATATTCAAAATGTATAAAAAAATTTATATCATTTTCAAATATTTGGAATTGATTGGCCAATAAACAATCGTAATGTATATTTTTCTTGCTTTTGACTAACGATGATTTTTATCGTATTTTTTAGTTTTTAGAAAAGCGCCAATGCTTCATAAAACTGATAGAAATGTTTTAACTCAATCTAAGAGTATTTATAAAGAATCACGAAAGTTATATAAACTCTTAACCTTGATGCCAAGTAAACACAGTAATCAAGTCACCTCCTATTGTCACGAAAGAGTTTTTCTTATTCTTATGGTTGGTCAAAATTACATCATCATTTGCTTAATCATATATCTGTACAGTAAAACTTCACTTGAGCAACACTCAGTGGGAGGGAATAAAGTGTGTTGCTGTTCAGAGGTTGTTGCTCTGTAGAGGTTAAATTCAATTAGAATTATGCCTAAGGGAAATATCAATAGCTGTTGCTGTACAAAGTATTTGTTCAGTAGAGCGTCGCTTTGCAGAGAATATACAGTATACTGACATGTTCAAACAACAAACCCCAATTCAGAAATACGCATAATGCCATTTCTGGAGACTGACCTTGGAAGTTATTTACAAACTTGCGTCACATACTGTTGATTATTACCAGATTTATTGTCTCTGTTTTTTCTTAGAACATTTAATCAATGCTGACGATTACAAATACAATAGGGAAAAGTTTGCCTTGGTGATTATCATTTGTGTCCTACAACCCACATTGGAGACCATTTAAAGGTACTAGTTCACAGATTTGTTTTTTTCTATAATTTCAAAATTTTATACAGTGTCCGTAATTGTGTCAAAGAAATTAATTCTTATTATTTTAAGACAAACTGACCTATATGTTGCAAGAAATATACAATAAAAGTAAAACAAAAATGCACTATACGTGTCTATATCGTGACATACGGGGTAGTTATTTACTACATGAAACACCATCATTTGTAGTTGTATGTCAATTTGCACTAAAATTGTCATTATCAGAGCACTACTTTACTGCTTCTAAAAATGTTAACATAAAAATTTGATAGTTTTAGAAAAAGTGATATAAAAGTTGAAACCTGTGAATGAGTACCTTTAAACCTATTGCACTAACATCTCTATATGAAGTAACTAACTATTTGATAACCTTCAAGTGAAGGAAATCATGCCATTGATCTTTGCATCGTAGGCGTTAAGAAGAGAAACTGATACGAAAAAAACACTTATCAGGTATCATCTGGTTGTTAGCTTTATTTTCTATATAACTACGTAAGTGAACTTTTACTAGGCGCCTTGATTTAACAAAAGAATAGTAAACAAACTATCAAAAGTATCGATGGCTGAATAGATTCAGAATATTCTTTTATTATCTATATAAAAACAAGTGAGTAATATCTACACTTTTTAGTACAATTACATGCCACGTTTTGAAAATTGATTTAGAGTGATATAAACATGAGAAACAGAAAGGATTTTTCTTAATACTTTGTTTTTGTTTGGTTATTATTTTATTAAATGACCAATAAAGTTCATAGTAAGTTTGTCATCGTAATATTACCTAACAAAACTAACAAATGAAGTTTGTCTAACAACTGCCAACACAGCACATTCCTCTTTTTGGAAAATTGACGAAGTAGATACATGTAAACATGAGAGATAAATACTCGTAACATGCCTAATTTAAACTGACGTTTGGAAATTGTTACTTATGTCTTATATCTGTTTTCTTAAATGTTTTCGATTTCTGTAAAAGTCTGTAAAATATAAAAAGAAACTCAACTTACACCGATGTTGGTGTTTTCCTACATATTGACAACCTGATATGTTTTATCGTATCAAGCACTCACATTGACATGTCATTGAGCATTAAAATCATGGTTATTTTTAAACTGAAGTTAAAGAGTCTCCTTAAGGATTCTGCTTTGGTTATGTGTTTGATGCCTCCTTTTTATAACAAAAGTTTTAATATTTAAAACGTCCGCCTCATTGCTTTTTGTTGTGTGAGTGTCTGTGATAGTTGACTTATAACCTTTTTTAACTTTACATAAAACGATTGCAAAACGTTTAAGTGACTCTCAAGCTTATGCTTTTGATTTTGTAATATTTGGACTATCTCTTCTTAGCACAATTTCGCTTATCTTCATACATTTTCTCTCTTTCAAATAAATACAACTACTCTAATTCAACTTAGCAAGCAGACTTTGTTTCCTTAAAGGTCTGATTTATTCGTTTTTCTGACATGTTAATGATCAAAATCTCATTTGGAACTTTTATTTATTTTGATTCTCCTCGCACAGACGCCAAGCTCGTTAACTATGATTTCAATAAAGACGAAATAATGAAATTGTTATAATCTTTCTCAATGTGCCAATGTGACATATCTTTCAAATAAATTAAAGAATATTGCTGAATACTGTGGTCATATTTCAGATACCATTACTAAACTGTTACACACAAGTTAAAGGATATTGAAACAATTCATTAATTGCCATTGTAATGGGTCGAAACTTGGATTTTTTTCTTTAATCGGAAATATTTATGTTCTTAGAAAATGACAGCAATACTACATTTGGTACCAAGGCATGACATATTACTGAAATGCAAATTTAAATATAACTTATTTTCGCAATATTCAACAAACATTTTTTTCCAATATCTATTCCAGTTATTTCCAATGTCATTCTTTCTTTTATTTTTTCAATCGAGAAAAAATAAATATTTCATTATCAAGCGTCATAAAACTTACCCAATGTCTGTGTTAAATGATTACGACTGTCATACTTTATCTGTTTTATTTAATTTAATTTTTATTTAATGATTAAATGTTCAGTTAAAATAAATTAGTTTTTTGTGTTATTTAACAAATCTGATGTCATATATGAGTGATGTATTGAAATTTTTATATAATTCTATTTGATGCTCATGTTTTTACTTGTTCTGTTTTTTCTGAAACTGCTGAATTGTAATTATACATGTAAATATTAGTGATAAAACAAAATTTTCATTGTATTTTCACATTCATCGGTGTTACTATCGTTGCTGGCAATGTCCCGATGCTTACAATTGTACTGTAACAGCATGGATTCTTTTTGGAAGGCAATTGATATGATAAACGAAAGTCCCTTTCTCGACTGCAGCTGAATCATTATATGCTTTGTCAAGACAATTACAAAATTTTAGGTGATGAAGTTATTTTAACAATGACTTGAAAATCAATAACAAATTCAATAGTTGGTGGAATGTCTAATAATCAAATCAACACAATCTTATGATACACTAATTTATCTTGTTTTGAATTATACTAAGTTGATATTGAAACAACATTTTAACCACATCAGGTGCCGATTTTTGAGATATTATTTTGTGGAATCTCCTATTTTAACCATTGCTTTTAATGTGTTGTGATATTCTTGCGTCTAACTATTTAGCTCAGCTTCGCTAGTTTGTCTTTTAACAAATATCATTCCCTTTCTAAATATCATGTAGGTTTCCCACGACTGATCAATTGGTTCAGACTTTATTATGTCATTGGCGCTAGAACTAATTTAGCTACGACTAATCGCATTTACGCATTGGGTAAACATGTGTACACGTCGATAATAATTACGTCAATAAATCTAAATTATTTTTTTCGCTATGCGCTGTAACTTAAGAATAAAAAGAGGAAAGTAGAAATTAAATCTACATGTTATGTCTGTACGAAGTGTGGGAACATTTTTTACTGGGGGGGAGGGGTTGATATTATCATTTAAGTATTTGTTTAGAGGTGACTTAAGTTCTGTCACAGTCAGTGTACCTTTTCTCACAACAATCGTATGATAAATTGTAAGTCAATTTAATAGTTTTTGCTGTTTAAAGTCAGATGTTTAATAAACATAATATTTAATCCTTATCATGCTATATACTAATATATTACTAATGATAAGCCCACCCACTGCTGAATTAATTGAGCTGATATTTATCAGAGGATGCCCTGGTGAAAGGTGTTGTGTTTATCTGCTTTAAATTATCTTTTATTGTGAATTGATCTTAACATAACCTATACTTTTTGAAAAGTATATAGAATACAGAACATGAATATATAATTTTTATTGATTTTTGTCATGTAACGATCTGTTTAAAGTCAACTGATGTTTTGTTTTCACTAACGATAATTTTTATTGTAAGATTATTTTGTAAAAAACACAACTTTTTATTTTACCTCATTACAAATAACATGATGATTTCTTCTCAAAGTTACGATTTTACAACTCACTTGTGACGATAATAAATCACTATATTGATATCATGTTCGACAATTTATGTCATTTCAATATTGCATCCTTTTCTGGATAAACTAATAGCATGAATATTAGGAATTTGTGTTTTTGCAACCTATACAATATGAGGATAGATGATATTTAATACAAAAGTGTAGACTGTAGGGTAGTATTTATTTAGAACAATGATTTACTGGTATAAAAAGAAGCTCAGTGTTATGACATTGCAGGACAAAGTTATACAGTTTACTTACATGTAACTTCAGATGGATGTACCTTTTCTTTATCAGGCTTGCGTTCTTTTTTGTAACCCACTTATTTGATTCTTTCTCTTCATCTTTTAGATTTTCTTCACGTATACTAATGTACAAGACGTATACATTTACCTGCTGCTTTTGTGAGAGATATACGTCCAACAGTTTGTTGTATTAAAATGGATTAACTAAACCAATAACTTAAGTAGATCTAGCAGTTCACTTAGAGGACAGTTTCGTGCCGCTATTTGTTGCCATAATTCAGATAACTTTGTGACCGATATTCATTAACGTGGACATGCAGTAATGTTGTATAACATTACTACAATCTGTCGATCACGAAAGAAAAAAGGTTTCTTAATATTACATTTAATTTTAAACAATGACAGATTTATATTTTCAAACCAAATTTCTCGCATGCGTTGTAATTGTACAGCTGTGTTAGCCAGCTATTGGGCTATGTCATGTAAAATTATTAATATAGAGCGAGTTTCCTAAGCATACCGCTGACAAGCGCTTTGTGTCCTGGTACTGTTTTTACCCCAACGGAATATGTATTTGATATCAAATTAAGAGTACCAGGGGCAAAGCGTTAGCTAAAGATATGCTTAGGCAACTCGCCCATAGTTACATTTGATTAGACGAATTCCGTATATGTTCTTGAATCCTCACAATTAATGACATAGACTAATCAGAGAAATGTCTAAACTTAGTTGTTCATGTTTCTCTAAGAATCGTGAACAATTTTAACGCCGAAGAAACCATTTGAATCATTTTGCAGATACAATTGTATAGAACATTTTAATGTGTTTTTGTATACCTAAAATGTTCACTTGTAAACGTATTGTGAAATATGATGTGACATTTCCTATTCTATATGTTTTATCAATCATAGTGTGGTTTGTTATTGATATGTATTCAAATATATGTAAATGTTTTTATTTCAGTAATAAAAATAACATTTCTATTATCATTCGTCATGTCAGACAAACTGACATCATATGACACGATAGCCGTCATTTCTACTAAAACAATTAGGGTCTTTTTTATGAACAGATGCCTTTGAAATTCTTACGACGATGTTCAAAGTATGAACAAGTGACTTGAACAACATTGTGGCATTCAAACGGATATTATTTGAGATAGACTCGGAAATTATTCTGCTTGAGCTTAGACACATTGAAAGTGCATAACGTCTGAAAATAAATGGCATTTAAATGTTGATTGGCAGGTATTAATTTTCCTTTTGTTTCAGTCCAAACTGTACCATTGTATGCAATAAACATTATATAAGTTTGAAAAGACAAACAAAATAAATTTATGTCATGTGTATATAACCATATGTTAAACCTATAAACTAATTGAAAATTCTATGGGAAAATATGAGCTTATGCTTCCTGTTAAAGAAACAAAATCATTGTATTATTTGGTTTATGTAATTGCTAGCTGTATATTTTTATAGATACCGAACATGAAAAGCAAAAAGCAATCAGTAATGTCAAAGAGTTTAATTTCTGGGCTATATACCTTCACTCAGTTGTCAAGTAATTCATGTTTTGGCCTTCTTATTGTTGCATCAATTAGGAGAGTTATCAGTCATTGGCGAAGGCATGTACTTAGTGATGGTTGAAAGATAATTTCTACTATGCAAGTTAACTGCAACCGTGTTACAGTGACTTTAGTAGCATACAGTGACACAAATGCCGAAATAATCATTAATTAGTGTCGGATCAATAAAATGATGCATTTCTTTTGGCAAAGTGGTCATCTACGTTTGATTTATGTACAAATGTAATGCTTTTTGAATGTAAAAATAACTCCTAGACTATTTTAAACACCACAGCATTTAATAAATGCCAATAGATCAACTATCAGAATATCAGATTGATCATTCACGTCATAAAAGATTCGGCTTTTTAAAGGTGTTTTTTATTTCTGTACCATAGAAATGCTCTTTTAGAGAATGTTGCTGTATCAATGTCTTTTGACAAAACTCTCTTTGGAATCAAAGTTTTAACTGTGAAGACCTTGGGATAATGTACAAGCATTTTCTACGTGTTATTGGATCTTGTAATACATTACATCATTGTAAAGGTCTTATTGTCTGATTCAGGCACATGTAGTGAAACTGACAAGACAAAGAATTTGTTTGCAAACTTTTTATTTGCCATAGGAAATTGAAGGTTATTTAAATCGATGTCATTAATTTCTCAAAGTGTGTGACTTTCAATGCAATAACAACATTATACGGGGGAAAGTGTTGTGTTTTGTACCGTAGGCGATATGAGGGAATAAAAAAGAAAACAACAATGTCACGAAGGTGATGTTTTATGACTATAAAGACAACAAATGGCATCTTTGATATCATATTGTTCATGAAAAAAGAGAAAAAAACACAATATATTGGGAAAGGAACACAGTGGTAGCCCGAACATGTCATTTAAGTAAGCTAGCACTATATCTTGATTTTAGAAATTTGGTTGTCCAAAATAAAGTTATGATTGCCCGAACTAGGAATTGGTTGTCACTTAACCCACTAATATCGTAGACTGGGAAAATATATATCTAATTCTTTATAAAAGTTTTAATAATATGGAAGATTAATGAAACTATAGGCAATAAGAAGACATGACAATTATACTTGCTTAATTAAAAAAATGTACTATACGTTGAATATAATTATTGTTAAATTTTTGAATTCGTAATGAAAAGGTTATTACATATTGGTACTTCTGTTGGTAAATGTGTCATGTACATTATCTGTACAACAACAAAAACACCACTACCACCATTTCATTTTTGCATCAAGCTACAATCCCATAAAGTTAAATCCAGAGATTTGGCCTTTCCAAAAACAGTGAGTAGGTTGACTGACCGCCGTTATATGACATAAACAATATATTGCTACGGCGTTATACCAGGCAAAAACAAACAAACACATACAATCCCATAAAAATAAAATTTCAGTTTTAAATATATTATCAGCTTCTAGAGTACAGAATGCAAAAGAGGAGTTTCATATTGTGTCGTACTAACAGACGAGTTTACGTAACATGATAATTCCTCTTATTAAATTAAAATCCACAAAATATTTTAGCTCACAGACTTTCATATGCATTTGTATAAATATCATTCAACTTCAAGACGCTTGGTAAAATCCAAAATATTTACCATTGTAAGTATGGCTCATAATTTGCGTACAGGGGAACCCATAGAAGAGATATGTCATTCACATCGTATCATGATACAAGAAATGAAGAGTGAAATATCAAAACAAAATAATTTGTTTATCAAGTATTATAGAAAAGCAAAACATATCATTTTCTTGACATTTAATGTATGTTTCAATTACTAGTATTTACGTATTTTTGTGGAAGAAGATTTGGCTGACGAAAACAGACGTTCAGTGTCGGGCATCTTGTTTGTAAAGAGTTTTTTTGATTTTATGTGAATTCTAAGTTTCTGTTTTGTTATAAATAATGGACATTTGTTTACAATGTGAAATTTAAAATTGTCGATAACATTCTTTTGCTAGTAATTAGACAAATGTAATTGATGGCGATTTATTAATAAGCAAACGAATTCAAAGGTTTCACAAATTCCACTGAAGTTAATTGTCATTGTCTATATAGTTCGAACGAAATAACAAAACGTGTTTGTGTTCAATTCAAAATGAACCAATTCGTTCTAGAGGTAGGCAGTATTGAAAATAAAAGTTGCATAGTTCATTTCAACAAAATTGGTATGGCGAATAAACTACTACCCCTTAGTCAATTTTGCTTGTAATGGTAGAACACTTGACAATTACACCAACAAGATACTCATAAAACATAATTATTAAAAGTATATATTTTAGGGTCACCCTGAGTATCCCCTGTCGTAGATTAGTTCATAGTATTGTTTACATAAACAGTTTTTTGTTTATTGTACAAATTTAAACCAAGATATCTGGTGAAGTAAACAAAAACACCTGGACGTTACTTGTTGTCATGTAATTGTCATTTTGTGATTTGTCACGTAATTTCGTGATTTACTTTCTCATTCTGGATAAAGTTGCTTCTAGTTAAGACGTTAGGCAGAATGACGTGAATAACATGATAAGCTATCATTATTGTTACTTGGAGGTCATTAAAGGTTATCACATTAATTTGTCTGAATAAAGTGAGCGTCTAATAAATTACGCGATATTAGGGAAATGGGAATATTTTTACCGGAGGCTGTTTAGACAAATAATGTGATGTGAAAAGAAGTTACATTTATTAGAAATTAAATGAATACGACATCTTAAAGATATAGATTTGTTGACAAGATAAAATGCAAAGACTCTTATTTGTAAAACTCGTGGGTATAATTTTGATAACATTGTTGTCGAATGTTCCTCGATAAGTAACGTACGCGTAGAATTTGCTAGCCTTATTAACGAATAGACGAGTACCGCTTGTAGACAAAAGTCTAGGAAAGACAGTTTAGGTGAGCTTGGCCTGCGTAAAATGACCATAATTAGAGTTGACTCGGCGTTGAACTATGAGAATATAAAATAATACTATCTTGTGCCGCAAGCAATTTTAATGAAACATAATTGTAAATGCACGAAACATAAATTTATTTAATGATGCATAGCAATACAATGCATAAAGCTTGAACATCAGATTAATGCGACTATGGCCTGAAATGTCCAACAAGCTGAATGCCCATTGACCTAAAGGACATAATTAACGACTGTTCAGCAGATACAAGGCAACCGTTTATATTTTTGTCCTATGTTGTAATATATCTATTACATTATTATCATTGTTTTTCAGTAACTTTTGAAAAGAGTGTATCATCATTAGACATTAAACTGATCATCCGACTAAGATAAGGAAATGAAATACTAATGAAAGTGCTTACATGTGTTACGTCTTTATATACATCGTAGAGCTGTAAAGATTTGCCGATGGAATCCGGTAAGTTAACCAGAACATTTTTTATGTAATACTTTGATAAATCATTACTCTTTCGCTCAATCCCCTGATTTCGTCCTAGACATTATGTCTAAATTTGACATTACGAAATAAAATGATAAATATCAAAGCGACATATCTTTTTTACTGAATGTCATGGTTCAATGTACTATGTGTTATGATACTCGGTTCATCGTTAATATTATAACAATACACAGTACCCACCAAGAGTTTGGAGAAACAGTAAATTACATCAAAATTAAATACCATTGATAAAAACCGATATTTTATTTTTTTGATATGGTTGATGAGTAAATCACATTTAATAAATTCAGCATCTGATATCCTAGGGCCTCCAAAACCAAATACAATGGAAATCTTTTCATTTTAAGCTGCCTTGGGAGTCTCAACTACAAAAGTACCATAACAAAAAAGTAATTTGGTAATCTCAACTACAAATAATACCATAACAAAAAAATAAGCAAAACTAAAAAGAATTTCAAAAAAAGGTTTTAAATGTTTAATGAAACCTCAGTAGTAGGCTTCCTAAGTGAAAATGTCTCAAACTTTCCATGGGTACTGTAGATAATTGACTTGGTTTGTGTTGTGTGTCTTTTTAATCTCTTTGGTTGATACAAACCATATTTCCTAATCTACATATATATTCTGATTAGTTCTGGCTTGACCTAAATAAATCACTAATATTATGCCACATGGAGTAGAAGAAAGTGTTTCGTTCTAAGAATTTTGAATCATAACAGTCGAACTTTTAATAAATATCTAAATATTTACCAGTTCCTTGACATCAATCGCCCACGTTTTTACATATTTTGTCAAGTCAATGGCATTGTTATTACAATCATTATATATAGTTATCTAAGAATATATGACAAAATAATCATTATCGTTAGCTTGGACTGTTTTAAGCAGTTCATTGTCTAGAAAATAGTTACTGTACTAAATAACGGTCTAAGAATTCAAAAAAGTTTTACGTCATTGTGTCTTATATACCAAATAAATACTATACATTATATTAAATGGCATACGATTATCATGAATGTAATGATATATTAAGAAAAACACGTTTGGCGCTCTTATGCTTACTTATTAAAACTACAGATAACCATGTTACCTTAAATAACAGATAGGAGAAACCTATGTAGCCATTATTGCAAAATTTAGAATACTTTTGATGCTTATATTTATATACATTATTTTTATAAATTCAAAGAGTCATGAGTTTCGTATTGTTTATCTGTTGTGATGTACATACTAAAAACGTTAATAGTCGGTTACCGCTGGCCATAATGGGGCAATGACATCAGCGTTCTGGTTCTTAGTTTAAAACCCTTAAGGTCATTATGGACATTTTTAATGGCATTATCCATAATGACAAAAAGTAACTTTTTATCAACATCTTATCAAAAAGGATTGTTCCCCCAGTGGTCATTGGTTTTGTTATTATCGTACCAATATATTTTTCACCTGATCATGACGGAAGTTTTTGAAATTAAGACTAATTACTGACGAGTCCGTTTCCGTGTCCTCTAGTACCGAGCACTAAGAATCCAGTTCTTGCTGTAGAGAACAACGAAATGGATTTGGATGTGACTCGAGGCAACAGATCACTGACTATCCAATTATTGCCATTTTTGTCTGTCACGTGAATCTCCACGTGTGAAGACATATAATATGTAATTAGTTCATTAGCAATTTTACCTAAGTAGATATTTGATTGTTGTAAAAAAGCTAATAAACTTATAGACGTTATTATGCCTTTGTGTCCTCACTTTATCTTTTTCAGCTGAGCATTATCGTTCTCAGTATTATCTCTTAGTTATTGTAATGTCTGGTCTTAATTAAATGCAAATACATGTATTGCTTAAATGTGTTTATGTTATTTATGGCACTTCAAAGTGAAAGAAGATCGAAACTGAAAGTAAAATTTGGTTGTCAATACATGAAATAATAGTTTTGATCACAGTATGTTTAAGATGAAGTCTTGTTATAGAACTGCTCCAAATTAGGCTCTAAAACTGTTCTAAAAGCTCTCAAGTACGTATTTGGAAATCAGTATTAATGTAGTTGCTCTTCTTGTCATTAGTTCGAATACTCAAATACATATTGAAACAATTTACGCCAAGTATAATAACTAAATATCTTTTACATTTTTACTTAAATTTGTTTATTAAATTGAGGAAGAGTTATTGTCTTCATGATTAATTTTACACTGTCCTGTGTCTTAATTTGTCTCATCTGGTTTGTAGAAAGCGAGGTCAAATGCTCGAAACATTTTCCAAAGGGTATTATTAAGTACTTTAAATTATCCCTTGAGAGCAATTAGTTGACGTAGCAAAGCTTTAAGAAATTTAAGTTGTAAGAAATTGTGCCACTTAAATACTAGTGTTTACCGTAACAGTACTCAATGAATGTGTTGACATGTGATTAACAAGTTTAATGCCTTCTTGAGAGCTGCTCAAAACCTTTCAGTGACTTTTCTTTGACACACGATCGAATAATTTACAATGACATTCCAAAAAGTCGTGCATCAATAGCAGATTGGGATAATTAGGGTATAACTATCAAATTGTACATTATAGTTATTAGATGTATAAATTTGCTCACATACACGAATTACTTAAAGATTTTTCAAGTAGAAACATGGACACAAACATTTGTAGACATAAATTATTAAATAATTGTCTCAGAGGTTTGGCGTCCACTATCATCTTAATGGATTTGTAAGTGTATGAGATTGGTGAATGATTATTGTAACGTTGTCCTGTAGACAATGAATGGGGTGGACGACCACGATCAAGATGTTTCAAACCCAGACAGTATTGTTAAACATAGACATAATTATCTTATTTTCAGACTGCTTTATTATTATGAATATAGCAATTTACAAAGAATAAATGTCATTTTTAAACCAACGGACTTATTCAATTTCTAATCTTTGAACCATCGGAGACATTTTCTCGAAAAGAAAGGACGTTTAATATGAACTTTGTAATAGGATTAGCCGACTTTTTATGTGAGTGAAAAGTATTTGTCATTATATGAACTAATTTAACTGGATATTGAAAATGTTAATATAACAACAAAAATGTACCTTAATTGACTTTGTGTACATTCTGATACAAGTCGCCAACCTTATTTAATCACAAAGTATAATGCTGTAATAATCTTTAATAATATATCTAAAACACATAGCTACAGTAATTACAGCACTAGCCTTTTCCAACGTTACATAATGACCATCATCATAGCCAGGACAATAATTTCTTTTATCGCGACAATAATTTTGTATCGTACTAATAGATGGCAGAGTTCATAAGCCGGGCATTAGAACATATAATCTTTGTTTACAGAGTCAAAAAGTACATCGTCGGTTATCCCAAGTTACATTACTTCGCTATGCTGTGTTATGTAACGTGGGCCATTAGTTAAGAAAATCTCGTAATCATGAATAATCAATGAGACATTTCCTTTGGTTCCGCAAGGAAACCACTGCGGAAAACTAGCCAATGAAATTATGCAACCATTTTGAGAAAATATATATGTGCGTTGGTTTCTATTTTAAGTAAGAAAATCTCAGTAAGACGTCATTGTTATTGAAGAGTATTTGATTGTAACTTGCATTTCATTGGAAGAAGATTTGTCTCTTAAGACCCATGCACATTTTTATAAACTAGGTTTTTCAGTCAAATTACCCACGGTACATATTGAGTGTAACGGAAGAAAGTACTATGCTTGCCGACGATGCCAAAAGTAGGACTTGAATGCATTTTTAACGTGTAACAAATATTGTTTTGTCGGGCATTACATTACATTTAATTGCTAATGTAATGGCTGAAATTTAAATCTATCAATAAACAAAATAAATTTAAAATTGAAAAAAAGAACGTTTACATTTCATTAAGTAATACATTAAGGACCGCTTATGTTATAAATGAAATTAAATTACTGCAATATGTTCAACAAAGAGTTTCTTTCAGTGTTTATGTCTTAACTTAAGAACCTAGTCTGTCTTTTTTTCATGTTATATCTATATACAATTGAATGGTACAGAATCATTAATTTTAGTTGTTAAACTATTAAAATGATTTTGGCTTTTTCAATATTTTTTATCAACTGCAATATCTTTATTGCTTTAAAGTGTTTAGTAGCATGTTTGATGTCAAGACTCTTTTCTTATGTTCTTCAAATTGCATTTGAGTGACACATGGGTAGATAACAATCACATGTAATCAATTTGAAGATTTCTGCAACACTGGCATAGAATTTTACCACTGTTGATAATGAAATTCAAAAGTTAGAATAATTTCTGTCTAGATTTGTTTATTTTTGTGCGTAAGACTATTGCCCGCTTTCAAATTGAAAACAATACAAGTGCCTTTTGTACATGTCTCAATATACAAACTAAGTCAGTTATCACCACATGCGTTTGGTATATACGAAACGTAAATGTTAATGATAAAAACAAAATGTTAAACATAAATGTTGTACTGTAAAGGGAAATATATGTACTTACAGAACGTCGAAACAATAAACATGTAAGGTTATGTAATGTTATGTAAGTGACGAGACAATAGCATCCAAATTTACGGTAAGCACGGGTTGAACTTTGCCAATGGCTGATATATTAATGTAATTATACTTATATTATACTTATTATACTAAATCTCTCTGGTTATTATCACAGACAACATTTTCTGTGAAGCAGTCACAATATAGTGACATTTATTAAAACAGGTTCAAACAAATATATCTGTAACGATCACTGCAAATATGTTACTGATATTGACTTAAATGACAGTTTAGCTTGTTAACATTTTAGATGTGATAAGTACTTGAACTTGTTTTATGCCAAGTTGTCAAATTCAATAAATGTCTGATAAATATCTCCATTAAGCCATTTTATAGACTTGTTTAGAAAAATCACGACACAGGTGGACATAGACAGGCTTTCGCCACAATTCGTTTCTTTCTCAAATATTTCCTGTGTGACATTTCATTAATTTAGTTTTTTTCCAACCCCTTACGAGAATTAAGACAACTTATAAAATAATATAAGGCGTCATTTTGTTGCATAAGTTCACAATTATTTCAACTCTCAAATGGCGATGTCTGATGATAAAGCAGCATTTTGCAGAAAATTAATACTGGGAATTAAAACACTTCACAAGATTGGACTTATACCAAATGGTTTGAAATCATTCGGTTACATTTGATCTATAGGGAGTTTCTTTAATGTACCAAACACATCACTATAAGAGGGAAATTCGAGATATGCAATGGTTTCAATTTTGATTTTTAAATATATATGATTGGTTAATATAATTCTGTTTTAAAAGATTGCTTTGTTTTTTAATTTTGAACTGAGGTAAAATATCTACAAATATGTGGGCTTTGAAACATAATGAACAAAAACATTTTGAACTTTTCATTCTTCGGTAGTTCTTATTTTTATGTCATTGCCATTTAGAATCTGAAGGATTTGTCTGGAAAAACATTTTGATTTACATTGTTTAAGAGGATTCACTTGTTGTTAAATAAGACAAAATAATTATAAAATATAGCTTCTCGTGTCTGAATTTAGTATCATATTAGCGTATATCATTTTCACACGCAGTATCTAGACAATGCCTTGTTTGTTTTAGGATTGAAACAACTTACGTTCTTCAGTTAAAATTGCATGTTAATGCACTTTCGCCGATGTTACAGTGATTACTTTTAATCAAATGAATAGTGTTGCAGATATCAATATACCTTAGGAGTTTTCACTTCGTTTTGTTTTGTGTAAGTGACAAATGGTAAAACGAAATCATTTAAGGTATACTCTTTTACATATTGTTGAAGTGAGGCAATCGCAGCATACACAACCTTTTGGTTCATCAAGATTTGCGCTTTTAGACATTGACTTGATTCTCAGATTGGAGTGACCTATTTGTGTTACATAACACTGGATGAAGATCATTGGTTACAATTATAAACATATCGGTCTATTTGTATATTTATCTAATTGGGGATTAAGACCTTGCAAAGTGTCTATTTCTGTGGATATATTCAAAGCTATGGGTGTATGTATACTATATCACTGTCCAGGGAGAATAATTCGATTCGTGAAGAGTATCTGATGTAAACTAAAAATAAGTGAAGAAGATTTACGAGTTTTGAGTAAAAACAATATCATTCTTAAATTTTTACAAATGTTGTTTAATGTATTCATTGTTAATACCCCAAACCAGCCGTCATGCTAACAGTCTTATCCCATTCAAAAACAGTACCTTAAATGAAAAATGCAATAAAATTGAAATGTTCTTTGTCATCCTAAAACTCAGCTCATGCATGTTGCTCCTGTTTGCCATAATGTTTTGTTCTTTTCAGGTTAGTTTGCTCTTTATTTGATTTTCATATGTATATAACATGTTTTTTCTCAATTCTTCTTAACAAACTTCTCATTTCTTATTCTCCAATATTTTTAAATTCATTCATCATTATGTTAATATTGTATATAGGGTGTAGTATGTTTGATTGAGGCCCACATGGAAGATTGTGAAGAGCAAAGGCGTAGCTTATTAAAATAAAGTCTTTATTATTATATTATAATAAAAACAATATCAACACTTTTAGTAAAATTACTGTTTACATAAATGTAATACATAAAATATTACAATTGCAGAAATTGATTACCAGTCTTATTCGCGTTCATTATTATATGGGATAAAGATATTACCAGGTCTCTTCAATGTATGCCTTACAGATAATTAACAACGATATTGTGTTCGTAAATTTACTTACAATCTCTTAAAATGTCACGTTTATCAGCATGAATTTGTAGAAATTATTACACCCAAGACGCTATTAACGGTCTTTATTACCAGCCAAATCGGATTGTATGATCAGGTCTACAAAAGCGCATATTTGTACTTTATCATTTAAGTAGTCATACTTTTGCTAAAAGCAATGTCCTAATGTAGGAATAATGTCATGTTGTTCCATCCTAAGATGGGAAAGTTATATATCATGGTGTATTTATCTCATAACATAATATTGTGTGCCCTATTTACGACAATAGGATGGTTCTATATACTAAATGAAGTTTGATATAAGATGTTGTAGCGTCTGATAAAGACATATTTACGAGTAAAAAGAACTTGAATAACATCGTACTGTAGTAGCCCCTTATGTTTATAGGTGTTGTGTACTAAGAATGAGAGGCATCGATATGAATTAAAAAAAATATTAGGAAAGAAAACGATGCAAAAAATGCGCATATTTTAAACTTTATTTGTGAAGAACTTGATAATATTTCAGTTGTAAAATTCACTACCGATGTGACTTGTTTATTAGAATCACGTCATAGTTCTAAATGAGCCGATTTATAGACTTCGAAGAGTAAAAAATATATATAGTATAGTTTACTATCAAATGTATGTCGTATTTGTGTGTAAACACTTACCACCAGTTGTGTTAATAAAACTATTTGCTAAAATTTAGTTTAAAAAAGATATAATCAATGCTTTTTCACTGAATTGCTTGATTATTACATTTCTCTTTGTCATAGAACATATAACCAGCATATCTAGTAACAGGAGCGGTGCTTGCAAATCAAGCTTGATGTAATGGAACTAATGTAACCACCCAGGCGTCGGTTTGACTTTTTGTAATATGCATTAGGTATTCAAGGTCTTCCCAAATCTTTATATTTCATTTGTTGTTCATGCAGTTTATCGACTAATCGGAAATATCTTAGCCGACATACTCACCTCTTTTTCATGGTATGCAAAACAGTTAACCAATATGTATTCTTTATTAACATTTTCATACTGGTATTGATAAAATTTTCTTTACGAAGTGCAAATATATCATAATTTCATGTTGTATTCCTTTTACAGTCATCTGAGTGCTTAAGCGTGTTTCTATGTTTGTTTAACAATTAACAGAATGTAGGCCATATCTGACATGCTGCTTACCTTATACAGAACAATGAATGCATTGATAAATTACCGGACGTTTCATTTGTGCAGTATAATGTTCTGCTTATTATACGTATTAGAAACATAACTCGGAATGCACCCACGTCTAAGATTGTAACTACAAAACATGCTTGTTGATTCACTTCGTTTGAACTTATGTAAGACCCGATCGATTTCAATCTTTCAAAAAAACCGTAAAGAATGAAATAATAGTGATATTAAATGGTTATATGATATTTAGATTGTTTCATTTGACGAGACATAAAAAATTATACGGGTAAACTTATCGACGATATAACGTACTGTCACGATGAGACGACTAAAGTATCGTTGAAAAGCAATGCATAAAGCAAAAAAATAACTCTTATGTATTCTGAATTATCAGCCTTTATCAGCTTTATTCCGGCTAATGACTTAAGAATATCATGTTCTCATGCTTTCATTGGAGAATGTGGGGTCTTGACTTTTAATCTTTTTTTGTTTTGGCACAGCTGTCTAAGCAAACTGTTGGCCTTTATTTCTGACCAATACAATTTGTTCTATCATACTTGTTTGTTTAATTAAATTCTAGTCCGGTATGGAGAAATGGATAACGATGATGTACCAATACTTGTTTGTGATAAACAAGTGCGTAGCACGGAAGTATTTGCTGAATATTTACTCTGCGTATGTGTGACTTATTGCTAACTGATAATACAATCGTCGTGATACGCTCCTGTTGGTATGACTAAAAAGTGAATAATTTTTTTATGACTATTCATACTTGAAACAAAATGAACCCTGCATAGCGCCGAATATGGTTTTAAAGATATTTCCTTTTCTATGTAGTCTATTTAAGTATCGTTTTTTAATGTCAGAAAACGATGTATATAAAGAACAATGCCTCGTAGAATAACGTCTTTTAAGATGGTTGCATGTCGACTTTACGGAGAAGCTGACTATGTCAAACCTATCCCATTTTTCTGATTCCCATATTGTATTATGTACTAATTTTGTAACTTTATGTAATGTATTATGGGTTAATTTATTGACATTTGAGAAAAATAATCATGATCCATGTTGTTTCTGTAAGATACTTATGTTTCAGGTGGCTGACCAGTTCCTTTAATGTTATTGATTTTAGTCCGCAAAGCAAATGCTATTATGTATTTGGATAAACAGCGCTTATGTGAATGATGCATTGACTCTTGTCCTCCTACCAGGGACAACCGCTCCTCTAAACCCTTTTTGACGCTTTAACTCTTTCTACACTTGACAGGCCTGTATATTGACGCACTATATCACAGATACTAGATGCTTGGTTTGGTTGGCAACCATTGCAATATCATATATACTGGACGCTTGTTTTGGGTTGCAACTATAGAAATATTGAGTCCATGGTATGGTATACATCAATATTCACATGGTAACTGTAACGTAAAGCCATATATTTATAATTGATATAATGTAGATCTAAATGTTTCTACTTTTAGAAACGACAAATGTTTCTTTTAGTGTTTTCAATTATTATCTTTGATAAAATTACATCGTACGACGCTCAGCTGTCATTTTCTGGAACACATTCTAGAATAATTCGTTTTGATGTACGTATATTTTGAAATATGCACGTTGACAAACGACGTTTGAAGTAGTGACTTAAACAATATTGCCATTAAACAGATATAAAACCGATCTAATCTGATATAAAAGGCTCGGAAATTGAAGTATTGATATTGGATAATGTGAACCAACTGGTTTTCTCCTACTTATTGAAACTTCAGACAAGCCTACTTAACTATTATATGATAAGTAACATGCTTTAAACGGAAATATAGATATTTAAATGAATATTAAGTATTCTAAGCTTAGCGAAAATTGCTAAATATAAATTTGTTTTTTATGCAAGAGTTGATGAAACTATTGGTAATACAATTCTTTAGAATAATGAAACAGCGTTTTAAAAATAAATGATTTTAAAACGCTGAGAATTTTAAACAAGCAGGGACGGTGACAAAACATTAACATAATGGAAATACTAGGTAGATTGAGGAAAAAAATATGAAAAATAGCTGATTACATTTTCACAAACATTGTACCAATCGATCATCATGATGAAACAGTTGATTTCATTCTTAGTCATCAGTGCACCTTTTTACAAACAAATCTTACGAAAACGTTATTGTTAGTCAATTTCTTTTTTTTTGTTGTTCAAAGTCAGAAGGATAATAAACATAACTATGATATGATATTTAAATGTATAAAAAAGTTTATATTATCAAATAATGATTTCTGGAATTTATTGACCAATAAACAATCGTAATGTATATTTTTCTTGCTTTTGACTTACGATGATTGTTATCGTATTTTTTTAGGTTTTAGAAAAGCGTCAATGCTTCATAAAGCTAATAGAAATGTTTTAACTCGATCTAAGAGTATTCATAAAGAATCACGAACATTATCTGAAATCTAAACCTTGATGCCAAGTAAACACAGTAATCAAGTCACATCCTATTGTCACGAAAGAGTTTATTTCTTCTTATGGTTGGTAAAAATTACATCATTATTTGCTTAAGCATATGTCTGTACAGTAAAACTTCACTTGAGCAACTCTCGCGGGGAGGGACTAAAGTGTGTTGCTGCTCAGAGGTTGTTGCTCTGAAGAGGTTAAATTCAATTTGAATTATACCTAAGGGAAATATTACCCGCTGTTGCTGTACAGAGTATTTGTTCAGTAGAGCGTCGCTATGCAGAGGATATACTGACAGGTACAAACAACAAACCACAAAAGAAACAGAAAAATACCACAATGCAGAAATACGCGTAATGACATTTCTGGAGACCGACCTTGGAAGTTTTTTACAAACTTGCGTCACATACTGTTGATTATTAATAGATTTATTGTCTCTGTTACTGTCTAAGTACATTTAATCATTGTTAACGATTAGAAATACAATGGAACATAGTTTGCCTTGGTGATTATAATTTGTGTCCTACAAGCCACATTGAATGACATTTAAACCTTGCGTCACATACTGTTGATTATTACCAGATTTATTGTCTCTTTTTTTCTTAGCGTATTTAATCAATGTTGACGATTACAAAAACAATAGGGATTGGTTTGCCTTGATGATTATCATTTGTGTCCTACAAGCCACATTGAAGGTCTTTTAAACCTATTGCACTAACATCTCTGGATGAAGTAACAAACTATTTGATAACCTTCAAGTGAAGGAAATCATGTCATTGATCTTTGCATCGTAGGCGTTAAGAAGAGAAACTGATACGAAAAAAACACTTATCAGGCATCATCTGGTTGCTAGCTTTATTTTCTATATAACTACGTAAGTGAACTTTTACTAGGCGCCTTGATTTAACAAAAGAATAGTAAACAAACTATCAAAAGTAGCGATGGGTGAAAAGATTAAGAAATATTCTTTTATTATCTATATAAAAACAAGTGAGTAATATTTACACTTTTTAGTACAATTACATGCCACGTTTTGAAATTTGATTTAGAGTGATATAAACATGAAAAACAGAAATAATATGTCTAAAAACTTTGTTTTTGTTTGGTAATTATTTTATTTAATGACCAATAAAGTTCATAGTGATTTTGTCATCGTAATATTACCTAACGAAACTAACAAACGAAGTTTTTATAACAACTGCCATCATAGCACATTCCTCCTTTTAAAATATTGACGTAGATGCATATAAACCTGAGAGATAAATACTCGTAGCATGGCTAATTTAAACTGACGTTTTGAAATTGTTACTTATATTTGTTTCCATAAATGTTGTCGATTTCTGAACTACTGAAAAATATAACAGAAACTCAACTTACACCGATGTTGGTGTTTTCCTACATATTGACTACATGTTATGTTTTATCGTATCAAACACTCACATTGGCTTGTCATTGAGCATTAAAATCATAGTTAATTTTTAACTGAATTTTAAGGGTTTCTTTAAGGATTCTGTTTTGGTTATGTGTTTGATGCCTCCTTTTTATAACAAAAGTTTAAATATCTAAAACGTCCGCCTCATTGCTTTTTGTTGTGTGTCTGTGATACTTGATATACACCCTTTTTTCTGATTTTACATTAATCGATTGTAAACCGTTTAAGTGACCCTCAAGCTTATGATTTTGATTTTGTGATATTTTGACGATTTCTGCTTAGCACATTTTATCTTCATACATTTTCTCTCTTTCATTTTAATACAACTACATTTGTGTACTCTAATTCAACTTCGCAAGCAGACTTTATTTCCGTAAAGGTCTGATTTATTCGTTGATCTGACATGTTAATGATCAAAATCTCTTTTGCAACTTTTATTTATTTTGACTCTCCTCGCACAGACGCCAAGCTCGTTAACTATGATTTCAATAAAGACGAAATAATGAAATTGTTATAATCTTTCTCTTTCTCTTGATGTGACATATCTTTAAAATAAACTAAAGCATATTGCTTAATAATGTGATCACATACAAGCTTAAGTATAGCGTTTAAATTAATATTTTTTCAGATACCATTACTATACTGCTACACACGAATTAATTTATTACGAAACAATTCATTAATTGCCATTTTAAGTGGTCGAAACTTTAATTTTTTTCTTTGATCGTAAGTATCTATGTTCGTAGAAAATGACAGCAATTCTACATTTGGTACCAAGGCATGGCATATTACTGAAATGCAAATGTAATTAAACTTACTTTCGCAATATTCAAGAAACAATATTTTACAATATCTATTCCAGTTATTTCCAATGTTATACTTTCTTTTATTGTTTTCAATTGAGAAAAAATAAACATTTCATTATCAAGCGCCATAAAACTTACCCAATGTCTGTGTGAAAAGATTTCGACTGTCATACTTTATCTTTTTTTATTTTTATGACCGTCTCATGCACTTGGGATCTCTGGCACTAATTTAATGATTTAATGCTCAGTTAAGATAAATCAGATTTTTTGTGGTATTTAACAATCTGATGTCATATATGACTGATGTATTGAATTTTTTCATATTAAACTGTTTGATGCTCATGTTTTAGTTGTTCCAACTTATGTTGTTTTTCAGATATTGTTGAATTGTTATTGTACATATACATATTAGTGATAAAACATGATTTTCATCGTAGTTTCACATTCATCTGCCTTCCTAATGTGAGACTGAAGTTATTCCATACGAAGTATATACAAGACACACATGTACATTTTACTTAATCAAATACACAGAAACAAGGAACTGTCAGTATTTCCAGAGAAAAAATAAATTATCATATCCCGGAACAACAGATTTAATTAAGAAAATTTCACCAACAATTTGGTTTTTTTGGATTGGGACTCTAAAAACTACGCGCTTGTGGACACTAAACAAAATTCCGGTATGGAATTATCTTACTTTGAATTATACTAAGTTGATATTAAAACAACATTTTAACCACATCATATGCCCCTTTCAAGAAATGATATTGAAGAATCACATACTTTAACCATTGTTTTTTATGTGTTGTGATGTTCTTGCATCTGACAATTTAGTTCAGCTTCGATAGTTAGTTTTTGAACAAATACCATTCTCTTTCTAAAAATCATGTAGGTTTCCCACGACTGATCAATTGGTTCAGACTTTATTATGTCATTGGCACTAGAGCTATTTTACTGTTTGTCTGCGACTAATCGCATGTACGCAATGGGTAAGCATGTGTACACGTCGATAATAATTACGTCAATAAATCTAAATTACCTTTTTCGCTATGCGCAATAACTTAAGAATAAAATGAGAAAAGTAGAAATAAAATCAACATATTTTGTCTGTACGAAAAGTGGGAACATTATTTACTGGGGTTGATATTGTCATTTACCAGCCGGTGGTTTGTTTGTTAAGAGGTGACTTAGGTTCTGTCACAGTCAGTGTGCCTTTTCACCCAAAAATCGTACGATAAATGTGATCGTAAGTCAATTTAATGGTTTTTGCTGTTTAAAGTCAGATGGTTAATAAACATAAGTATGATATGATATTTAAAAGGTATTATAAATAATTAAAATATATTTAGAATTGATTGGCCAAAGAATGCCCGTAATATGACTGATTTTTTCTTTTCACTTACGATATTTTTACTGTAAGATTATTTTGTAAAAACACACAACTGTTTATTACCTAATTACAAATAACATGGTATTTTCTTCTCAAAGTTACGATTATACAACTCACTTGTGATGATAATAAATCGGTATATTGATATCATGTTCGACAATTTATGTCATTTTAATATTGCACCCTTTTCTGGATAAACTAATAGCATGAAGTACTTCTATTAGGAATTGGTGTTTTTGCAACCTATACAATATAAAGAAAGATGATGTTTAATACAAAAACCAAAATCAAGTGTAGACTGTAAAATAGTATCGATTCAGAACAATGATTTTCTGGGATAAAAAAAGCTCAGTGTTATGACATTGTAAAACAAAGTCATACAGTTTACTTACATGTAACCAGGGTCGATAGCGCAGTTGGTAGCGCACCGGGATTTGGAATCTCGTGCCCGAGGGGGTGCGGGTTCGAATCCCACCCGGGGAGGTTATACCCTTCCATGAAAATTTGACAATAATGTCGATTTTCCTCCATTGATTAGATAATATGGAGAAGTTTCCGGCCTTGTGGATGGGTAGGTGAGTACTGATTATAGACAATGGTCCAGGAAAGCTAGGTTAGGTGCGCTGGACGCCGTAAAATGACCTAAATTGTGTTGACACGGCGTTAACTCTAATAAATAAAATAAATAAATAAAATAAACTTACATGTAACTTATGATGGACGTACAATTTCTTTACCAAGCTTGCTTTCTTATCTGTAACCCACTTATGTGATTCTTGCTCTTCATCTTTTAGATTTTCTTCACGTATACTAATATACAAGACGTATACATTTACCTGTTGCTTTTGTGAGAGACGATATACGTCCTACAATTTGTTGTATTAAAATGGATTAACTAAACCAATAACTTAAGTAGATCTAGCAGTTCACTAAGAGGACAGTTTCATGCCGCTATTTGTTGCCATAATTCAGATAACATAACTACAATCTGTCGATCACGAAAGAAAGAAAGGTTTCTTAATATTACATTTAATTTCAAACAATGACAGTCTTATATTTTCAAGCAAAATTTTCGCATGTGTTGTAATTGTACAGCTGTGTTAGCCAGCTATAGGGCTATGTCATGTAAAATTACTAATATAGAGCGAGTTTCCTAAGCATACCGCTGACTAGCGCTTTGTGTCCTGGTACTGTTTTTACCCCAAAGGTATATGTATTTGATATCCAATTAGGAGTACCAGGGACAAAGCGATAGCTAGAGATATGCTTAGGCAACTCGCCCATAGTTACATTTGATAAGACGAATTCCGTATATGTTCTTGAATCCTCACAATGAATGGCATAGACTAATCAGAAGAATGTCTAAAATTAGTTTGTTTCTCTAAGAATCGTGAACATATTTTACCCCAAAGAAACCATTTGAATCATTTTGCAGATACAATTGTATAGAACATTTTAATGCGTTTCGTATACATAAAACGTACACTTGTAAACGTATTGTGAAATATCATGTGACATTTCTAATGCTATATGTTTTATCAATCATATTGTGGTTTGTTATTAATATGTATTCAAATATATCTTAATGTTTCTATTTTAAGTAATGAAAATAACATTTCTATTATTATTCGTCATGTCAGACAAACTGACATCATATGACACGATAGCCGTCATTTCTACTAAAACAATTAGGGTCTTTTTTATGAACAGATGCCTTTGAAATTCTTACGACGATGTTCTAAGTTTGAACAAGTGACTTGAACAACGTTGTGACATTCAAACGGATATTATTTGAGATAGACTCGGAAATTATTCTGCTTGAGCTTAGACACATTGAAAGTGCATAACGTCTGAAAATAAATGACATTTAAATGTTGATTGGCAGGTATTAATTTTCCTTTTGTTTCAGTCCAAACTGTACCATTGTATGCAATGAACATTATATAAGTTTGAAAAGACAAACAAATAATTTTATGTCATGTGCCTATAACAATATGTTAAAACTATAAACTAATTGAAAATTCTAAGGGAAAATATGAGCTAATGCTTCCTGTTAAAGAAACAAAATCATTGTATTATTTGGTTTATGTAATTGCTAGCTGTATATTTTGATAGATCCGAACATGAAAAGCAATCAGTAATATCAAAGAGTTTAATGTCTGGGCTACATACCTTCACTCAGTTGTCAAGTAATTCATGTTTTGGCCTTCTTATTGTAGCATCAATTAGAAGAGTTATCAGTCATTGGCGAAGGCATGTACTTAGTGATGGTTGAAAGATAATTTCTACTATGCAAGTTAACTGTAATCGTGTTACAGTGACTTTAGTGGCATACAGTAACACAAATGCCGAAATAATCAGTAATTAGTGTCGGCTCAATAAAATGATGCATTTTTTTGGCAAAGTGGTCATCGTACGTTTGATTTATGTACAAATGTAATGCTTTTTGAATGTAAAAATAACTCCTAGACTATTTTAAACACCACATCATAATAAATGCCATCAGATCAACTATCAGAATATCAGATTGATCATTCACGTCATAAAAGATTCGGCTTTTTGAAGGTGTTTTTTACTTCTGTACCATAGAAATGCTCTTTTAGAGAATGTTGCTGTATCAATGTCTCTATGACAAAACTCACTTTGAAATCAAAGTTTTACTGTGAAAAACTTAGGATTATGTACAAGCATTGTCTACGTGTTATTGAATCTTCTAATACATTACATAATTGTTAAGGTCTTATTGTTTGATTCAGACACATGTAGTGAAACTGACAAAGAATTTGTTTGCAAACTTTTTATTTGCCACATGAAATTGAAGGTTATTTAAATCGATGTCATTAATTTCTCAAAGTGTGTGACTTTCAATGCAATAACAACATTATACTGGAGAAAGTGTTGTGTTTTACACCGTAGGCGATATGAGGGATTAAAAAAGGCAAACAAACAATGTCATTAAGGTGATGTTTTATGACTATAAAGACAACAAATGGCATCTTTAATATCATATATTTTATAAAAAAAGAGAAAAAAGACAATATATTGGGAATGGAACACCGGCTACGAAATTGGAATATGAAAGTGGCTGCCGAACATGTCATTAAGCAGCTAGCAAAATATCGTGTTTTTAGAAATTTGGTTGTTCAAAATAAAGTTATGATTACTAGAAATTGGTTGTCACGGGCACCCACTAATATCATAGACTGGGAAAATATAAATTTAAAACTTTATAGAAAGTTTTAATAATACGGTATTAAACTATAGGCAATAAGAAAACATGACAATTATACTTGCTTAATTAATAAAATGTACTTTACGTTGAATATAATTATTGTTAAATTTTTAATATCGTAATGAAAACATTATTACATATTAGTACTTTTTAGGTCGTTATATGACCTATACAATATGTTGCTACGGCGCTAAACCCAACAAAACCAAACAAACTAATACAATCCCACAAATAAACAAATAAAATTTCACTTTAAATATAGTATCAGCTTCTAGAGCAGAATGCAAACGAGGAGTTTCATCTTTCATCACGAATTAACGTAATATGATATTTCCACTCATTTAATTAGAATCAACAAGATATTTTAGCTAACAGACTTTCAAACGCAATTTCAAAAATATCATTCAGCTTCAAGACGCTGGTAAAATCCAAAATATTTACCATTGTAAGTATGGCTTATAATTTGCGTACAGGGGAACCCATAGAAGAGATATGTCGTTCACATCGTATCATGATACAAGAAATGAAGAGTGAAATATCAAAACAAAATAATTTGTTTATCAAGTATTTTAAAGAAAAGCAAAACATATTATTTTCTTGACATTTAATGTATGTTTCAATTACTAGTATTTACGTATTTTTGTGGAAGAAGATAAGCTGACGAAAACAGACGTTCAGTGTCGGGCATCTTGTTTTAAAGAGTTTTTCTATTTTATGTGAATTCAAAGTTTCTGTTTTGTTATAAATATTGGACATGTATTTACAATGTGAAATTTAAAATTGTCGATATGATTCTTTTGCTAGTAATTAGACAAATATAATTGATGGTGATTCATTAATAAGCAAACGAATTCAAAGGTTTCACAAATACCACAGAAGTTATTCCAATTGTCATTGTCTATATTGTTCGAACAAAATAACAAAACGTGTTTGTGTAAACATCAAAATGAACCAATTCGTTCTAGAGGTAGGCAGTATTGAAAATAAAAGTTGCATAGTTCATTTTAACAAAATGGGTGTGGCGAATAAACCACTATCCCTTAAGTAATTTTGCTTGTAATGGTAGAACGCATTACGATTACACCAACAAGACACGCATAAAACATAATTATTAAAAGTATATATTTAAGGGTCATCCTGTGTATCCCCTGTCGAGGATTAGTTCATAGTATTATTTACACAAACAGTTTTTTGTTTATTGTACGAACTGTAAATCAAGAAATCTGGTGAAGTGAACAAAAACACCTGGACTTTACTTGTTGTCACGTAATTGTCATTTGGTGATTTGTCACGTAATTTCGTGATTGACTTTCTCATTCTGGATAAAGTTGCTTCTAGTTAAGAAGTTAGGCAAAATGACTTGAATAACATGATAAGCTATCATTATTGTTACTTGGAGGTCATTAAAGGTTATCACACTAATTTGTCTGAATAAAGTGAGCGTCTTATAAATTACGCGATATTAGGGAAATGGGAATATTTTTTACCGGAGGCTGTTGAGACAATTAATGTGATGTGAAAAGAAGTTACATTTATTAGAAATTAAATGAATACGAGATCTTAAAGATATAGGTTTGTTGACAAGATAAAATGCAAAGGCTCTTATTTGTTAAACTCTTGGATAAAATTTCGCCAAATTGTTGTCGAATGTTCCACGATAAGTAACGTACGCGTAGAAAATGCCTTATTAACGAATATACGAGTAGCGTTTGTAGACAAGGGTCTAGGAAAGACAGTTTAGGTGAGCTGGTCAACGTAAAATGACTACAATTAGTGTTGGCTTGGCGTTTAACCATGAGAATAGAAATATTCAATATTAATATCTTGTGTCGCAATTTTTATGAAATATAATTGTAAATGCACGAAACAAAAATTTATTTAATGATGCATATCAATACAATGTATTAAGCCTGAACATTAGGTTAATGCGATTATGGCCTGAAATGTCCACAACAAGCTAAATGCCCATTGACCTAACGGACATTATTAACGATTGTATAATGTTCAGCCGACACTAGGCAACCGATTATGACATTTTTTCATATGTTGTAATATATCTATTACATTATTATTATTTTCAGTAACTTTTGACAAGAGAGTATCTTCATAAGACATCAAATTATCCGACGAAGAAAAAAACTTATCTCTGAAATGAACTACTGATGACAGTGTTTACATGTATCACATCTTATAAATCGTAGAGCTGTAAAGATTTGCCGATATAATCCGGTAAGTTTAACCAGAACATTTTATTATGTAATGTTTTGAAAAGTCATTACTCTTTCGCTTTCAATCCTCTGATTTCGTTCTAGGCATTATGTCTACATATGATATTAAGAAATAAAATTATCAATATCAAAGAGACATATTTTTTTACTGAATGCCATGGATCAATGTAGTATGTGTTGTGATACTTGATTCATCTTTTATATCATAACTATATACAGTACTCACTAAGAGTTTGGAAACATGGTATATTACATAAGAAAATCTAAAGTTGCATTGATTGGTTTTGGTAAAGCCGTTATTTTAATTATATTTAATATGGTTAATGGGTAAATGAAAACCACCTTTTTTAATGCATCACATTTATGAAATTCAGCATCTGGTATCCCAGGGCCTCCAAAACCAAGTTTAATGGAATTCTTTTCTATAATATAGATTTTAAAATACTTTAGTAGTCTCAACTACAAATAGTACCATAACAAAAAAAAAGCAAAGCCAAAAAGAATATAAAAAAATGGTTGTCAATGTTTGATAAAACCTCTGAACAAGGCTTTCAAAGTGAACATGTCTCCAAACTTTTCATGGGTACTGTAGATAATTGACTTGGTTTGTGTTGTATGTCTTTTTAATCTCGTTGGTTGATACAAAACATATTTCCTAATCTACATATATATTCTGATTAGTTCTGGCTTGACCTAAATAAATCACTAACATTATGCCACATGGAGTAGAAGAAAGTGTTTTGTTGCAAGAATTTTGAATCATAACAGTCGAACTTTTAATAAATATCTAAATATTTATCAGTGCCTTGACATCAATCGCCCACGTTTTTACATATTTTGTCAATGGCATCGTTATTACAATCATTATGTATGGTTATCTCAGAATATATGACAAAATGATCATTATTGTTAGCTTGGACTGTATAAAGCAGTTCATTGTCTAGGAAATAGTAACTACACTAAATAACGGTCTAAGAATTCAAAACAGTCTTACGTCATTGTGTCTTATATACCAAATAAATACTATACATTATATTAAATGACATATGATTACCATGAATGTAACGTTATATTAAGAAAAACACGTTTGGCGCTCTTATGCTTACGTATTAAAACTACAGATAACCATGTTACCTTAAATAACAGATAGTAAAGGCTTATCGCGGCCATTATCGCACATTTTAGAATATTTTCGGCGCCTTTATAATTATACATTATTTTGTATTTTGAAGGGTTATCAGTTTCGTATTGTATATTTGTTTTGATGTACATACTAAAACATTAATAGTCGGTTACCGCTGGCCATAATGTGGCAATGATATCGGCGTCAATAATAGTTCTATGATTTAAACTCTTAAGATCATTATGTAAATTTATAATGGCAATATCCATAATGAAAAAATAACTATGTATCAACATCTTATCAAAAATGATTGTTTTCCCAGTGGTCATTGGTTTTGTTATTATCGTACCAATATATTTTTGACCTGATCATGACGGAAGTTTTTGAAATTAAGACTTATTACTGACGAGTCCGTTTCCGTGTCCTCTAGTACCGAGCACTAAGAATCCAGTTCTTGCTGTAGAAAACAACGAAATGGATTTGGATGTGACTCGAGGCAACAGATCACTGACTATCAAATTATTGCCATTTTTGTCTGTCACGTGAATCTCCACGTGTGAAGAGATATAATATGTAATTAGCAATTTTACCTAAGTATATATATGATTGTTGTAAAAAAGCTAATAAACATATAGACGTTATTATGCCTTTGTGTCCTCGTAATGTCTTTTTCAGCTGAGCATAATCGTTCTAAGTATTATCTCTTAGAATACTGTAATATCTGGCCTTTTCTTCTTTTTTATGAGCTTTGTCAGAAAATGACTACGCTCTTAAAGACCCATTATTAAAAGTAACACTGTCTTTGTTTATCTATTTCAAACATCTCTAATGAACAAGATACATGTTTGAATTAAATGCAAATACCTGTATTGCTTAAATGTGCTTATGTTATTTATGGCACTTCAAAGTGAAAGAAGATCGAAATTGAAAGTAAAATTTGGTTGTCAATACATGAAATAATAGTTTTGATCACAGTATGTTTAAGATGAAGCCATGTTATATAAAAACCGCTCCAAATTAATCTCTAAAACTGTTCTAAAAGCTCTAAAGTACGCATTTGGATAAACTCTCTATAGAAGAAAACGTACAAAGTTTTTGACTTAACTTTTGAATTAAAACGTTCGGTGACTCAAATCAGTATTAATGTAGTTGCTCTTTTTGTCATTAGTTCGAATACTCATTGACAAATACATATTGAAACAATTTACGCCAAGTTTTATAACCAGATATCTTTTACATTTTACATTTTTACTTAAATGTTATTTTTTCAAATTGAGGAACTGTCTCCATGATTAATTTTACATGTTCTGTGTCTTAGTTTGTCTCATCTGGTTTTTAGACAGCGAGGTCAAATGCTGGAAACATTTTCCAAAGGGTATTATTAAGTACTTTAAATTATCCCTTGAGAGCAATTAGTTGACGTAGCAAAGCTTTAGCTAGTTGTAAGAAGTTGTGCCACTTAAATACTAGTGTTTACTGTAACTGTACTTGATGAAAGTGTTGACATGTGATTAACAAGTTTAATGCCTTCTTGAGAGCTGCCCAAGAACTTTCAGTGACTTTCCTTTGACACGTGTTTGAATAAATTACAATGACATTCCGAAAAGTTGTGCATCAATAGCAGATTGGGATAATTAGGGTATAACTATCAAATTGTACATTATAGTTAATAGATGTATGAATATGCTCACATACACGAATTACGTCGCATTACTTAAAGATTTTTGACACAGACATTTGTAAAAACAAAAATTATTAAATAATTGTAAAATTGTCTCAGAGCTTTGGCTTACAGTATCATCTTAATTAATTTGTATGAGATTGCAGAATAATTACAGTTACGTTATCCTAGTGGCTCTATAAGGGGTGGACGACCACGGTCAATGCTTTTAAAACCTAGACAGTATTGTTAAACATAGACGTAACTATCTTATTTTCAGACTGTTTTGTAAATATAAATATAGCAATTTACGAAGAATAAATGTCATTTTTAAACCAACCATCGGAGACATTTTCTTGAAAAGAAAGGACGTTTTAATATGACTTTTGTAATATGATTCACTGACAGTTTATGTGATTGAAAAGTTATTGTGATAAAATGAATTAAATTACCTGGATATTAAAAATTGAAATGTTAACATAACAACAAAAATGTCCCTTAGTTATCTTTATTTACATTCTGACACAAGTCGTCAACTTTATTTTATCACAAGGTATGATGCTGTAATAAGCATTAATTCTATATCTAAATCACATAACTACAGTAATTACTATACTAGCTTATCCCTGCGTTACATAATGAGCTTCATCATAGCCAGGACAATAATTTCTTTTTTCGCGACAATATTTTGTATCATACTAATAGATGGCAGAGTTCATAAGCCGGGCATGAGAACATCTTATCTTTGTTTACAGAGTCAAAAAGTACATCATCGGTTATCCCAAGTTACATTACTCCGCTATGCTGCGTCATGTACCGTGGGCCATTTTGTTAGGAAAATCTCGTAATAATGAATAATCAATGAGGCATTTCCTTTGGTTCCGCAAGGAAACCACTGGGGAAAACTAGCCAATGAAATTACGCAACCATTTTGAGAAAATATACATGTGCGTTGGTTTCTATTTTAAGTAAGAAAATGCCAGTATGAAGTCATTGTTATTGAAGAGTATTTGATTGTAACATGCGATTTCATTTAGTCTCTTTAGACTCATTCATGTTCATAAAAACGAGGTGTTGCCAGTCAAATTACCCACGGTACGTATGGAGTGTGACGGAAGAAAGTACTGTGATTGCCAACGATGCCAAAAGTAGGACATGGATGCCTTTTGAATGTGTATCAAATATCGTTTTGTCGGGCAATACTTTATATTTAATTGCTAATGTAATAGCTGAAATTTAATCTATCAATAAACAAAATAAATATAAAATTGAAAAAAGAACGTTTACATTTCATTAAGCAATACATTTAGAACCTCTTATGCTTTGAGTGGAAATTTAGTTACTGAAATTATCTAAGTCAGTTATCACATCATGCGTTTAGTATATACGAAACGTAAATGATAATATAAAAACAAAATGTTAAGTATAGATATTGTACTATAAAGGGAAATATATGTACTTACATATACATTAACATTGAAACAATAAACATGTAAGGTTATGTAATGTTATGTTAGTGACGAGACTATAGCATCCAAATATACGGTAAGCACGGGTTGAACTTTGCTAATGGCTGATATATTAAGGTAATTATACTTATATGACCTGGCGATAGAAACCTCTTTGGTTATTATCACAGACAACATTTTCTGTGAAACAGTCACAATATAGTGACATTTATTAAAACAGGTTCAAACAAATATATCTGTAACGAGCACTGCAAATATGTTACTTTTATTGACTTTTATGGCAGTTTAGCTTATTTACATTTTTGATGTGATAAGTACTTGAACTTGTTTTATGTCAAGTTGTCAAATTGAATAAATGTCTGATTAATATCTCCATTAAGCCTGTTTATAGACTTGTTTAATAAAATCACGAGATAGTTGGACATAGACAGGCTTTTGCAACAATTCGTTTCTTTCTCAAATATTTCCTGTGTGACATTTCATTAATTTAGTTTCTTTCCAACCCCTTACGAGAATTAAGGCAACTATAAAATAATATAAGGTGTCATTTTGTTGCATAAGTTCACAATTATTTAACTCTCAAATGGCGATGTCTGATGATAAAGCAGCATTTTTCAGAACATGAATACTGGGAATTAAAACACGATTTTCTTTAATGTACCAAACACACCACTGTAAGAGGGAAATTCGAGATATGCAGTGGTTTCAATTTTGATTTTTATGGTTAATATAATTCTGTTTGAAAAGATTGCTTTGTTTTTTAAATTTTGAACTGAGGTAAAAGATCTACAAATATGTGGGCTTTTAAACATAATGAACAAAAACATTTTGAACTTTTCATCCTTCGGTAGATCATATTTTTTATGTCATTGGCATTTAGAATTTTAAGGATTTGTCTGGAAAAACATTTTGATTTATATTGTTTAAGAGGATTCATTTGTTGTTAAATAAGACAAAATAATTATAAAATATAGCTTCTCGTGTCTGAATTTAGTATCATTTTAGCGTATATCATTTTCACACGCAGCAACTAGACAGTGCCTTGTTTGTTTTAGGATTGAAACAACCTACGTTCTTTAGTTAAAATTGCATGTTTATGCACTTTCGCCGATGTTACAGTGATTACTTTTAATCAAATGAATAGTGTTGCAGATATCAATATACCTTAGGAGTTTTCACTTCGTTTTGTTTTTGTGTAAGTGACAAATGGTTAAACGAAATCATTTAAGGTATACTCTTTTACATATTGTTGAAGTGAGGCAATCGCAGCATACACAACCTTTTGGTTCATCAAGATTTGCGCTTTTAGACGCTGGCTTGATTCTCAGATTGGAGTGACCCCTTTTGTGTGACATAACTCTGAATGAAGATCATTGATTACAATTGAAAACATATTGGTCGATATTTATATAATTTAGGATTAAGATCTTGCAGATCTATTTCTCTGGATATATTTAAAGCTGTAGGTGTATGTATACTTTATCACTGTCCATGGAGAATAATTCGATTCGTGAAAGGTACCTGATGTAAACTTAAAACAAGTAAAGAAGATTTACGAGTTTTAAGTAAAAATATCTTTTTTAAAGTTTTACATTTGTTGTTAAATACATGTGTATATTCATTATTAATACCCCAAACCAGTTGTCTTGCAAACAGCCTTAACTCATGCATATTGCTCCTGTTTGCCTTAATGTTTTGTTTCTTTCAGGTTACTTTGCTCTTTATTTGATTTTCATATTTATATAACATGCTTTTCTCAATTCTTCTTAACAAACTTCTCATTTCTTATTCTCAAATATTTTTAAATTCATTCATCATTATGTTAATATTGTATATACTGTGTAGTATGTTTGATTGAGGCCCAGATTGAAGATTGTGAAGAGCGAATGTGTAGCCTATTAAAATGAAGTCTTTATTATTATATTATTATCATTTTATGTACACGTGTAACGTGTACAATACCAACACTTTAAGTACGATTACTGTTTACATAAATGTAAAACTATTACATAAATATTACAATTGCAGAAAATGATTACCAGTCTTATTGTTATATGTGATGAAGATATAACCGGGTCTCTTCAATGTATGCCTTATTTTTCATAATCACTAACTGATAATTAACAACGATATTGTGTTCGTAAATTTACTTACTATTTCTTAAAATGTAACGTTTATTAGCATGAAATTGTAGAAATTATTACGCCCAATACGCTTTTTAAGTTCTATATTACCAGCCAAATCGGATTGTCTGATCAGGTCTACAAAAGCGCATATTTGTACTAAATCATTTAAGTAGTCATACTTTTGCTGAAAGCAATGTCCTAATGTCGTGTTTGCTCCATCCTTAGATGGCAAAGTTATACATCATGGTGTATTTATCTCATAACATAATATTATGTGCCCGATTTACGACAATAGGCTGGTTCTATATACTAAATGAAGTTTGATATAAGATATTGTAGCGTCTGATAAAGACATATTTACGAGTAAAAAGAACTTGAATAACATCGTACTGTAGTAGCACCTTATGTTTATAGGTGTTGTGTGCTAAGAATGAGAGGCATCGATATTGAATCAAAAATATTAGGAAAGAAAACGATGCAAAAATGCGCATATTTAAAAACTGTATTTGTGAAGAACTTGATGACATTTCAGTTGTAAAATTCACTACCGATGTGGCTTGTTTATTAGAAACACGTCATAGTTCTAAATGAGCCGATTTATAGACTTCGGCGAGTAAAAAACATATATAGTATAGTTTACTATCAAATGTATGTCGTATTTGTGTGTAAACACCACCAGTTGTGTTAATAAAACTATTATACTATTATACTAAGATAAATCAATGCTTTTTCACTGAATTAATACATATGATTTTTCTTTGTCATAGAACATATAACCAGCATATCTAGTAACAGGAGCGGTGCTTGCAAATCAAGCTTGATGTAATGGAACTAATGTAACCACCCAGGCGTCGGTTTGATTTTTTGTAATATGCATTAGGTATTCAAGGTCTTCCCAAATCTTTATATTTCATTTGTTGTTCATGCAGTTTATCGACTAATCGGAAATATCTTAGCCGACATACTCACCTCTTTTTCATGGTATGCAAAACAATTAACCAATATGTATTCTTTATTAACATTTTCATACTGGTATTGATAAAATGTTCTTTACGAAGTGCAAATATATCATAATTTCATGTTGTATTCCTTTTACAGTCGTCTGAGTGCTTAAGCGTGTTTCTATGTTTGTTTAACAATTAACAATATGTAGGCCATATCTGACATGCTGCTTACGTTATACAGAACAATGAATGCATTGATAAATTACCGGACGTTTCATTTGTGCAGTATGATGTGCTGCTTATTATACGTATGAGAAACATAACTCGGACTGCACCCACGTCTAAGATTGTAACTACAAAACATACTTGTTGATTCACTTCGTTTGACCTTATGTTAAATTCGATCGGTTTCAATCTTTTCAAAAAACGTAAAGAATGAAATAATAGTGATATTAAATAGTTAAATGGTTTTTCAGATTGTTTCATTTTACAAGGCATATAAGGATACATTTATTGACGATACAACGTACCGTCACGATGTGAGACGACTAAAGTTTCGTTGCAAAGCAATGCTTAAAGCAAAAACATAACTCTATTGTACTATGAAATAACAGTTATATTTGTATTTGTTTTGGCTAATGACTTAAATTTATCATGTTTTCTTGATATAATAAGAGTACGGGGGTCTTGACTTTTAATCCTTTTTGACACAGCAGTCTTAGCAAACTTTTGATCTATAATTCTGACCAAAACAATTTGTTCTATTATACCTGTGTGTTCAAATAAAATTTCGTCCGGTATGGAGAAATGGAAAACGATGGGGGTACCATTACTTGTTTGTGATAAACAGGTGCGTAGCACGGAAGCAGTTGCTGACTCTTTACTCTGTGTATTATAGGTAACTTATTGATAATTGATTATACAATCGTCGTGATACGCTCCTGGTGTTATGACTAACAGCGAATATGACTATTTATATTTCAAACATAATGAACCCTGCATAGCACCAAGTATCTTTTAAAATATATTCCCTTTTCTATATAGTCTATTTAACTATCGTTTTATAATATCAGAAAAAACATTTTAGTAACGTGCAGTATTATTGCGTGTTAAAATGTATTATGATTTAATATGGGAAAGGCAAACGTATATCAAGAACAACGTCTCGTAGATTAACCTCTTTTGAGATGTCTGCATGTCGACTTTACCGAGAAGCTGACTATGTCAAACCTATCCCACTTTTCTGATTCCCATAAAGTATCATATATTAATATTGTAACTTCATGAAATGTATTATGTATGAATTTATTGACATTTGAGAAGGAATAATCTAGATTCATGTTGTTTCTGTAAGATACTTATCTTTCATGTGGCTTACCAGATCCCTTAATGTTATTGATTTTAGTCCGCAAAGCAAATGCTATTATGTATTTGGATAAACAGCGCTTATGTGATTAATGCATGCAGATAACGTAAGCTGAGAAACGGCGTTTGAATAATTAGGCCGATAAAAATACGCACGATGAAATAGACATTTTTTCATTTCGAACTATCATTATACCAGAACATTGAACTTCGTGACATTTAAGTACGACAAGGTTAATGAGGAAGTGCTATAACTTAATTCTATATTTTTAGAACTAGAGGAACGGTGATAAAAATGGCATCCTGTAGCCTTAGGGAGTGTTCATATTACGTACGTTTTATCTTCGTTTTACTGTTATTCATCTACAAGAACAGATGCGCACACGTTTGTGCATGCGTAATGGTCGCGTACGATGTTTGAAATATAGGATAATATGTTTTATATCTTGTTAAATTTGTTCAATGATATAGAATATAGAAAAATGTCTGAGTAAAAATCAAATGACAACTATTCATTTTCGTAGTAATTGAGTCTTGTATTAGCTAACTAAACAACACAACAACAAACAAATATTGATGAAGTTTATACCATTTTAATTTGATTGATGACGGGAAAGATTAGGGATCTAGTACTATTTGGTCATTTTGTTACTCCGATGGGTATATCATGCTATTCCTATTGCAATTTGCTCACTGCTGAATGGCAATACTTTTTATTGTTATTTTGTAGCTTAGTTATTTTATATCATTTTGTCAATGCATTTTCATAAGTATTTCAAATATTTAACTCCATTTCAATAGGACTATTAAGGTACGAGAGGTGTTCAACTTATATTTGAACACTTTTTTGATGGGATAAAAATCAATTTCTGGCAATAAATATCCACATTTTACTTGAATATGTTACAAGTGGATTGTCTATAATCGAATGGCATATTACAGTTAAAAATTTGAAACAACATAAGGGTGTTATTAAACATTAATGAAGGGACCGTAGTTTTGGCGTTTTGAACATAGCGAAATCTAAAGTAAACGGTCACTTTAGAAGTTGTTATTCATCATTATCCCATAAGATTTTGCAAAATTGTTTCTTTCACAATTTGTTCATGTATATTTCTACTTCTTATGGTTCTTTGCATTTCGAAATGTGCGTGAAATTGCATTTTATTTGTCTGACAACAACATTATCTAAATGAACGTTGTGCTGGATCAAGTACATAATAAATAACATTATTTATGAATGTTTCTGCTACTACTAATTCATTTGATATGTGTATATGTTTAGTTTATGTGATAAAGTCACACATTCCCAAAGTTCTTCTTCAAAACCTCTACACAGGCTTTGAATGAGGCTTTTATATTTATGTTATGTGACGTCATATCAAGCAATGAAAGCTAAAGTAAGCACTTCTAAACATGGTCATATCAAAGTAACTACAACTATTAAGCAAATCATGTCTATGAAATTGGTGTATGACTATATTATTAAGCAACTTCAATAATAAAAAGTGAAAATATAGTGTTTATGCGTTACTAAATTTGACCAAAACGTGACGACTTTCTCTAACTTGTCTTTGAATTACCCTACAAAGGATCACTTTTTGACCCCTTAAAACTTCATTGATTATTGAATTCCTTTCAATTTACACACTTTGGACATAAAAGTTTTAATACGGATATGTTTAATTAAATTATTTCAAAATTTATTATGTAAAATTAATGAATGTATGATATATCCTCTGAAACACTGATTTCGGACTAACGTCTAAAATGACAAAATGCATTTTTGTTGTTAAAAGACGTAATTTTATTTTATCAAATTTCACATGCTATTGGGATACAAAAAAGGTAATTAAAACATTTATATCATATCCAACAGGCCATATCTAAGAGCAAAAAAATGTGGTAAAACTCTAAAAAATGATGTTTTGGGGTGGTGAACTAACATGCTATAAATATGTTTGATAAAATAAGTTTAAATAATTTTGTTTCATAGAACATGATTATTTACATAACAATACATATAAAAAGCAATTTTTAGAGGAAACAATCCGGTTATGAGCTTCAGAATCAGAGTTCAGACCTGTTCAAATATAAGTTGAACACCTCTCGTATAAGAGGGTCGCCATTCAGTTGCTTGAAATAACTTGGTTGGCATGGTAAGCAAACTTCAAAGTCTAATTCTCAGAACTATTTTTGCTTATATTAATTATTAATGAGATCTTAAACAGGTCTTGGTATTCATATACACAATCTAGTTTTTCCAAATTTTTTTTGTTACCGGACAATATCAAATGGTACGATTATAGTTTTTTATGCAAGAACTGGCCAGTACAAAATTGTCGAAAACCGATTGCGGATTGAAAGAGCGATATTCATTTGGTAATGGAACTCTATTACATACTCTGTGGTATTGGAAAATGAACTCTCTCTCGCCACAGCGCGACAAAAGTTTGCTTCAAAACCAATAAGGTAGTGGGAATACTTGCAGAGTTGTTAGTTTCAGATTGTTTTATACGCTTATGATTTGTTAGTAGAAATATGACTGTTAGTAACATTTAACATTAAAATGGAGGTAGACATGCTTTATAACATGACGAACTTTACATATTACACACCGGATGATTATTCAGCTCAATGGATATATTCTATGAAAATAATGCGGAGTGTTTGTGTGCCTTTAATTGTGGTGATTGGCATTTGTGGTAACACATTATGTCTCGTAGTATTCTTGACCAAAAATATGCGAAAATCATCTTGTTCAATATTCTTAGCTTCTCTAGCATTTGCAGATGATTCATATTTAGTTTGTTTACTTTTGACTTGGATTGACGGAGATATACAAACTATAATGACGTCAAAAGTAATGTGTCAAATTTTATTCTTTTGTACCTACGTGACTACTTTTTTGAACGCTTGGTTTATCGTTGGCTTTACTTGTGAACGCTTCATTGCTATTTGTTTCCCATTACAAAGTAGTTATATGTGCAGTGTTTACAGAGAAAAAGTTGCTGTGATTGCCTTATGTGTTACAGCATGTGTGATGTACAGTTATAGCTTTTGGACTATAGGAATGACAACTTGGCATATGGAACCAAAATGCTCACATCAAGTGGAATATTTTGAGTTCCTTAGTGTAGCCACTTGGATTGATTTGTTTTTGACAATGCTCATACCATTTATGATTATCGTATGTATTAACACTGTGGTGCTAAGAACGGTTGTTAAAGGAATAGTTGCGGTTAAACATCAACCCCTTCGGAGAAATGTTGTTGAAAAATGTGACAATAGTCAACAAAATTTAATAACCCCAGAATCAAGCAGACCACAAAGACGTTTAACTGGAGTACAACGCTCGCTTTCACAAGTGCGCGTTGCGAGAACATTGTTTCTAGTTTCAACGGCGTTCCTCTTTCTAAACCTGCCATCTCATGCTATACGCCTTTATAATTTGATCGACACAACGACTTCAAGTAATCATCAAGTTTCAATAGAATTTTATTTTTTCCAAGAACTCAGTCTAATGCTATACCATACGACATTCTGTTGTAACTTTGTCTTGTATACTTTGTTTGGAAGAAATTTTAAGCATTCTCTTTTACTATTGCTGCGATGTAGATCATCATCAGACGATCATAAAATGAAAATGATGCACAAACTAAGTTCTACACAAGGGACGTGTAATTCATCATTGTAAATGTTTACATATTTCTGTAGAATCATTATACAATGTGTTGGAACGAACATTACATTCCATTATGATGCTCTAAAATATCATATATATTTTATAAATATACAATGTCATGTTTAGTTGCAGTGCTCTATTTATGGGAAGTATATACCAATTCAAGTATTTCATTTATCAATTGCCAGAATGTTAACAAAACTGCCTTGTAATGTTCGTTCCTAAAAAAATCAAAAGTCGAACATTAAACGGAATAATATTTACGAAGTACATTTTGTCTTTACTATATTAAAATTTCTTTAAAGTAGTGAAATTATATTTACTTTTTTACAAATTTAAAAACTCGAATAACGATAATATGCGATGGAATATTTTGTGTGTGATTGTATATATTTTTGCAATCTATCCAAACATTGATGCAATAGTTGGAAAGTTTCAAGCGAATGTTGAATTCGATTTAGAATTTAGGAGAATTAAACAATTTATAACATGGATATACGGACAATGAACTGTGATTTGTTACAAGCATTAACGGAACATTATATAATTGCAACGAAGGAACACTATGATGTGGTGATATAAATTAAGTTAGGGAGTACTGTTGACTATATTGATACGTAACTTTGCTTAAAGGTACTCATTCACAGATTTCAACTTAAATATCTACTTTTTCTAAAACTATCAAAATTGTATAGACATATTTTTTGAAGTAGGAAATTAATGATTTGATAATGACAATTTTAGTGCAAATTGACTAACAACTACAAATGATGGTGTTTCAAGTAGTAATACTCTACCCCGTATGTCACGGTATAGACACTTTTAGTGCATTTTTGTGACCTTTTTGAATATTTCTTGCAACATATAGGTCAGTTTGTCTTAAAAAAATAAGAATTATTTTTTTGACACAATTACAAACACTGATTGGTATTTTAAAATTATAAAAAAACCAAATCTGTGAACTAGTACCTTTAAGTTTTGTTGGTAGCGTTGTGTTTTATATTGTACATAAACATGTTGCTACTACTTGAGATTGGCCTTTATAAGGATCCAAATAGAAATGTTTATTTTTATTTTATATCCTAGTGTTTTTGTTTGTTTTATATTTTCTTCAGTCACGACACTAATGATTGCCCATTAGATGAGTAAATAGTGTACCAATACTATGAATGAGGTTGAATAACATATTACATGGGTGATTGATGATACATATTCTATTACAATTCGGTCGATGATTTTTTCATAACAATGCAGATAAGATTGATCGTTAGTCCAGAAGTAAATATATCTATATTGTTATGATGAGAATGTTTAAGTTACAAAATCTTCATTGATAAGTTTAAAAACACAATATAACTTTATGTAATGTTATGAAATAAGAGAGTCGCGTCTTTCTCAGACACTTAATACCCTCTTTCACGGCTAGAAAGACTGTGTTCACAGCGGGGAATCATCATAATGGTTGCGACAAACCGACCTTTGTTATGCAATACGATATTAAACTGCAACATGTACACATTTCAAAATACTTGCTCCTAATTGCCTAATGCACATAATTCATTTAGCTTGACTCTGATATTATTTCATGGACTCATTTTAAATATATTTCAATAAATTGCTTGACATATCCCTTGAGGTATCCCTTAATTTGACTACACTCGCTTTTTATTAGAGTAATTTATATCAAGAGACGAGCATTCATTAATTGAAGACTTTCTAATGAACCTTAAATTGCCCTTGGTAGTTTAATATAATATTGTTTTCGTCCTTTTCTATTAAAAAAAACGCTCACATTAATTGTTTTTCAAATTGTATGATTAAATTGTCATACAAAGACGATACATGTACTCCTTATTTACCAAACCTGGCTCTTCGCGATATAATTAATTATACTGGTTTTACAAAATTTGTTTTTGGCTTATCTTCCAAAGGATGAGATAGAAAATTATGTATCACAGACATTCTTACTAATTAGTTAAACTTTATATGTTTGTCAGCATTTTGAAATTTAATCTGCATTTACCTAGCATTTAAATACTCTAATTAGAAAATAAGGCAAGAATATATTTTTATTTATAAGCCATAAAAACAGCCTTTTAATGGACTTAATTGCATAGATAATTTTCAAGGAGCATTTTGAAAAAAGTATTTCATTTTCTTATTCTTTGTTTATATTTGTCATTAAGTTTTATTGTTAATTTGCATTTTATTCATATAGAGAAATTTCCGTGAACCAAATCAAAATTTCTACAAAGCTTGTTTCCGTGTTTATTTAAGTCACACACAACTTCAGAGATATTTACAGAATTTTCATCAACTTTGGTTTAATAATAAGCAATTGTCATGAGTGCCTACAAGATATTTTTATTTTGAAAGTCCACCTTCCGACAAAGCAATAACACTTGTATTATGTTAACAACAAATTCAACGAATCGATGATACATGACGCGATCGTAATCGCCAGGATGCAGGACGACTTCCGTGTGCAAATGAATTATACCATGATTTTGTCAAGTGTTTTGAGCAAATTGAAATCAAAGACTATCCAATGAAATTATCAAGTTCAATTGAATAAATCAGGTACTTCAGTGTTAACAACTTCCCGTATATTCTGAATTTGAATTTGTCTCTACTTGAAGTGCTTGACAGAATACTTCCTGCAAACGTACTGATATAATAGAATATTCTATGCATTCAAATAAAAAACTGTGTTTTAAATTGTCCATATTTACATAAACTTTTGAGAATAGCAACAAACAATGCGGACAAACGGTAAAAACATATCCAGTTTCCACGTATTGCGACACACCTCTTTTTGTCTTAAAATGATCGAACATTTTCCTAACAGGTGTGTTTATGAACCGATTAAGGATGAATATACTATCTGGAACTAATACCAATTTATTTCATGGAATCAAATCGGCTTTAAGTGTAGGAGCAGTAGTCTACTGGTAAGACGACCGCTTAGGGATTGAGAGGTCCCGGGTACGAACCCCACTATGATCACTGCTAATTACATGAGCAAGTAATTTAACTACAAATGCTTCACTCCACCTAGGTGAAGATGGATACCTGCGAGGGTCAAATAATTCCAATGTGCCAATTTGTCAGTTGCACTAATCGGAGTAAAAGACTCTGGAAGGAGATTGGAGGATAGATACCAGTAGCCCGATGACTAGGGGTATTAGTTGTAAAGTCTGTGAACGTGGACAAGCATATCATTACTTAAGACTATAAAACAATATTACATGTACTTTGTCTATTTACTTTAAATGGTCTGAACTATTGAACCCTATGTGGCTGGACATTGAGTAGTCTCAAATGGTGAAAATGCTTTTAAACCACAATACACTTTAGTGATAACATTCAAGGAATAGGATGATTACGTATTTGTGCGTGAATCAATGCACTTCTACAAGTGGGATTGTGAAATGTCGACTTAAGGCTTAATGAATGGAAAATTGCTTTGCTATAAGATATTTGGTTTTCGTAGTATTAGATAACATGACCGATGTTATGGCTTTCACTATGTCATTCGCTAATTATATAAACTGTCAGTATGTGCTTTATCAACATATATCTTGATGTCATGTTACACAATTAATTAAACTGTAATTTGAATTAAAGGAATTAATCTTTACTAAACTGGTTTCTTTCTCATATAAGCAATGCAAGTTTTTCTGTTCCTGTATACACATGTTTTATCAGTCTTTTTAATTAAAAGTGCTGAATCGCTTTTCGTATTTTTCAAATGATTTTGTGGAGTTTTTACATGAAACTACTTCATTGGTTTTCCTTTACAAAAGTTTTTATCAGTAATAGATAGTAAACTTTGCGCAACTAAACGAAAAACATTCAGATGTCTAATTACTTGAATAAGTCATAGTCCTTTCGGTCACACAATCTCACAAATGAATAAATGTTTTTTTACAAAGATATCCATACATTTTAAGAGTGGAGTGTGTGCCCATTATTTTGCTATATATTATACATAAGTGGTAAAATTATTTAGTCTAGGTAACCAGGACGGAAATAATTAGATGCTTTACAAATTATGATGAGCTTACGCGATTATGTTTTGCGTTTTATCATTATTTTAAAGTTCAACCGTTTAATTAGAATACCATGCTAGCTAATAACCAACAGCTTTTATATATCTTCACACCGTTTTATTAGAATAGCATGAACTTTGTCAAAGTTGATAATTACCTTGCCGTTTCAATTGAAATGCTGCGAATATATAAAACCAATAGTACATATGTAAGGTCATTGCTGTGTCAGTAAACTATGACATAGAATATATGTACTAATTGACTACAATGGAAATAAGAGATTGATTTGTTTTTTCTGTGATCCCCGGTATTGATGTTCATGGCTTTTGGCATTTTACATACTGCGATACTCGCTATTTGCATGCCATATTGTAGTCATTGTTACCTAAATAAGATTATTATTGATAAAAATATAATGAATTGAAAAAAAGAAATGTAATTATATTTGCCATCAGGGTACAATTAGGAGAACCATAGTTAGCTCAGTTGGTAGCGAATCACAAGGGATTGTCAGTTCGTTTCTCAAACGGGGGCATACGTACCTTATACACGCTTAAATTTAATGCTTTCTACTACAACCCGGATCGATTGCTTGGTAGCTTGTCGGGATTTAGAAACTCGTGTCCCTAAGGGGGTACGGGTTCGAATCCTACCCGGGGAGGTTCTACCCTTCCATAAAAATTTGACAATAATGTTTATTTTCCTCCTTTGATAAGATAATATGGAGAAAATTCCAGCCATGTTGAAATGTATTGTCCGTTTTTTCTCAACTGTCAAAGCTTGAATAATTTCACGGTGACTGAATGCATTGTTTTTGTACTGACGCCCTTATAGTTATTAAAAGTATGTTGACTAAAACATATAATACGGCATATTTATTATGCAGCTTTGCTCGATAATAATACACTCTTTCGGAAACTCGTGGATGTATTACGACTATAATTTTAACAAACGCATCCACCGTGTAATTATTCTATGCTTTGACAGTTGAGACAAAACGAACAATAGATGAGTACTGGTTATAGACAAGGGTCCGGTAAGCTAGGTTAGGTGCGCTTGACGCCGTAAAGTGACCTACAATTCTATTTGCATTGTGTTAAATCCAGTTATGAGTATTACGTAAATCAGTTTTCAGCTGCTTGTTCAGGTAAAAAAAAAATTAGGTTAAATTTTAGATACAAAGACTAAAATCTCTTTAGGGACAATGGGTACGACAGATGACTGCTTAAATAAGATAGGACATTTTCTTAAGGTAGAGTTAAGCATAATATAATACACGCTTCTATAGTATTCAAATAAATCATGATCACTCTTGCAACACCAATTCTCGATAACAACCTAAGCAACTAATGAAACAAATGAATTAAACAATATATTGTAAGATGAAAAATGAAAAAAAAAACTAAAGCAAACATTTGAAGTTGAACACCCTTCCACGTAATTAGTCCATTTCTCAGAACCAGAAACAAATAACAGCATCAGGTTTATTTCTGAGAAGAATTACAAAGTGTACTATCATAGAACAAATTGTTATAAATGTTGGTAATGTTATACACTGCCCTCCAAAAGTTCCTTTACATACTCACAATTTACACTTTACACTTGAAATTAGTACATTTCTCTTTTGAATATGAAATTACAAAAATATCTCAAACTTGATACAGGTTCATCAAGATACAATCACCCTAGTTTTGGAGGCTGATAGATAACTTTTTCTGCTACTCAAAAAATTTATTGTACCAATTAAAATGTAGTTTCCATGCTTGAATAATGAATAAAATAAACAATGATTAAATAGTTGAATTGTCAAGTTTGTCTGCTTTTAGTTAGCGTAATTATATCAGGGGAGAAAATCTAACAAACATTTTTTTCCTGTTTATGGCATGTACGAGTATGGAACCATAAAAAACACATGGTGTCGAAAAGAAAACAAAGTTAAAAAGTAAACACTCGCCGTAGTTACATACTTGTTTAAACTATGTCAAACTGTTCAACAATATGTTAGTTTCAACTGTGTCAAACTTTTTTAACGATGTCTTTAGAGAATTGGTATTACGGAACAGATACAGACAATAAACGATGCAAGGTTTCATCCACAAGATGATTAACACTTCGTTGTTCATTTGACATTAAATACTTTATTGTTAAAAAAAAGTAAAAATGCAACACTCTTTGCTTTCAACATGATGAGATACTTTTTTATTTACAGGATTCTACAATTTCAAGCTTAAATTATTTAAAAATAAAAGAAAACACACATGTTTATATATCGTTATGCACTAAAAGCATTCGATGGTGACACAGTTCGACACACTTAACCGACACGGCGACACATCTCAAATATATACATTGAAATTCAAAGGATATACAGGCAAAAGTTTAACTTCATATTTCCTGATTTTGAATTATGATTTTTATAACTGTGAATGCAACAGACACACTGTTTTATTACTCAGCAAAATATTTCTTTATTTTCTCGTAATATTTGGGATGTTTCTTAACAAAACCAACGTGGGTCAGGTTAGCTAAAAAGAAGATTAGTGTTATAATATGCATTTACTGATGAGACGATGCTGGAGCGTTTTATTGTGCAACATTAGTATAATTGTATAAAAATATATCTTAACCGACTAAGAATTTTAAAAGACAAGACGCGACCAATCAAACTGTTTAATTTCAGTAGTAAGTACGACATATAACAAATCTATAAATAGCTTGGTGATTCTCTCAGTAGCTCACTTCCGTTTTCAATTATGTGTATGCCACATGTTTTAATTTGTCAGCTGAATGTAAAAAGTGACAAATGTTATCAGTAAGTGATTTCTTACGTTCTTAATACTGTTTCAAAGACTAAACTTGATTCTATACTTTTAGCACAGTCATTTGCCTGTATATCCATTTAAGAATATCAATTAGGTTTTAGTCAAACGTTTGATATAATTGACTTTTGGTTCCATTATCAACTTTCTATACCTTATTCTAATCCAACTAATAGCAATAATAACAGTCTCAATATTCATTTTATTAAGTTAACCATTGTTTTAAACAAAAAGAGAAATTAATACATAAGCTTATGTATTTGCTTTAATAAATATCAAGTTAAACTATTGTCAAGTAGTAGTATGCTTTTAAAGTCACAGTTCCCAGTAAATTTATGTCATAATGAGATTGCTCCATTTGATCAATATGTTAAGCAAAAATAGCTAGCACGTCACATACTTCATTTCTAACTTTAAGAATATTGACATTTTGTTCTGCGTCAGCAAGAGTATTATGGTTTGTTGCAGTATAAACAATAATTTGACTTCAATAGTTTCTGATCAAAGAATTGGTATTAATTGAAAACAAATACAGAACTAGCAGTGTGTGGTTTGCTTTCATTATTAAAGCTTTTAATCATCAACGTTTTAAGTTGCTAACTTACAAAATTAAAAGAACTCTTTGACATCGTGTTTCCGACCCGTGATCTTTGAAGCTATGCAGGTCGTGTAAATGCTTAAATGTAAAACCTTATAGCCGCGGCCGTGACGGAGTGGTTAGCATGTCTGACATTGAATCCGGAGATCGCGGGTTCGAGCACGGTCGCGGTAGGTCATACCTTATACATGAGTTGTTATACCTCTTGGTACGGTAAGTTAGTACTGTTAATAGAAAAGTGTCCAGGAAACCTATAGTAGGAAGAGCTGGCCGTCGTATATATGACCTATATATGTGTTGAATACGACGTTAAACAAGGGTAATATCTTACATCGAATCATCAAACATTATGAAAACTATTTGTAGATGGAAGCACCATTGACTGTGCAAAAGACAAAAATATCAATTTCTATGTATCGGATATCTATTAAAAGGTTAACTGGGTATTTTATGCCACCAAAGAGATAAAGAAGTAATAAAGTGTTACGTATTGTTTTACTTTAATGTAATACAAAATGTAATTTTAGGTTTAATTGTTTATGTCATTTAAAGTCCTCCAACGGGAAGGAAGATCATACAAATGTCTAAAGTATTTTAGCTTTATAATAAAGAAAAAAGCCAAGCAGCTGTCGCCAGTAAAATGAAATTTAAAGTCAGACCTTCAGGTACAAACAAACTTTCACCGTTACAATGTACAAAGAACAAATGTACAAAGAACAATAGGATTAAATCCATAGTTCGTGCTTTTCAGCAATAATGTGTAGAACACTTTGTTTGTATCGGCTGTGCACGGACGGAAAAACCCATAAATTTGAATTTTGGATTAGGTCTATTTTGAACGATATATGTACAGGAGTGCAGAAATACCATTCGTCAGTAACTTGATACTATCTGATCTATTCAGTTTATCTGATAAATACGTTTAGAAAACCTCTTTCATGCGCACGTCAAAATTGCTTGACATAGCATTGTAAAAAGTGTTAAAACCACGTTTCCTACTTCAAAGATCAATAAAGTCATTTCATTGAAAATTGTATTTGAGGAAGAAGAATTGAAATCGAGAAGATCATTTATTACTGTCATTTGAATCGTTATTGATGATCATTGTCATACAAATGTTCGAATTTCCATAACTTCGTGTCAAACACTCAGTGAAGTTTCTTGACTGAAATAAATGTGAATTTTACCAAGGATGTGATAGTAATAAAATGTATTCTCGAATATATTTCCTTCTTATTTATGAATCACATCGAATGTATTGTTAAGCATTTGAATATACGATAACTGTTTGGATTTCATGCCAATTTATATTTTATGTCCATCTTTTTTAGCATTAATTTAGATAATTTATTTAAGGAATATTTCGAAAAATGTCTCGAACGAACATGTTATGTTCCGGTCAGTTTCTTTATGAAACTCTCTGAAATTTAAATAATAATGTACTATGACATGATAAGGTTTATGAGACGTTTTATATTTATCCCTGCGTATACTTTCAGTGGTATTACATAATTTTTATATCGTGTCATAAACAAGTTACCAACACCATTTCCTAAGTTTTCAACTGTTTCACGTTTATACGCAATCGAACTATCGACTTTAAAACGTTTATTCCATTATAGTTTCTTTTAAAATCACGAAAACAATCAACTACAATGTACTTGCATGGGTATAATTTGTGTCTTATTTTGTTGAGGATTATAATAATTTTTGCTATAAATTTCCAAATAAGTTCAATTTGGTGTGGATTTAATTCCATTTATACAATTATCACTAGTTTCAAACAAGAGTATTGATATTGTTATTAAAAATGGCGTAAAATCCAATTAAAAGATGATATTTTATTGATTAATTATTAACGTGTTTGGTTTGGAATACACCCAAACAGTAAAGACAAACTGTGAAAACGTGTTTGCACATATAATTCATTTGAAGCACTTACTTGTAAAAGAAGGATGACTATAATGCCATATAAAACACCCCTGACTTAAAAACAAAGTAGATCCTAAAATGTTCAGTCAAATAATACAATCATAGTAATAAGAAATAACGAAAACACGTAAATCTGTTTTGAGGTTTGTTCAAGTTTTTCTGGAATGTGTTACTGCACGTATACACGGAAACATTTCCTGTTGCTGTTATATTACTCGAAATTCCGTAGTCACGCAAAACCACTTAATAAGGAATTATCAAGATATAAAATTTGTAAAATTGTTTGTAAAAATCAATGATAAAATAATTGATCAAACACAAAATGGAATTAATGTAGGAAATCAAATTGTTCTTGAGAAAACAATATGGAATCGTGATATTATAACGCCTACATTTGACTGCTTTCATAGCGATTAACGTTGGTCAACGCCAAGCCCTTGATTGATATACCAATTGATTCCGTTATAAAATGGTATAATTTGAGGAATGAAACGGATCTTTATAGTGCAGTACACATGCTATCTATCTCTTGTGTTGTAATCGCAGTGAATTTTTGTGTTGTTATAAATGTCAATTTGTCATTCTTAAATTTCAAGAGATTTATATGTTAGTTGCTCAATTATATTATTTAAATGGTTTTAATCAATGTATTGGACCAATGCATCAATATTTTCCAGACGTAATCGTTCATGTTTCTATTAATTACCATTTCTACTGCAAGCAAAGACAATTATCAATCGAATTATTGACAAAAATAAGAATTCTTAGATTATCTTTACTGTTTTGAAATAAGTCACCTTTGTTTCTTACAATGTCATTTCTACAACACTGCATTGTTGTTTACTTCAGCCTTTTATATGATTGTTAAAAACATAAATGTATCATTAATAGTAATAAATGAAAGATTATCAGATTTTGCTTGTCAGATTTTACCCAAGAATCTACTTTGTACTTTCTAATTCCCCCAAAAGAACTTGTAGTCAGATTAGAAAAAAAAACATATTTATTTTAAATTAAGCTACTCCATACTTTTTCGAATTACTTCTTCAAGCTTGTATTGTGTCAAATGGTTGCCAAAATCGTCATCTTGATTCATACGACTTTTTTAAAAAGGAACATTTTGTTGCTTTAGTTACGTTAACAACGCTGCAAAATAAATTTGCTTTTATGTTAAAATAGTCCAGAATTGATTCTTGATTGGTTGGAAACTATGTGGTGAAATTATAAATATAAGACTGGTTGATGATGCTGTTAAGCATCTATACATCTGCCAGTGGTAACGGTCGTAATGATTTCAATCTCCTGTTATGTGACCAAATGGTCTAGTTGAATTGCATCTTGATTTTTGTCCTATTTGATAAGAACTTTTTTAAGGACTCATTCACGGATTTCAACATAAATATCAATTGTTTCTAAAACTATCAAAATTGTATGGAAACATTTTTTTGAAGCAGGAAAGTAGTGTTCTGGTTATGCTATTTTTAGCGCAAACTGACATACAACTACAAATGATAGTACTTCATGTAGTAAAATTCTACCCCGTAAGTAACGGTATAAGATAATTTAGTGCATTATTGTGACTTTTATTTTATGTATCTTGCAAGATATAGGTCAGTTATATTAAAATTTATTTGACACAATTACAGACACTAAAGGGTATTTTGTAAAAATAGAAAATATTTAACCAAATCTGTGAACTAGTACCTTTAACACATAAGGTGCCTTGCTTGAACGTACTTTTTAAGTAATATGACTAAACATCGTAAATTTTGTAAACAGGTGATACTTAAAGAATTAATGTCAACAAAACTGTCACAGAAGGAAACATTACAGACAGAAAAGACAACGGATAAACATGATTTAAAACCTTGTACGGCTTAACTCGTCTGCGTTATGTTTTGTCTCCCGGTAAATAAAACATCTGATGACATAATATGTCCTATTATCTAATTTTAGTATGGTTATAAAATAAGCAGAATGTATAGGTTTGTATGATAAGATGATTTATCCCAATGTTTAGAAAATTACATTAAGCGTAAAATTGGAATAAAACCACAGGTACTCGACAATATTTAGGATTCTGTGTGATGCCATTACACTGAGTTTACAAAAAACCCATCACTAAATGAATATACAGTGTCATTCATAATTACCTTTATACTTTGTGTAAATAAATGATTCGTCTTTAAATGTTTACCAATACTTTATAGATTAAAAAACAATTTCAGATACATTAAACTCTATAACAGTTACAGTTATATAAAGTATCATTACTCTTCTTTCAAATGTTACATTTATCATAACCTAAAATAAGATTAAATTGTGTTAATGAAAAAACAACCCTTTTTAAAGTGTAAGGGTAATTTTGGATGGCACTGTGTTTGTCGAAAAGAAATTTCCATCGAAACAAGTAATGGTGTTTGCTTGGTTAAAACAGCACACCTACACAAATACGTTATTTTATGCTTTAATAACTGATCATGAATATTGAAATAGAATACTTACAAGTAAGATATATAGTACTTATGTTTGTTTTTTTTTGCTAAAATTTTACTGCATTTTAGTCATTAAAAACAAAACGCTAACTGTTGACTATAGAATGTAGACACTTCTAGAACTCAAGGGTTTGTAAGCCTCACAAAACTGGTAATTGAACAATTCGGTTTTCAGTCATAAATATTATACACACTGGGAAATACATTATTAAAACGATGGCTCAGCAAATTGCTCGCCATGGGATTTATTTGATTCCGTGATATATTATAATATCACCGATATTGTGGCGTTGATTCTGAATTTGTGGTACTGGTAAACATGCAGACTGTTGTTTATTCAATATATACACGCTAGTTGTAACAATCAACATTTTATTCTGTAATATGTAATTTTGTTGCATAACTTTAAATGTACGGTCATATTAACACGTTGAAATGATCTATTTTCTTTCCAAGATATTCGACAAATTGATTATTGAAATATTAATCTATTTCTTTTCGAAATCTTCAACTGATTGATTATCGAAATATTGATCCTTTCCAAGATCTTCTATTGAGTTATTATCAAGATATTGAATCAGTCGAATTGAATATACCTTATGAGAAATGTTGCCTAAGAAATTTGCTGATAATTGTGATTATTGTCAACATCCTTTTTAAAACAACTACTAACACGACCCTATTATTTTTAGATTCGTTCTCGTATAAAATTGGTTTATACAAAAACATACTAAACCTAAAGCCGTGTCAATAGTGTATCATTAATTAGCTAATAGCATTATTGTATTAGACAGACATACGATACCAATCTGTGATGACGTAAATGAATAGATTTTTAATACTAGAATAATCGGTCATTGTTCCAATTAAACCCCATACATTCCATTATTCATTTTTATTTAAAATTTGTAATTATAAAAATACATTCATCATTCTTTCTTAAATTATAAAATTAGTTATTCTTTAACAAAATCCTAACTAATAGCTTTTTTTAATCTAATATCTATTACATTTCTTTATTAATATATATGTCAGCGGTTGAACTAGAATATTATACATAATTACAATGTAGGCCAAAGTGTGTAATTCACTTGATTATTTAACACGTCCTTTATAATAAATGACACGGTTTTTGTCTAAATAGAAATCAATTAAACATTATAAATGGTTTTTTCCTCACTTAAATAATCGTTCCGTTTAAACTTTATTTTATTCCAGACGCAATGACATCACAATAGCTAATCGTTAGACATGTTAATCAATTAATAATTTCTAGAGAAAGATTATAAGATAATTACAACACGATTGAAGTACAACTTTAATTGTTTAGCATTTGGACAGTCATTATAGAAAAATTGAACTAATTCAAGTGCTTAGATAAAAAATCTTTTTTTAAACAGCATGAGTTTATCAATTGAAGTTGGCGAACTTTGTTAAATAATTAATTGATTATCAAAATAATTTAACTTTCTGAACTGTTTTAACCTGAACATAATTGTAGCATTTTTATATTATGAGTTTTGAGCATGACACATTAGTTCTCATGACCTTCATATTGCCTGAACTGAATAAGCCGTGTGAACGAAAACACGTGTTTGAAACAAGAACGCATATGGACGACCTTTAACAACTCACACAATTATTAAAGCTAGAGCTTACTTTTTTTAATCGAAATACCAATTCCTACGTTACATAACCGTGATTACAAACTGAGGTAAATAATAAGCTATGCCAGCAAATATACTTTTTTGAACTGTCTTTAATATAAATTGAAATGTTATATGGGTTTTTTACAACATTTCTAGTCTGGAAAATGGTTTGATGTTGTTTCAATATGTTATCCAAGCGAATAAAATCATCTGATTACTCCCTATGAAATCTAACCGATATTATGATTCCAGCAATGCTCAAGTCATCAATAACATTTTATTGTTTGTACATCTAAATGATTAAAAAGAAAACATATAATCTATTTGGTGAGATAGTGTTGTCATTCGCAATCTAAAACATTGTCTGTGAAACTTGCTTGTTGTATTGAATTGTCTCGTAATACACTCGTAATACACTCTAAAATGTAGATTTCACCTATAAATGAGCGAGGGCTCTCTCTAAAGGATCATGGCAACACATGCATTGAATCACTGTTACATACCCTTGTATCTATAGGCAAACATGTTACTCTCATACTTACAAATTGTATTACTGAACGTTGAATAAATCTTATTGAATTACTATTCATAATGCAATAACTTGTGTTGAACCTCATATATTTCAATAAATACAAATTGTAATGCACCGCATTGGAATTTTTGTATTGATTTTATTATGCTGTTTTCTTCTGTATTGTATGTTTTTCTTGTGTATGGTATGGTAATATATTAACATTTATTAACAGTTATTATATTCCGACAATATTAACCTGAGCTTGACCTTTATGCAAGAGTACATTAAACTAAGTATTTATTCTCTATTTTTGTCTTCGGTTGTAAATCGCGTTTTATCGGTAGTTTTCGGCAAATACACACATTGAACATTTAACTTTGTTTTTATAAGAATAAATACTTTAAAACAATGTCACAATATTGCGGACTTACGTGTTTTTCCATGAACGATTATGTCCAAAATTAAAAGTACAATAACATGCAATTTTTTATAAACACATGAACAACCGTATACATGCATACGGAAACTCACAATTTTTTTTAAGTGAAGTGTGCTATTATTATAACTAAGTAGTTCAAGCTCAGGTTAATATTGTCGCACTATACATTACGTCAACAAGGCACATCACATCAGTTTATATGATTTTACCTATGAAAATATCTTGTTTTGTTTTTTTGTTCAAAATAATCCGAAAATAATACAAGCAATAACATTACTCATACCGTATTTGCTTATTTAAATTGTTTTCCCAAGAATACGTGTTATTTATTAGAGTGCAAAAATAGACGCTGTATGATAAAAGTATTGACATTTATATGGCTAAGGCAGATTCTGATACTAAAAAGTACTATTATTGTTATATCATACCATTTAACACTACTTCCGACGCTAATTATATTAAAGTATCAACGACAGACATGACTATCATCTCTAAGTTATCAATAGCTAATGATTTTCTTTTGCACAAAGAGCAATCAAATACACATGAGCTTTGACCAAAATTTTGCTTAGGATGTTTCTTAATCACATTTATGTTGTTTGACTTGCCACATTCATCCCTTTTACACAATATAACCTGTTCATTTTAGTTAACAACAAAATACAAATAAATAGTATACATGTAGTATTTAATAAGACTTTATTTACCAGAAATTAACATGTTCTCCTAAGAATTTCGGCGTTACAGTTTTACTTTAATCATACTATATTTCGTTTATAATTAGCTGTGTTATTAAATCTTTTATTTGTTTTAAACATCAGTTTTTGTCGACAACTTCTATCTACTTTCTTGAAAAGTGTTGAAACAATTGGTGATATAGACGTAGTATAAAACTACACTAGCGATTGGTAATCAAGTTGACTGGTTAACAAAATATTTGTTCACATCAGATTAGTGGTTTTGACGTTAAAACATAATGTCAAATTCTATAAAAAGTATTTCAAATTGATACAAAAAATACCTTACTAATCAACAGATATGATGGCAAGGAAAATAGTTTGTCTCAAGAAGTATTTTATTTCATTCAATGGGACATTAGTTTGAAAGCCATGCTTTATTACATTTTATGTAGAACCTCATTTAAACCTCAAGTGACAATTGTTTTTGCCACCGTTCTAAGGTGGGAACCCCTAAGATTCTTGTTTTCGTTATTTGTTTGTTATATAAAAAGTAAAAAATCAAAAAAATCTCCCCTTTGCTTTTTAACTGTCTTGTTTCTGCTGTTGTTCCCGTTTAAACTTCATTTTTATTGTAGAATCTGGATTTTTTTTCCACATTTAATTTATCAGCATTAATTTCCCTTTTTTTACTACTAGAACATTGATTTAGCCCAAAGCATGAACAAATCTGATATTGGCATGGTTTGTCTCAATTGCAATTGTTTGGAAGATTTGATGTCAGAACAACGAAAGTGCAGACGCTTAATTACCTGCAGACTTAAATCATCAATTGTCTAGCTGATACATTTCCGGCATAGCCGGCTTCAGACATTAACAGATTTAAGTCGTGGTGAAAAATTGTCTGATGGCATGCAAAAATGTCATTTTTTACGTAAACATTTTATTAGCTATGTCACCCTAATTATCAAATCATTAATAATTTTTGTAACTACTTTTTAATAATTACTTGTTGCGTTTAACATGCTGATGGTAGACTGGCATAAATACATGTAACAAACACGTGATGCGGGTTTCTGATCTAGCGACGTTTGTGGCAGAGTTTGCTACAGCAATGACAAAAATGGAGCATCATTATATGTATAAACACAATAATTAGTATATTCCTTTTTCATTCGTTGCACTATTGATCATCAAAGCGTTTAAACGATTTCTTTTTGTAATAAAAGTGACGGTAATAAGTATTAAAACTTGTATCAACACGTGTGTTGTACTTTCCATTTTCAATTATTAGAAACAAAAAAGCCTTAAGTATGCTTCGTTGAGGTAATTTATTGATCGTTTATGATGATTAGATTTTTATTGGTTTATAAGCAACGACCTGTAATTAAAGATATACATGTTGAAGAAACTGAACTTTTATTCCTTGTTAATTTTTCTGAATTGGCTGAGTTGACATTGATAATAGTTTAAGTCCCATTTTTGTTTAATCAGACAGGAATTGAGATACAACTTGAAATACCACTTGTTCCAAATTTAGTGTTTTCTTAAGCTAAACTTTCTTAACGAAAAAGCCATAAATAATAGCGTTATGATATCTTTTAATATAGGGTATATATTTTAATATGCTGCGTGTTACTAATTGAAGATTTAGAAACAATCTTTAGAGTGAAATAGAGTGACGATTTAATGCCTATGCTCGTGTTCAGATCTTTTACCATCTGTGTCTTTTGACAAATTAAGATATACCCAACTTTTACCGGTTACTTATATTTCTGAAAATCGGATATCTTAATTGTTGTGATTGTTCATAGGCGGATGTAGCAGGTTGTCAGGGGGACCGTACATCCCCCCTGGAATTTCCAAATTGTGCCTGTCCATAAGTTTAGTTCTAGACTGTAAGTCATTTTTAAGTAGCATGAAGCAAATTGTCTCGGTGTTTAACATAGATTTAATGGTTATAAAGTTTTTATTATTATTTGTTGCGTTATTCTGCAAACAGTGTATAATATGGTTGTGGTTCGAAAGTTCGAACAAAAAAATCGAGAAGTAGAAAAAGTTCGAACCCTCTAGAAAAAAATCCCTGGATCCGCTCCTGTTGTTGGTGTTAAAGCGACAAAAATGTAACTTGCATTGCTTTAGGAACATTTTTAATGATTTAATACTTTAAAGTATTTAAAGAATGTAAAAACGTGCAAGAAAAAAATGAGTTTCTATTTTTAGCAAATAATCAAATCATCACAAACAATGCGTGCTCAGTTGGATTTATATACATACCACTCTGACAAAATAATTAAATAAAACATCGCAAACACACGATATTGAACATAATTTTGTCTTTGTATTAAGGTATTTTCTTTCTGTACAGATTCTTGTCATTTGTATATGTATGATTAACAATGTGACGATCTGCTGTAATCAAATGAACAGGTCATCATCTAATTTAGTTCATTTATCTGTCAGTTGATGTCCCAACCCAGACATTTTTGTCAGGTTTAATTCAATATCGCTGTGATAACTTTGTGAGCTCTCTCAGAGTTAGTCGAATTCTCAGTCCATCAAATACCCCTATGTGTATATTTCTCAAGATAAATCCAATTGAGAAGTTTAGAGTGTCACTAAAAATCTGAAAGTAACAAAGGATGTATCAGGAACATAGTAGGAACAGCAACAGTATATCATGCCTTAAATTCTACCTAAAGGCAACGATGGAGATATTTTTAAATTCTAAACTTAGTAAGAGGTTTTTTCTAAACGTCACATACTTGCTCCAATTAGAAATGAGATTGGCATTGCCATCACACGTAAAGGTCACTTGAAGTCCATTAATGATAAACGTGTTGATAAAGTTACTATGCGCTTCGTATCAGCAGTATTGTTAATTTGGCAAAGTAACATCATTTTATTTTACCTAAAATGTATTAATTGCGTCACAATTTGATTACCCCCATTAAAATGCATAAATATGACAATCCGGTTTAATTCGTTTAGAATATGACATTCAGTTACTATTTGTGATGTAATTAATGTATTTGTAAATATACTAATCAATGAAACCAATATTTTCCTTTATCTTTTCAACGATTATTGTTTGGTAGTAGATGAGACAAACGTAAATTAGCGAGATAATACGTAGACTTAAGTAATATTTAAACGGGTTTTTTATGAAAAGTTAACAGGAAAAGGGTGACAATGAACGCTTACATGAAGAATGATATTAATCTACAAAACATCATGCTAGGTTTTCATTTAAAATTGATATTGTTTTAACATATAACATATAAAGTTTTGTAACAATTATGCAGCTCGTAAATGTCAAATGCGATTATTATACCCCCGCTTCGAAGAAGAGGGGGTATACTGTTTTACCCTTGTTAGTTTTGCTTTCAAATAAAAATGATATTCATACAAGACAAAAGTAGATTGACTCAGATGTCCTATCAAGATTACAATGTTAGAATGTTCTCACAGTTGATGTGAAATAAAAAGTTTCTCGAACAATTGTTTCTTAAAAAGTTGTTTACACAATATGTGTTCTACTTTTTACCCTTTTTACATGTTTAATTTAAAAGCAGATGGAAAATCTTGATAAGAACGGCTCATAAAGTGTTAAGTACTTACATTAAATTCTTAAGATAACTATTGTTCGACTGCTGTTATGGTTATATAAATATAAAAAAACTGGTAGTACATTAAGAGTGTATGCTGTGACTACAAGATACAAAGATTTATTAAGTAATATAGGCTTCCGGCCCAAATAACATATATGCATTATACAAACAATGACAATTAATTAAAAAAACTTTGTTCAATACAGATTAACACATGTACATGAAAATGCATAAAGGTATTTAATTAAAGCAAAAGTTAATGTAACAAATGAAGATTTGTTTTACAGTAAGTATATGAATAAAGAAGATCGCAGCTAATTAATCCAAGTTTTGTTTTTCTAAATAACATCGCTAAATGAATATTATTATTAGCAATTGCAGTATATAGTGTTTGATCAAACTTTTTCTATAAAGAAATGTACTTTAAAGATCATGGATTGTTATTAAGGTAACTAGGTAAATATTGCTTCCAAATCTTATTAGAAAGCCAAAACATTGCGTTTGTGTCGTGTTTGGATCTGTTTCGTCTCACCTTTGTATCGCATTTAGTTATATAATGCATTGGTTTCTCTCTTTTTTACTATTACGTCTGGTTTATAAATATATTTTCATAAGATTAGGTGTTGTTGTTTACGCTGAAATTGAATGTAAAAATACAGACAATTGTCTGGCTAATGCTTCAAGTAATTAATAATAAACACAACTTACGGAAGACTTATGCGAACGTGTAAGTTAATTTAAATCTTATTACATCTTATAACCAAACTGTCTGAGTATTGATTAACTTTACAGTTACTTATATAACATCTTATCAAACTTGGATTGCTGTTTGTTGTTTATTTCCATCACAGAACTAATTTTACGGTTCGATTAAGCGTAACAAAAACTACAAGATGCGACAACTTTCTTGAACATTTATTTCATTAAAATCAAAACATGTAAATAAGAATGGCACAAAGGCTAGCATGAAAACAAAGCAGAACATAAATATTTTACTCAAGTCAAACATTTGTTTCCAACATGGTCACAAAAATTTAACGATAGGCAAAACTCTTTGTGTGGATTGTACAAGTTTTCTACGATGTTTAACTGCACGTATTCATAAAAGAAACATTGCCAATTTGTGTTGTAACTGTTTTTTAACTTGGAAATTCGTTCTTGATCAAACGCAATCAGATATGATATATGGGAGCACACTGTTCTGGAGAGCATAATATTAACTGGTTATATTTTAACGTCTACAGTTGATAACTTTCATAACGATGAATATTAACATCAAATCCAAAACTCCTGCATCCAAAGAATTTGTTTACAAAAGCCATGTTATAATTTAAAACTGTAATTGATCTGTAAGATGATCTCATTTGTCTTTGTGTTACACTCTCAATGTTCTGTTCGTGTTTTGGTAATAATGACATTAAGTTCTACTTAAATTTCACGAGATTTATTTTATCGTTGTTTAATTATTTTATGTTAATTGTTTTATTCAATGTATTAGACAAATGTATCAATATTTTCAAGTGTTTTATCTATTACAATTTCTGTTTGCAAGCATAGACGCTTTACAATCGAATAATTGACAAGATGGGAGGCTTTCAATATTTTTTGTAATGTTTTGACTTAAGTTTACCTTTGTATCTTACAAGGTCATATCTAATGCACTTCATGTTCATTATTTCAGACCGTTATACAATTTTTAATATCATTAAAGTTTTACTGATAGTGATAAGGAAAGGTAATTTCATGTTGTTTGTACTTGTCACTTTTGACAAACAGTCTATTAGGTACCTTTGAAGACACCAAAGAGAACGCTTAGCTGAATAATAATCAGATTTGTGCTATAACTTACTGCTTCATATTTTGTTTGAATGATTTTTTCAATTGTGTGTTGTTTAAAATGGATAAAAATCCTTTATCTAGGTTTATACGACTTCTTATTGAGAATAATGTTGCTTTAGTCACGTTGACGACGCTGCAAAACATATTTGCTTTTATACTTAAGCAAAATCTAGAGTTGACCTTAAATCTTTATGTAGTTTTTGTGCTAATATATGTTTTATTATAATATCAAGCATTTAGCATCTACACTTTTAGCAGTGTAAACGATTGTGATGATGTGTTTCTCCCATTTGACTTATTCTATTATTATATTTGTTCGTTCTAGTGTATTTGCATCGTACTTTTGCCCCATTCGATATAAACGTGTTTAACACAGAGAATGTGCTTTGTCTCTACATTTTTTTATGTAAGTAATATGACTGCATATTATCGTATATTGTGTAAACATTTGATATGTATAGTATTATTGTCAATAAAACTGTCACAGAAGGAAGCATAACAGACAGAAAAGACAACGGATAAACATGATTTAAAACCTTGTACGGCTTAACTCGTCTGCGTTATATTTTGTTTCCCAGTAAATAAAACATCTGATGACATAATATGTCCTATCATTTAATTTTAATATGGTTTCGAAATAAGCAGAATGTATATGTTTGTATGATAAGAAAATTTATCCCAATTTTCAAGAAAATGACTTAAACGCAAGATTGGAATAAAACCACTGGTGCTCGACAATTTTAAGGATTCTACAGTAACCACACAACGTTTTAAAACATTTTCACTTTGTTAGTCTGCAACATATGTTTTACCAATAAATAATTATATTATGCTTAAATAACTAATGAAGATTTTTTTGAAAAGGAATGCAACGTATTTGTAAGATATTTCGTACTTAAGTTTTCTTGCTGAATATTTTACTATATGTTTAGTCATTAGAAACACGAACTGTCGACTCTGGAATTGAGACACTACCAGAACTAAAGGGTTCGTATTCTCACAAAATTGTTCGTTGAACAATTCGGTTTTCTGTCATAAATATTGTACCCACTGGGAAATATATTATTAAAACGCTAGCTTAGCAAATTGCTCGCCATGGGATTTATTTGATTCCGTGATATATAATAATTTGATTCGATATTATGCCGTCGATTGTGAATGTGTGGTACTGATAAATCTGTAAGCTGTTGTTTATTTAACACATTCACGCTTGTTGTTTCAAGCTACATTTTATTCTACAACATGCAATTCTGATACATATTTTTTATGTACTGTCATAGAACACATTGAAATAATCTTTTCAATTTTTTAGATCCTGGACTGATTGGTTATCGAAATATTGATCTTTTTCTTTTGTAAGATTTTTGACTGATTGATTACGAAATATTGATCTATTTTTTCCAAGGCTTTGATTGATTAATTATCGAAGTATTGATCTATTTCCTTTTCAAGATCTTCGACTAATTGATTATCAACATATTGATCTATTTCCTCTCTAAGACATTCGACTAATTGATTATCGAAATATTGAATCAGTCGGATTGAATTTAAAATTTAAATTTGTTTAGTCATACTTTGCATAGAAATTTAATTATGAATGTGATTATTGTCAACACGATGCTGTTAAAAACAAACATTAACACGACCCTCTAGTTCTACGGTTTGTTTGTGTAAAATTGGTACATGTGGGTACGTAAACAAAATAAAACCCAAGCCTTTTCAATATATTTCATTAATTATCTAACAACATTGGTTTAATAAACAGACAAGCGATAACCATCTGTGATGGCGTTAATGTTTAGATTTTAAAACAAGAATTATCGACATAAGTTCCGAGTAAACTACATCCCATGCGCTCCATTAATAATATTTATTTATGTTCAGAAAATCGTTTGTTTTTATGAAAATACATTAATACTTCTTTTTTTATAAAAATACAACTAGTTATTCGTTAACAAAGGCCTTACTAATAACTAGATTTTTAATCTAATATTTATTACATTTCTTTGTTAATATACGATATAGGTCAGCGGTTTTTACTACACTAGTAGACATAATTACAATAAAAGCCAAATGGTGTTATTCACTCGATTATTCATTCTATCAATTGAGACGGCTTTGTTTAAATAAAAAATCAATTAATCATTCTAAATGCTTACAATGTACGACATATAAACTACTTCATGCTGTGCCATTGTGGTGTCGTTTAAATGATGTATGCATTAATTAACGGGTATTGGTTATAAATCTCATATTAGTGATAGTACAATATAATTAACCAACAAATATTGCTATCATTTGGCTGTAATTAACGACGAAATAATATACTTAGCATTGTTGTACGAATGAGAAAGGCACAATTATTTTGAACTGTTTTCGGTGATTTACAATGTCAAGGACATATACCAACTTTTACTACAGTAATGGAATTCCATATTAACTTAATAGTACTATCATTATTTGTTGTTACTTCAACAGTCATAGCCATACAAGACATCTCGTGCATCCTAATATATATAGTTTGTACCATGCATTTGTTCTCGAATCAGAGATTTTTTATTAAAAAGTGCATCCTATTATCAATTATTGTAAAATGATACATGTAGAAAAATATATTTTTGTAAAAGTATTATTAGTGTTTTTTTACAATTTTATTTCATGTTGTAAGATCATTGAATCTTTAGGTATTTTTGTGAGAGAAATACTTTTTACTGAACACAAGCTCGTTCGTTTTAAGTCAGAACAATATAACTTAATTTATTTTCACAGTAGGTGTGAAGCAGCTTCAATTGTGCACTCTACCTTTGTTGTCTGTTTGTCTATGCTTTCTTAAAATACAAAAATGACATCAGCAGTCTAGCTAGTTTAGTTACTTTACAAACTGTCAATAAGTGTACGTATACTTTGAATACGATAGTATAGTTTTCGTCAATTTAAATAATATATTTGGAACTGCAATATTCAAGGTTACAAATAGTGCTAAGATTTATTCACTGCATCTTATTTGTAGTGTTATATTGACAAGTCGTGCACGGTTAACTGTGATTTCCCTCACTTGTTTAATAATTGTCGCGTTTAAATGTTATTAATTTCAGACGTAATGACATCCCAATTGCCAATAGTTAAACAAAATAATAAATTAATAATTTCTAGAGAAAGATTACAAATTGATTACAACACGATGGGAGTACAACTAAAATTGTTAAGCCTTTGGACAGTCATTATAGAAAAATTGTACCCATTCAAGTGCTTAGATTTTAAATCTTTTTTAACAGCGTGGGTTTATGCATTTGAACTTGACGAACTTTGTTAAATAAATTATTGATTATCAAAATAATTTAATCCCTGGACTGTTTTAACCCGAACATAATTGTAGCAATTTTATATGACCTTTATATTGCCTGAACTGAATAAGGCGTGTGATCGAAAACACGTGTTTGAAACAAGAACGCATATGGACGACCTTTAACAAATCTCACAATTATGAAAGCTAGAGCTTACTTGTTACATAACCGTGATTACAAACTTAAGTAAATAATAAGCTATTCTAGCAAATATACGAGTACTTCTTGAACTGTGTTGCGTACAGCTTGATGATGTTATATAGGTTTATTTTATACCAAATGTAACGTCTGGAAAAATTTGAAATTTTATTTACATTCTGATTAAAACCATGTTTTAGTCATCAATTACATATTAATATCAAAATAGTAAAAATGAAAACATATAATCTATTAGAGAACTTAGTGTTGTCATTGGAAATATAAGTAATTGTCTGTTCAATTTGCTTGTTTATCGTTTTGTCTCATACTCCATCCTTACAGGTTGATTTCACATAAACAAAGGTGAAGGCATTTCCTAAAGATCCGTGGCAGTACATACACTGAAACACTTTTACGTACACTTGTATACCTTACTAGTTATATTACTGAAGGTAGAATTAATAATACTTTATTATTATACATTATGTAATAACTTATTCAGATTTCATATGTTGCAATAAGAAACATTGTAATGCAGTGCATTGTTTTTGTATTGTTTTTTGGTGTACTGTATGGTTCTGTATCGTATCGTACTATATTGGCTTGTGTTATGGCATTACGTCAAAAAGCCACGTCACATCCGTAAATATGCCTTTACCTATTAAAATATTTTGATTCGATTCCAAAAGTAAATACAACTTACATCATTACTTATTCCGTCTTCGTTTGATTAAATTGTTTGGCAAAGTGCACTTGTTATTGATGACGGTGCAAAAACAGATGCTATACAATCAAGGTATTGACAAATATATGTCTGAGACTGTTTCTGTTAATGGTACTTAACAAAGTAGTATTATTGTACTTTTGTTATATTATACCACTAAACGCTACATCCGACACTCAGTTTATTTAAGTATCAACGACAGACATGACCATTATCTCTTAAGTTATCAATAGGTAATGATTTTCTTTGGCACAAAGAGCAATCAAATAGAAATACACAGGACCTCTGTCCAATTTATGCTAAGACTGTTTCTAAATCGAATGTATGTTAAATGATTTGCAACCTTCTGTCTCTTTAGTACAATATATCGTTTTAGCTTTTACTATTAAGTCTAAACACAAAATAAATGTTATATGTGAATAATACATTATAGGTTTATGCACCAGCAATAAACATGTTCCCCTACAATCGGTGCTACAATTTTATTTAATCATACTATAATTGTTTGATAATGTTCAGCTGTGTTATTTGAGCTTTATTTAGGTTTAAACTAACACTCATTGTTAACAACTTTTGTCTACTTCATTGAAAGTTTAAAAACAAGCGGAGATATTAATTTGGTATGAAACTACACTCGTGTTTGGTAAATAAATCAATACACTCGTATTGTATTGCATCATGTTAGTGATTTGGACATTACAACATAGTATCCAGTTCTTGAAAAAGTATCTCAGGCTGATACAAAACTGTCCACACTAATCAATAAATAAGGTGGCATAGAAAATAATACGTCTAAAAAAGAATGGGAAACTATGATAATGGTGAAAAAAGGTCAACAACAGCGTGTAGCCTTTGGTTTCTATAGGCTATGATTTTATTTCATTTCATGAGAACCAGTTCAATAGTTCAATGATGAAACACCTAAGATTCTTGTTTTTGTTATTTGTTTGTAGTGACATGACAAAGTATAAAACATAAAAACCCTATCTTCGCTTTTTGATTGTCTGTTGGTATGTGAATTTTGTTTGCAGTTTTTCCTGTTGTAAATCCTTTTCAATTGTAAAACTGAAATATATTTAATTTCTGATCACATTAAATTTGCCCGCATTAACCTATCCAAAAAACTGAATAATTTACAATGAGTGCATTAATTTAGCTAAAAGCATGAACAAATCTGCTATTGGCATGTTTGTCTCTGGTGCAATTGTTTGGAAGATTTGATGTCAGAACAACGAAAGTGCAGACGCTTAATAACCTACAGATTTTCGCTTAGATTATCAATTGTCTAGCTAATATTTATCCGTGCTAGCCGGCCCAAGACATTTTTAGATTTATTAAGTCGCGGCGAATTAGTCTGGCGTTATAAAAACAATGTCTTTCTTCTACGTTTGCTTTATATAAGTTTTGTCACCTTCAATGTCAAATGTATATTAAGATTAAAAGCTGGTTGCGTTTAATATTCAGATTGTAGACTGGTATAAACAGATGTAATAAATAAAAGTTATAGCAGAATATACTGAAATGGACAAACATGTTTTGCAAGATGTTATGCCGGCTTCTGATATAGCAGTGTTTGTGGCAGACTTTGCTACAGCAATTGATTAAAATGAACAATTATGAGAATTGTGAACACAATAAGTATTATATTCCCTTAAGATTCGATGCGCCTTGATATCAAAGCGTTTTTTTAAGTATTTGTAATTAAAGTAACGCTAAAAAGTATTAATTTTAAAATTTCAAACAAAATGAACAATCTTGTGTCAACACGTGTGTTGTACTTACTTATTTCAATAATATAAACACCTTAAAAACAAAAATCCATAACTACTCGTCGTTAAAATAATTTATTTAGCGTTTACGATGATAAAGATATTTTATTGGTTTATAGGCAACAGCTAGAAATTAGAACTATACATGTAGATACTAAACTTACATGGGGAATTATTGATATAAAACACAATCTTAAAAAGTCATAACGATTTACGATGAGAAAGTGGGCGTATAATGACGCTTTCCTATGTGATATAATTAATAGAGCTATTATAATGAAGTTTACCGATCGTCAATTGCTTTTCACTATCTGTTCAGGGAAGGATTATTCTGCATACAAATACCTTTTATTTGAAGAAAATCGATCTACGTCTATCTGCACGTCTTTGTGAGCTTGGTGACGATTTAAAAGAAAGCATCGACCGTTGAACAGGCGTTAGAGACCTTTTCTCTATATATACTTTAATGGAAAGTTTTTGTCTGGCACCTGTGTGTTAAATAAAACCAAAATAGTTCAATATAAGGGTGGGTTCGCAATCATTTAAACGAATAGGGGTTTCCTAATATCTTTAAAATGGAAAATTTCAAGTTAATCTCGGTAATGTGAACATTAAATAAAACAACTTTTACATTTAAAGGTTAGACAAAAAGATCCTTATTCATAATATAACCTTTATGTATTATTCCTATAGGACATTTTTTATAATTTAATCTGATAGTTTGGCATTTTAATTGTATAAATAGTCTCTTTTGGTTTTTAGATGGGATATTTTTCTGGAACTTTTTTATTGATTTTGGTAATAATGCTTCATCTCATATTCATTTGACAATTTTATGTCAAAAATAATAAATAATATCTGTATGAAAAAATACAACAGCAAACACATTTGTCGTATTCGACGATTTGAATAATTCTAGAACGGTTAAAATATTTCTGTTAAATATTCAAATAAAAACACACACCAACATGATAGTGGTTCCATTCTGATCTAAATATATGAAAATATTTAATATTTTCGTGTTGCAGAAGTTATACTGTGTGTAAGTTTAAATATTGCGTAATCCTCAAACTATCATAGAGATGATTAAAACATATTTATTGTGACAACAAATACTTTTATCAACCTATATCAATCATATCATTTTTAATAAACATAAAGTTTCACTTCCACTCCGGTATTTCAATGATACATATTAATGAGATCATTTTGCTAATATACAAATGAATGTCATTTCTTTCCAATGTCATGTCAACATAGTGATTCTTTTTTTTCAAGGCTGTTTCCACTTGTTACATCATCATTGATGATTACCTCTGTATTACAAATAAATCATTTTCTTCTACATCAAACTTTAAAAAATCATAAATTAAAACATTTATAAGGATACCTAATATAGCGGATTTCTAGTTATTTGTGAACTGTGATTTTGTATTGACATAGAAAGATGACTATTCAGCATGTTGGTAGTTCATGTAGTAATGCTCCGATATTTTCCAGAACGAATGTTTCTTTTAAATAAACACTCTCTGTAGTGGTTATGTCTTGTTTAGATTTTTTTATCTCTTTTTTGTAATATGGTAATTTCCTATCTCATAATGCACATGTTTTTACATGGTAACTTATGTGTCTAGCGAATGTATTTCTTTTCATAAAGCGATGTGTTGTTGTTTACTCTGAAATTGAATATAAAAAGATAGACAATTATATAGCTACTGCTTTATATAAATGATTATACACAGAACTTAGTGAAACTATACTTCGACGTGTTATTTAATTTGAAATTTATTACATCTCATAACCAAAACGTCTGAGAATGGATTAAGTTTACTGTTTGTAATACAACATTTTGATATAAAACAATATAATAGTTATATTATTGTATACTGTTTGTTTCAGACACAGCCACAATACTGTATTCAGCTTACTGATGTAAGGTATAAGAATACGGTTAGGAAAAACGTCCCGAAATCTCGGAGATAGAGTTCAAGTGGTGTATATCAATCCATATTTAGTAGCAATAAATGATGGTGACAATGACATCAATGGTAATGATAATTATGCAATATTCTAGTCATATATCTAATTCTGAATAATGATTTCAATTTCTTCAATGGGGGCTAAGTTAAAGGACCTTCAGGAAAGAGGTTTTGCACCGTTAAAAAAGTAAAAAAGGGCTCTTAAGGTAAATTTGTCGTCTTGAATCTCTGAATAAATGTTATTCAATAGTGGATACCAAATATATAAATAAGTGCTATTCCACTATTATGTATTCTTTTGATTAACATACTTTCACCTAATGAAAGTCTTAATCCCAAGTTATATAAAGTATGCCATTGATTGCGTTTTAAATCTTTTTTCTATAATATTATCGATTTTAGTTTTTTGTTTTGTATGCATGCTAAGAGGTTTTTAGTGACAGCTATATTAGAAATTTTATTGTGGTTGTGCATGTCAGTATAAAACTACACTTTAAATCTCGATCAATTTAAATTGAAATTTTCTCATATAAAATCGTTTCACCTTGTTATTGTTTGTATAACATGTTTATAGCGTTCTTAAGTGCAATATACTAGTTTATTTGTTTAATAAGTAATAGCACATTCCTATGAAAAAACAACTTTCTCGACTCATATATTCCATTCGACGTGAAAGGCAATAGTGACTGTTTTTTATCACAACTAGTATTAATAAAATGTCTGACATATTTATGTCAAACATCAGTTAAAGAAAACAACAAGGAAAAGTGTATTTACTGACTTTTCACGTGTCTTTTTTTGAGAGCAAGCCTTATTTATTTATGTCATTTATGTGTCGTACTTTCAGACACAATCATTTTATACTAAGTAGTATAATATAGTTTGTCTCTAAGCATTTTATACCTTTTGTTAGAATATTTATTTGTCTAATACACTCCTAAATTATTCATTCTTCATCTTAATTAAATGTTTTCTATGTTTTATTTGATGTTCGTACAATGTCTATTCCTACCTCCTTTCCTTATGCTTAGTGGTTTGTTCTTTTGGTAGATGCGGTTGAGTAAATTGAGACCCATGGCATTGTTAGGCTCTGACATTTTAAAGATTATCATAGACGATATCTAACAACGTTTGTATCCTTTATATGATGACTAATGAAAGTCAGATTTAACAGTGCAGTATAAAAATAGTTGTAAGACTTGGTTTCATGTAATATACTTAATAAAATGGTTTATGTAATTAATTTTGTTTTCAAAGAAAAGATTATCAGTATAAACTAAATATTTATATAATTCTCCACACTCTATGTCATTAAAATTGTGAAGCGAAGGTCTATACATTGTCTTAGATATATAAAGAAAAAACATTATAGGTTTATGGAAAATAGAAGCCTTGTTTATTGATGGTTCGTCTGTCTATATCATATACCCATTAACCTAGTTATGTAGGTCATTTATTTACTAGTATCCGTTTTAGTAACTTGCCAATTTGATATTAATTATTCAGTATTTATTAAGTTGAACATAGTAATATTCACGTTATTCGATTACGTATATCATTTTGTATATAATTATTAATATATGCCTCATTAATCATCTTACTAGTTTCTAAGAATATTTAAGTGATATTTTACGAAAACATGGGATACACTGTACACATTGTCTTTAGACACATTACTGCAGTTAAATATAAACCATAATAATTTCAACCAGTGATCTTTCTTGTTGTTTTCTCATTTGTTTCGTGACAAATTTCTCTAAAATATCCGTATCATACCGAAAGTGTTCATATGGCATTATAAGTTTGTTGGTCCAACTGTTTTTGAAGCACTTATTTGTAAAGTTTATTGGGGGTGTATCTATATTAACACAAAAAATGTTTTAAGTTTGGAATAAATGTAAAAGAACCGACAATTTTCAAAATAAGATTTTTTATTATCTTACTTGTAATGACACAAGTTTAAAAAAGTAATTTTCGTATTGGGAATCCTTTTCATTGCACACTGAAACGAGACGTTTCTACCTCATGCATAAAAGGAAGCCGCCCGGTTAGCTCAGTTGGTAGCACGCAAGTCTACTGATCGAGTGGTCGTGGGTTCGATCCCCGGAAGGACATACTTTCTGGGAGCCAGGTCGTGAAATTATGTCTACGGCTATTCTCCCACCTACCAATGATTTTTCATTACGTAGGGCATTTGTTAGTCCTTGACGAAAGTATGCGCTTAGTAGTTGGTTGACAGCTGAATCCAGAGATTTAGCCTTTCCATGAATAGTGAGTAGGTTGACTGACCGCCGTCACATGCCCTATACAATGTGTTACTACGGCGTTAAACCAAACAAAACCAAACAAACAAACATGAAAGGAAAATCGAAGATGCCTTTTATAATGTAATAGCCAAACTTTTTAATTCACGTTTCTGCTGGAAGTATTTGTTATTGTGTGTATTGGTTAAATTCATAATTGTTTATGTCATTAAAAACACTAAAACTAACCTTTATCGAGCCAACAAGGCACTTACTGTTAAAAGCATAGCAGCTTTTTGTCATTGGTTGTATCATTAATTTTGTGTGATATTGCAATTTATCACAGTGAATGTTTTGTTCATAAAATAAAATAATTTTAATGGTATTAGAACAAAAGTTATTTGACCACCCATGAAGCTGAATATGTCAATGCTATTTATTGAAATTAATTACTTTTAGAAAGGTTATGATCATGCCATTCATACATTATATTATTGTTTGTTCAAATAAATGCTTATACAAACCAATGCATTGCATTTGGTAATTGTAATACTAACCATTGTAAACAATTTTAAATGGAAATGTGATACTTTTAATGATCAACCAATAACGAAGCTATTAATTTCACAGAAAGTGTCATTACTGTTTCATATAAGAAGTATTTACTTAATCCCCAATCCAAATCCCGCAAAAACGTGACTCATGGACTGATATATTGTTTCAAATATGTCTAACAGTTATTTAAAAGAATCAGCCGAAGTTTTGAGCAAGATCCATTCAAGGCTGTCTTATACATATAGTTCTTAACTTGTATACAGCAGTACGCTCAATACGTTAAAAGATGAATTCCTAACGATAGCAGAATTTCAGTAATATATGATGATCTGACTATTCAATTAGTTTAATATCGCTCTGTAATTTTATAACCTTACTACACTTTCCGAGCCTACCACATTCTATGTTATTTCTTTAGCCTGTTCCATTTCTGTCTATTTCAAATTAATTGTGTTTTATATAAATATCTCTGGGAACTCATTTTTTTATTTAATTAAATTACTCAATGGATACTAGCAAGTCATGTAATTTAATATCGTTCTATATTTTGTTATCTTGAAACAAAACCTCGTGTGGTAAGGATGTTATTCACTTAAGTATCATAATACATGTATATTATATTTAAAAATGGAATGTTATTTTGTTGTCGTTTCTTATCTTCAGTATCCTTGAACCAATTTAAGATTGTTAAAAAATAATTAAAACCATTTCGTTTAGCGGGTCGTTGAGTAGATTAGAAACTGACAGTCAAGGTTTCTGCCACGAAATGCCTTACACTTCCATCGATTCATATTAATTGTCTTTCTGTTTAAGCGAAGTTGTCGTTCTTTGAAACAACTGGTCATTTAATCTAGCCATCTCAGATAAATAAAATGTGCTTGGTCATCACACATAAACGTACACAGATTTCAACAGTAAGTGATGAAAAACCAAACCAAACCAATCTTTTCGATTTTGCATTTCGAATTCTCTGTTGGAGGTTTATTGTTAACAGGATTTGCTAATTCAGCACGAATAATTGTTTAAATAATCCAACCCATGTCCCTTGTGTCTCTTTTTTAAGTTTGCTTTCACATTATGTTGTATTTTATACCGTAATAAAAGTCTGTGTAGGTTGTTATGAAAAATATTTTTTTTGAATCTCGCAAAGAATCATTCTTAATAACAACTGCTCTTAAGGAATGAAAATTGGGATCGGTTCTTGTTCATCAGTAATTATCTATGAAAAACATCAAATGCTGGCAATCACAATTGTCATTGAATCTTTTGGGGCTTTTTTGTGTTCATTTTTCGCTCATCGCTTTGACTTTGTAGACTTTGCTTTATTGGTGTCAACATTGCAACTTTTCGAATTAACCAATAATTATAATTGTTGTCTTTGTTGATTTAGAAATTGTTTGTATATTTATAAAACATATGTTTGTTTCAAAACTGCATAACTTCAGCAGTTCAGAGTAACATTATACTTTGTTAAATGTTTTATGATGTAAAAGTAGATGATACATTTCAAAGTGTTAAGTTTACAGTATTAATAATTCCAATTTTAAATAGGTTGTAATAGATGTCATTATGTCTTTAATTAATACATACAAACCGTCTTTTAAAATTTACTCGATATTTGAATTAAATATAGTGTTTAGCACAATTGTAACAATAACCTTAATTAAAATTATGAAAGAAGCTTAAGGCGAACGGTTGCGCCTAATGAATTGATATGAGTATGCATAACGTCATCGGTTTAGCATTTTTTTATGAATTACCATTGCAATAATACTGATGCAACTGCTACAAATCTCAAGATATCAGATTGAATTATCAAGGAATATTAAGAAAATATTTTTCTTCTTGAATTTCGTCTCATACTATTTCAAACTCACGTTGTATCAATATATTTATGTGCTGACGTGATTAAATTTACGAAAATCAAATTTACAAAAAATAACCAGGCAATGTGTAGGCAATGTTTAACCATATTACAACATTAGGGTATTTTGAGAAGATAATATTAGTACTTCTTGTTTTTCTTGTATTTAATATGAGCATTGTTTTGTTCGAAATCACGTAAACAGCGTAATATGCAATATTTCTGAGGAAATACATGGATGTGCATATTTTAGATATTTTTAGAATGACTATCATATTTATATCTATACATTATTACATTTTCATGGGCATGCCTGTAATCTACATATTAGTATGTCATATATTTATATTTTATAAATATTAATATTGTTTTAAGTGGTTTATTTACGTACTTTTATAGTAATAATGGAAATCATATTTGAAATGTGGCAGAGTATATTACTTTAATGAAACTTGGTAAGTTGTATGTTGTGAGTTGTATTGTTTTATATACTTAAAAGTTCTGATTCCCTAGCAGAAAGAAAAATGTTAAAAGCTCGATAAAAAATAAAAATCAATGCGATTCATATTGGCAAACACATCTTATAAAAACTATTACATTCATTTTTGCTCTTATAGTTTGATGTCATGTGACATAGTTTAGAAATGCTTTGAAAGATAATACTAATTACATTTATGGAGAATCGAGAATCCACATTTTAGTTTCAAAATTGGTACATGAAACGATTATTGATTTTATTTGCTAATGTGTCCTGCACTTTCAACCATTGTGATTACACAGGATAAGAAATGAATTAAATTTAAAGACGGTAATCATTGCAGTTACATAAAGACTAAATAGATAGATGAAATCTACATTCTTAGCTGAATCAACTTATCTTAGTAGATATTCAAAATCATATTTTGTGTCCATTTTTGTGTGCATTTTATGTTTGTAACGAGTTTTGTATAATTTATGTACATATTGTCATCCGGGTCGATAGTGCAGTTGGTAGCGCGCCAGAACTTGGAATCTCGTGTTTAGAATTGAGTACGGACTCGAATCCAATAATTTGACAATAATGTCAAATTTTCCTCCATTGATAAGATAATATAGAGAAGTTTCCGGCTTTGTTGAACGGTAGGTGAGTACTGGTTATAGACAATGGTCCAGGAAAACTAGGTTAGGTGCGCTGGACGTCGTAAAATGACCTAAATTGTGTTGACACAGCGTTAAATCGAGTAAAAAAGTACATATTGTCATTTTGTTAAATTACATGTTTCGAATCAAGTTATGTTGATGTTGCTCTCTGTTCTTCATCATCAAACCAAACAATTGGTAGACATAAATGCTCTTATTCAATAATTTATAGTTGTTGTTTTTTTGAAAAATGCTGTGATAAATATTGAATGCATGCCCTGGTATGTTTCAACATAATAAATCATTTTGAGAGAAATATTGATATTTATTACTAGTGTAGATAATTTTAAAATATGCCATGGTTCTGATGCATGATCATAGGCATGTTTAAATTCCATAAAATGTTTGATTCAATTATTCTCGCAAACAATTATACTTCGAATTAAATTCTAGGTAAAGCAACATCATAAGTATGAGTTTTTGAAGGACGAAATAATGTGAAAACAGAAGGCTTTCCGCACGGTATATGGAACTTCAAAATGCGTAATAGCTGTATGTAAAAGTGTTATGATCAATTACATTCTTTTCAGCTTCAAATATGAAATGCAAGATAAACATAACTAAGAATGAAAACGTCTGTTAGAATACTGAAATGGACCCTCAAAACGGAAAAGAGGAAGAATTGCTGAATCCGAAACTACTTAGCGGTATGTCCTTTTATCTTTACTGATCTTTTATTCATATTGTTATTTACTTGTCAGGAGATTGGTCTTACAGCTATAGCTATTCGGACTAATTTAGTAAGAAGGAAGTTCTCTAGAAAGGAAATTGTATTGGTATTTCTGTTATTATTAATATTCATTTAATCTTGTGGCCTACATAAATATGTCAGATATTATATTCAAAGATCTAGAGGAAAGAATGTGGTCACATTGAATAATAGTAACATATTTAATAAAAATGTCTAGCGATTGTTAGATATTAAAAAATATATTCACCCACGTTAAAAGATTTACGAAAAGTACTCCAGGGCAGCATATTGTCAAAAATCTTACAATAATTTAACAATACAGTATAGAAGGATTTAAGACTAATATCGGTCGTTTGACGCTTGATAATATGGGCCCCTGATGTCGACGATGTTTACGACAATACTAACGCGTGAAATTGGCTTTTTACTAAACTAGTAGAAGTTGTTATACATGGTATAATTGTTGATATCATCAATTACATACACCATTGTCAATTTGTAATTAAAGCAAACACAAGATAGCGTGGCTGAGTTGTTTCGACGACTGACTGGTAATCTTTAGACAGCCGCATCTGATTTGGTTCGATTCACATTCAAAACTTCTTAATCCTACTAGCTCAGTACTCGGGGATCGGGAAACATAACTGAAAGTGATAAATCAAAATGTAAGATAAAAATTTCCCTTTTGAGCTAAGATTAATTATCTTCAACTTATTAAGGTATTTCTATTTTGATAAAGTTACATTCTTTAAATTTGCCAAAAAAATGAATCTTATGTTCGACGAATGCATCTGACATGACAATTCTAGAAAAATCCATTTTAGAACTAGGAAGCTGAAATTACGTGTAACGTTATTGTCTTCTTCTTTCTTTTTTAAAAATGACAGAAGTAATAGCTTCAGTATGGTAAATCACATAATTTTATATATTGATGATTAAGGATGTACTAAAACGATATTACATGATAGTTTTGTCCCATATAGTAACTGGGTTAATTGCTTTCCTTTACGGATACATTAGGGAGATAAAATGAGACAGTTTTAAATTGAAAATCCAAAAACATTTTAGTCAACAAAAAATTAGGAAAATATGAGGAAAATATAATTACATCGAGCTCTTATCTAATCACATTACATAGGGCTACAGCTGACATATTTAAGAGTTGTTCTTGGTGATAAATATGAAAATAATTAGAATTTTAACTTCAATCATGATTATTTACACCGTTTTATACATCGTCATAAATACAAACAACAACAACCTGTTTTGATTACATATAAGAGCATTTCTAAGCTCTCTGTTGATTTACGGAAAATGTAATTCTTATTTTAGTTAACTTTTGACATATATATTTTTGCCAATACAATTCTACGGTGAAGTCTTGTAGCTTGATTACTTTCTACAACTACGGGGCATAAGTATGCCATCAAAGCCATACGACCAATTACGTGTACATTTTCTGGAGATGTTCGTTTTACTGTTTTTAATTTTCATATGTCTCACTCACATACTTTGTTTCAGGGTTTTATTTTGGTAGCTTATAAATGATATCAACTATGTTTGATGCAAGTGAATCAAATACAAAAATTATATTTCTCGAGTCATTTCACAATAGGTAGAGGTTGATAATTTTGTATGATCACATAGAACATAACATAAAAACCTAAGTTTTTCTTTCATACAAGTCAAACATCTTAAATAAAGTTTACCACAGAGGGAATATCATTTCAGTTTCCATATATTATAAAAATATTGGCCTTTCTTGTAATTGAACATTTTAATAAGAATTTACATTTTTTTTAATTTTGTTGTGTGTTAACAAAATAATTTTATTTTGTATAATTGGTATGGATAATTGGTATTATTAGTTGTATTTCTTATATTAAATGCACATCTAAACGAATTCAATTGTTTGTGGTTGTTGGTTTTAACATATCAAAACTAAAATTTTACATCGTTTATGATACTTTAACACCTATTCCATGATTATCTTTTCTCTTAACCAATTTCTCATTGTCTATTGAATTTTACCATTATTATACGCCCGAAAGAATTTCGGGCATATTATGTTATACCCCTGGCGTCCGTCCGTCCGTCTGTTAGCGATTTGGTTTCCGGAGCATACCTTAAGTTCCATTTGGCCCACAATATTCAAACTTCATACGATGGTTGTCCATATCGGGTAGAAGACCCCTATTGATTTTGGGGTCACAAGGTCAAAGGTCAAGGTCACTATTACCTTAAAACTGAAAACAGTTTCCGGAGCATAACTTAAGTTCTATTTGGTCCACAATATTCAAACTTCATACGATGATTGTCCATATCGGGTAGAAGACCCCTATTGATTTTGGGGATCACAAGGTCAAAGGTAAAGGTCACTATTACCTTAAAACTGAAAACAGTTTCCGGAGCATAACTTAAGTTCCATTTGGTCCACAATATTCAAACTTCATACGAGGATTGTCCATATCGGGTAGAAGACCCCTTATGATTTTGGGGTCACAAGATCAAAGGTCAAGGTCACTTTTACCTTAAAACTGAAAACAGTTTCCGGATCACTTAACTGATATAAACAACACTTTCGGGCATATAATGCTCCGCCTAGCGGTGCTCTTGTTTAAGAGTAGCATGCTGCAACCTGGATTTGAATTATCCTCTCATGGAAAACAGTATAGAGTTGTTACAAACGGTTCTTGATTTTTATTTTTACAAGTACATATTTTGCAAATTCATTTTGTATGATGGAAAAAACGATTTTATAATTTATTGCGTGTGCTTCTATTGACGTCCTTTTTTTATATTTTATTGGAAGTTACATAACTCTTTTGTTGGTAGTCTGCGCCTGAGGCAACATTATATAATGATGTTGCATGTTATAATTGATTATTTTATGTTTACTAGGTGTGTTTCATGAAATAATATTGTACAGGACATACATGCAGATATGCCAATGTTTTATTATCGCAATCTTCAAATTTGTTTAATTTTCAAAATTTTGTTTGTTAAAAAGCGATGATATGAAGCTTCAATATCGCGTAGAACGCTGGTAATTAACACTAGGCTAAACATGACCAAGAAGTCCATAATTATGCGTAAATTTACGGACGCTTTGGCTGTGAACTAGCCATTCTATTGCAAGGTTAACGTGATATAAACATTTACACTAAATATCATTATACAAAAGTTAATGATGTTATTGCCCATATAAATACATATATAGTGTGGTAAAATTGTTTCTATTTTCCATGTACATGAACCGATGATAACAATTATTAAAAATATTATATAAAATATTTTAAATGGTCTGTAAAACATGTGTGCGAGGTATTTATAATTTATAAACAAAGCAGCTAGTTTTTTTTAAATTCTAAAATATTGATTAAACTAAAATGAAATATTATCCATACACGTTTACTTTTATGGACAACCGTATCAAAATCAAATTTCAACTTAGTCATAAATTTTGTATAAAAATACTGTTAATTTTGTATAAAAATACTGTTATAATTCTAGGCAGTTTCAAGGTTATATCGATTTTGTACCAAATGATACGCGATATTAAATTATGTCAGATGATATTGCTTGTTAGCGTTTTTAACAAGCTTGAGAAATACAATCATAAATCAAAGTGGTTTTTTTTTACGATTTTGATCTAAAATGAAATCATATTGTCATGAATAATAACTTTACAACCTTTTTTCACATATGTACATACCTGTTTTGAAAATTGTAATTATTAAGTTATTTGTTAGTATATTTTTCAGAAATCCATTGTGAAATATTTCAATATTAAGTCATCATGGAACTAGCTCGTGTTAGAAAATAAACTTGAAGTTTTGGTGCCACGTTTTTATCACCACTAAAGAAAATACATACTGTAAAATATATGGAAAAAACATTTTTTTTGTATTTGATAATATACATTTTGAAATAGTTCTTAGCCAGCTTCCATTCTATGGCTTAGTTTTTGCTGAGTGGAATATCATCAAAAATAAAACTTCTTCAAAACTATTCTTATTATATATACACCATACATAAAGTAAGATAGATAAGACTTATGTCAATATTCTCGATAAAATACAATTCATGTCATAGTTACGCTAACTGATACCATTAGCAAGCACTAACTAGACTGTATTGACACAGTGGTTTAAATTCTAGCATAACGTTTTTTATCAAACCAGAGCTTACTGATTGGTAATATAATAAGTCAAACTATCGTACAATATAAAGATTTGTTTCGATTGCCTCAAACGATGACATAAATCTTAAAGGAAAATTATGAAGATAATATACACAGTTCTCTTTAAAAGTATTGATATGGAACAAAATCACTTTGGTTAGTTTTGACGAAGAGTGTCAATCCTGTTCTTTAACCATATTGGTAATAAATATTGATTTATCGAACCTTTATTTAAAAAAATACATTTTTCCACGTTCATTTCTGTAAGCCATTGGTTGAATACAATTGAAGGCAGCCACGAGTACTGTGGAAATTATTGGTTGCTTTGTTTCAATTTTGCAAAGCATTTTTATCTATAAATCAGACTAATGGCAAATATCTAAACATTTTTTTGAATAACATTTGTTATATTAAACGGTTCATTTTCGTTTATTAGATTATGAAGCAAAATCTTTAAGAAATCAATATATGTACAGCAAATTACGTATAGAAATCACACAAGATTAGCAATTTTTACAACATACTGTTCTATTCTGATTTAAGATATTTAAAACCCCATGTTTAGCATTAAGCATCGTCTCTAAAATTCGTAATCATTTCTCAGACTTAAAGCTATTGTTCTCACAGGGTTTATTATTTTACGCTCATTTATGTTTGAAATTTTATTTAATCATATTCTCTCAATGTTACAGATGTGCGACGTAGGGTCATAAAATCTAGGTTATGTTCTGTTAAGTTGTCATGATCCATTAGCGCTAATATTCTAACCTTTTAAGTTATTATTATTATTGTCTATACAGATACAGACAACTTTAATGTTTCGTACTAAAATATTAGTGAAGTGATAACATTTATCAACTATGAATATTTACAATCTCACAGACAATCAAATTATGTTCCGTTTAAGACAATAAAAATGACAGGAATAATGTTGTAACATGGACAGATACCGTTTGTGGTAAAAATAAGAGTACGTATTGTTAAATCGAAACTCATATTGAAAGTCTCGGATAAGTGTTTGGTAAAACCTAATTCTTAGAAGTGTTTAAATTGCCATATCTATTACTGAACAGCAATAAGATATGCAGAATATCAGAATGCATGAAAGTTATTTAGCGATTCAAATCTATCTTCTCCATTTAAATTGATTTATGAATATTGTACTTGTAGATTAAGTGGTAAATACTTAGCAGAGAGGTCGGTTTTACATTGATTACAGAGGAATTATTTCAATAAACTTACTTAAGTGAAGCCTCTAAATTAAAACATCCCAGGTCTTACTGAATGGTTATATACATAGTCTTGAGTAAATAAAACTCATTAAACCATTGTTAAGAATTAAAGGTAGTTTTAGTTGATTTCTGACCTCCTATTGATTGGATAATTCAAACTTAAAGATGACTCGTTGTTTCCGAAATTATGTTATAAATTAATTGTGTTCAGTTTGTAGTGTAAATATATAAGTTGTTGTTTGATCTAGAGTTTTTGGAACCAAATGAATTCGTTTTAAAAAGGTTAAATGTGTTGATTGTTTTTTTATATTCTTGGCATGACAGCAAACATCATACTAAAACTTTCATTGAAAAGTCCTATGAGAAAAATTGTAGTTCTAGTTTATCACATTTATTTAGATTATAGCTTTTACTAAATTGCTTTTCTTCTTGTCTCAGTCCATATCTTTCAAATTTGCATGTGATCTATTTACAATATATTTGAAAACTTATAACTTAAAATATTGAGCTTTCAGCCACGATTAAAACGCTGTTGCAACACTACATGGGCCCGATGTAATGCTTATTACGTAACTTATATTGCTGGTTTGAACATATGTTACATTTTCTTAATTCTTGAAATATGATATATGTTTCTTTCTTAGAAAGTATTAACCCATCGTCCCATTGTGTATCATTGTAGTAAAAGCTGTGCACGAACTTAATGTTAAACAATGGTACGATAAAATCTGATGCTGTTGATACGCAGTAATATGATATAAGTCCATTGTAAGCTGTCCTATACTATACATCACTGATGACGTTGTTTTGGCGTAATTATATCAGTTAACTCATATCAATAATATTAATGGGTATCATTGAACATAAGATAAAACAAATTGAGAAATATAGCGTTTCAAGTCCTTTGTTCATTTGAAATTTATCATAATAATAATAAAAAAATAATTCATCATGATGATAATGATGAAAAGACATGTATTACTACTTATAACATTGATGGTAATTTTCATTATGATACTTATGATAATAATATCAACACTTAGATTTTATTTTAAGAGGCAACATACTTGGATTAATTCAATCTTCCATGTGGACATCTTAGGCAAGATTTAAGAATATTTGATACTTTGATATACAAAATTAGATTTCTAGACGTATAAAGCATTACTTTTAATTAAAGTCGTAGGCACTGAACTGCAGTAGCAGAACATTTCATCAAGTAATATTTAAAAATTGTGAGTTCAAGTCTACAATCTAAAACGTTCTGAACTGTATATCCATAGCTTTAACGTAGAGCAGGTTCATTTCCATTGTATAATTTGATTATGTAATTATGATTTTGATTTTCTTTCGAGACTAACTCGTATTGACTTATCGTAAAATAATACTTCTGGGATACAAACAAATAGAAAAAGTATAATGGAAAAATATTTTAGGAAACACTAATATAAATTTGTTTTGAGTGATAATGTACAATGGTTATAACTATGCGAGAATGGGAATTCTATGATATACAAATATACTCTCCGAAGAAGACAATGCTAATATTTCATTTTATGGCAAACTTATTATTGTGGTATATTGCGTTAAGATCCATAATTTTGCCATTACGTTGAATCAATGATAATACGTTAATACGTAATGATTTTTACTTGAATCAATTTGGTGAACTGTATTCCAAACTGATAATGCCGCTTTTTATGTTTGATTACGCAATTTTTTGGCCAACAAAAAAGAATCCCTTCGAATCCACAACACTCTACCAGTGAGAGAATTCAAAACTTGTAGACACATTGGACCACTCGTATCACACTGACTTTGTCTCAAGTATCGTCAAATAAACTATGAAATGACGGGAAAAACGAAACATCTATGTTTTTCACTTTGGTTGATTCTTCTATAAAACAGAAAGCGATATGAGTTTAAAAGCATCTTTTTACAATTATTACTTATCATGCGATGCCTATTAATTGATTTTTTATTAATTAATATGTGAAGCTATTTTTTTGCGCATGGACCTTACAACGTACAACGAAGTTGGACCCCGTGGTAATCTCATTATGAAAACTCTGCAAAAACAAAAGTGTATACACTACTTTATGGACAGACAAAATAACAATTAGTTGAGTGAAATTCAAAGAAATGTAAGTTCGATGTTCTATGTGAAATTCTTGCGTGACATCAATAAAGATCATTAGTTGTATCAGTCAATTTATCAAAACATATCAGCTAATCTGGGTAAAAGCTTAATTGTACTGATATATTTATAAAGAGAGTGAATTATTGCTTTGTACTTTATTAAAGGTTTGTGTCGTTTCGATTGGTGACATATGGAATTATACAAGCAGTATAAAGCAAGTGGTGTTTTTACCGAACATTTTAGCTGTAAACGAAATGGATACTCTGCTTAAATACTCAATGTAATGCTACAGTCCCATAAACATAAAAATAGTCATGAGGGCACCGTACGGGTGCTGTGCGATCAAGCTCAGCAAGGACTCTTACGAACTCTTGCGTATCCCCGTGCGGACTGTTACGTTTTTACCATAGTCCGTGAGATGAGACATGGATACACGTATCAGTTTCAAAGTCAAATTATGAACACAATCGTGGCCGAGTATGGGTTAAACTTGCATATCTTCCAGCTACGGCTTCGTATGGGTGTGTTGTTATGTACCATGTGCGTACCGTCACCATGATACGCAATGCTTCCCATGTCCTACGACTGTCTGCACGTTCGGGTTCGCAACAAGCCACGATTTTATGGGACTGAGGAATTACAGTTTAGGATAACTGTTAAGTAAAAGAACATTCAAATGCTCATTGAAAACTTAAGGACATACCGGCTAAAATGTAAATACAATGCGATGGATAAAATGACAGCAACAAAATGAACTAGATTTAAGTATAAATGCATCAATATTACTTGGTTTATTGCTAATCAAAAAATGCCAATATATTTGACATTTAATTTTGACACATTTCAGTTGTGTCGACAGAAGTCAATTACTCTGTCAGGGGAATCTATAGGTACGTATATTAGAGAGTAGATAAAATGTTTCAATTAAAAAAAATAATTGAAAAATGTATTCGTGCCTCCAAATTTTTATCGTTATTTAGATATGTTATATGCCGATATTGCAATCTAAAGCAAAATGATTTTAAACGTGTAATCTGTATTTAGATTTATATAAAACGATGTTTTGCCATCTAATGATATATGTGGGTGTAAATTAGATTAGTTATTTATTGTTCAAGAAAATATTAAATTGTTTATTTAGCGTCATTGTGGTATTGGTAACAATATTTTTAGTTGAGGCAAATAAACCGGGTCGGTGGCGCAGTGAGTAGCGCGCCGGGATTTGGAATCTCGTGTCCAGAAGGGGGTACGGGCTCAAATCCCGCCTGGGGAAGGTTATACACTTCCATGAAAATAAGACAATAATGTCAAGTTTCCTCCATTAATAAGATATATGTAAAAGTCTCCGGACTTGTGGAAGGGTAGGTGAGTACTGGTTATAGACTGGTTATATAAGGGTTCAGGAAAGCTAGTTAGGTGCGCTGGACGCCGTAAAATGACCTTAATTGTGTTGACACGGCGTTAATACAAAACGTATAAATTACTCTTTACATAACACTTAAAAACAAATTGTTAGTATTTCATCTTTATTAGTTTTGATCTAGATATTATGACAATCATATCAAAAGCGTTCGTTGAACTTAGTGAACTATCGGTTCTTCTTTAAAACATTTTGATATTCTGATGCAAACTCAAATAAAAAGCCTTTTATCCACACTTCAAACATGCAATGCCAGGTTTAATTATATTTCTAAAATTTATGATTGATAAGACAATAAATTAACATTTCAAAAACTATTTGCACGTCATTGTTTCTTTATTTAGAAAAGAACGATCAATACATTCAGCAATCAAAACGAAAGTCTGAAAGCGTAAAACGCTAATAGATTAACCTGGGTCATGCTCTGATAAACTATCAGATTGAATATTAGCCTGTTGTCAATTTAAAACTCCTAACATTACCCTGCTTGCTTTTAATATACTGTCATCATGTATAGTGCGAACAAAAAAACAAAACACTGTTTATAATAACAATACAATGAACTAACCCACGACGAGGGATGCCCAGGATAACTTTCAAATAAACAATTGTGATATGTTTTAATTGTGTCTTAGTTGTTGGTATAATGGAAAGCGTTCTACCATAACAAGCATGATTTACCAAGTGGTGGTGTTTATCAACCATGCTAATTTTGTTAAAATGAGGTACACAAATTTTATTTCCATTACTGCTTACCCCTGAAATGAATTGTCTCATTTTAATGTTTACCAAAACACATTTTGTTTTTTTGTACGCACTATAGGAATAGCGTAAAAGTATTTTAAGAAGATACACTTTGGCAAATATTTTGACTATTATGATTAACCTAAAAGGTATTTTATCATCATTAAGATTTTATATGGAAGTGTTGATTGTTTTAGATATTGAGCATCAACATTCGATCAAATAAGATCTGTGTGTTGTACACAAATTGATAGGATCCGACAAAATAAAAGATATTACTAAAATATATTACAAACCAAACGATGGCTTTGTTAACAGTAAAAGGCTTGTTGTTTAAACACTTTAGGCGTAAAAATTTAACCATATTTCATTTATGGTTTGTCGCTGACAATGTGCTTCGTAGTTTATGTCCGAATAATAGCTAAAATTTCACTCTTGTGCCGGTGTTTTATCATGATAAAGAATTTCATCATATGTCTTTGCAAGCACCGTACAAGTCAACTTATTGAGCATTTTTTTTTTACTTTATCGAAAATCATTTTTCTTGTGATAAATCGCATTATTCGTTATTTTGCTATATTTTGAGTATGATTGGTGTTAGTTGTTTGAAACTGATCTTGTTCATTGTCGATCTAAGAAATGGAATACACGTAGTTAATTCCGTGACAGGAACAGTTTCTGTGTACAACTTTATTAGTTTGGTCAGACTCATTATTGTGTATGTGATCATATCATAATAGGTGTATTTCTCTTTAAACGAAATCTTATTAGATAAAATTAAAACATAAAACTATTTTAATACACTTATGCAGCGTATCAGAAACTCTCTGTTATAAAACAAGCCAAATATCGTACTCAATTATTAAAATTATTAACTATTGCGTAAATACTCAAGCAATCACAGCATTTCAATGTTTTCTGTTTTAAAGAGACCTTATTTATGGAAACGGCAGTAATTATTACATAACTGGGGATATGTTTACGACTACGTTTTGTCAGTCTATCAGATCTAAGTTCTTGTAAGGGAAAGTTGTATTGAATAATTTTCGTCAGGAAATCACAAAATTGAAAACATTTTGCATTATTATTGCATGCAGCTTATAATTACTGAAGAATTCATTTAACTCCATGTGAATAAACCTTAATCTTGTGTTATTATGGATTACTTTTGATTGCGCAAAAAACTAAGCAAATAATATTAATGGAATGAAATCAATTTCGCTTGTTTGACAACTGTGAATTTTGTACATGAAAGCATATATAACAGATCAAAGGACTTATGTCTGTTTTAGACAAAATAAATCCTGTTACGAAGCAAAGTACAATAATGAAATATAATTAAGAAACATCTTTGATATATTTATCAATAACATTGAACTAATTTAATTTTGTTCAAAATAAGTCTCATATAATTCAGAGAGAAATCAGACATTACATTTAACCATAATGCTTACACAAATATGTAGATCTTGTATCAAAGTAAGTTAAAAATTTAACTACAAACTAGGTTCAGGAGGGTTAACATATATCAAATAATATATCTAGTGCTATATTATCTGACATAATAAATATTAATAAATTGTAATAGCAAGGACAATTTTAAAGGTGGTTATCGTGACAAACACTTATATTCAGACCATGTTGCCGCAGATATACACAAATAATGTACGTCGGAAGCATATTTTGTAACGATATTACATTCTTTTCCTCATGCGTGAATATTATCTTTAACTTGTTTTAATTGATTATGTTTTTGTACAAGGTAAACACCTATCTCACAATCATTTCACTTTGGTTTTCTATTATCACATACAAGAAATGAAGAGATGAAATAGAACATAAAGGACGATAGAAAGCTTTTCTTCAAATTATTAATTGAGAACTCCCAGATACACTTATCTCAGCCTTCTTGTTGACAGAGTTATTGACATCTGTAGACACAAATCAACTATACGGAAGCATCTAAGAAACATTCAGGTTGATTATATTTTCTCCTTCACAAGCCCTACCGCAAGTGATAGATTGATAAAATGTTATTTTTTACAAAGCTGTCTTTTTACATTACAGCATACTTTCTTAATATTCGTACAGAGCAATGTAAAGATATTGGATATTTAGATGTGGTTGAACTAATGTTAACAAGCATGATTGTTAAACTTATAAATAATTATATATGAGCTTCATTGGAAAGCACATTCCCTAATTGCTGATCAATCAGTATGGTGTCCCAAAGGACCCAGCAATTTAAGTGTCCTTGTTCGCTCAATCAAACCATTATACGTAATTTACGTATCAGCGCATAATTTATAATCAAAAGATATTAGTAGCAATAACAAATTGCTCGACAACATTAAGCACTCCTTCAAAAGCGGTTATAGTTTCAGAGGTCAATATGCTATGCCTAAAGAAGTAGATTCGCTCAGAGTCGTGCAACACGTAATATAATTCAATACCACATTGAAAGAATAAACACATACAAACTGCATTGCATTAAATTTTCATTCAATCTTATGTAACTTTATACTCATTCCATTTTTAAATCTGACAATATAAGTTGACGGTACATGCATGTGATTTGAATGCTCAAACACACATCATGCATAAATAACAACAGGAAAAGCAAATTGCGTCTTAACTTCGAATATATTGCGTGCTGGTAAAAAGACTGCTTTCTTCTGTAACAAAAGGAAGAGCAAACTGCGTCTTAACTTCGAATATATTGCGTGCTGGTAGAAAGACTGCTTTCTTCTGTTTCACTTCCACCAAGTTGAAAGAATGAATTTAGTCCACACGCAAAGGACTTATTGTCCAAGTCTTTTCATACCGAAAACTGATATGGTACTAAATTATTTCAATATTAAATGCTAATAAATACTTTAGAATTTTATAGCGACTTAAATTATTAAAGCCCAATTTCAGCTTTATATTTCAGATCATTTTATTCCACCGAGTTCACCGAGGAATATTAAACAACAATCTGATTAAAAACCGAGTTACACGAAAATTAATAAAAGGTGACTTCTTCTTGGAATGGTAAAAGAATCTGACTTTAAAATGACATTTTTTACATATTTATATTTAAAAAATCATTTTGTGTTTCAAGAGGAACACGGTTGTAACAATTTACTTGTTCAACAAAACATATGAATTTGTCTTTAATAAGCCATTGGAGGGTCACAGTTGTAACATTATACGCAATGACAAAACAGAATAGAAATAGGTCTTAACCTAGGCCAAACCTTAACAAATACTGCATTTTATATATCTTACTTTGATACCACATCATATTCCGATAAGTTTTAGAAAAAAATACGTTTGATATAAAAACATTTCTGATAATCTAAATAAGTTTTGACAAAACAAACCAACTAAATACATTAACTTCAATTACATATTTACTGTGATATTATCAAGGCATATCATTATTACCTGATCTATATTTTCCTCTACTGTTTTCAATCACAGCCAATTACAACATTTGTTATATTTCAGAAAAGCTTTCCTTTATAATGTTTCTCTTATATAGGAAAATATATGTGATGATTAGCTTGATACTACAGTTTGCAGTTCACCAAGTACTATTTAAAATGGCTATTTTAGTTTAATTGTAAACGTTCATAATCAGTTACTATGGATTGAAAACCAATGGTCTACATTAATGATACACAGAATTATAAAAAAATACTTGAACCAAAATGAAGCGTCGCTGAGTGTACCGATTTTAATATAGTGAATCATTTACACTGATACATTGTGAATGGCAATTTGGATCACATTAGTTTAATGCAGATGTGCAGTTTTTTCTAAGCAAATCATGTACATGAATAAATAACACAACGTTAGAAAATGGATTCTCTAAAATATTCTTAAATCGAAACCCTTGTGCTTAAATGACACGACACAAACATCATTACATGGGCAATCAAAGCTTAGAAATAAAAAAGTAGATAACTCTTTTCCTATTATTTTTAACTTCAAGCATTACAACGTGAACATTGCAGAATGTATGTTGACTTAAAACTTTACAAAGAAACATAAAAAATGAAGTTTCGATTTGTTTCGTTTTCAACAACAGCTAAACCAGTGCTTAGACACTGACTAACGTATTGTAAGGGTTATGACTTAATAGAAACAAATGCATAAGCCCGACATTTGAACAAGTTACTTAATTGCTTTTTTGATTTTTGAACATTGGAAAGCAAAATAATTCTTTGGCCTACAAACATTGCTCCATACAAATATTGTTTTTAACTATCAGCACTTCCTCTACTCTTTTTTTCTTGTATACATCTTGTTTCATAGAATTAATGTTAAATACCCCGAGTTTAAGTAAAATTTAAAACATCGCCGACAACTCAAGACGTGCGTATGAAATACATGTATGTCCTTCAGAGTCTACATAAAACATTAGACAAACGACCTTACATTATAATTAAACATAAAATCTTTTCAGTCATAAATACTCAAAGGACTTGATCTGTCTGTTTGCTTATATTTCCATGATTTATTTCCATATTATGTAACTGATGGTATCATAAAAACTAATGGCTTAGATAGCCTAATAAATATTTGAACAGCAATCCTAGATACCATCAGTATATAAAATGTCTGTGTTATATCAATTGAAGGTATCTCTACTCTAAACGCTATGACTTGTTTATTTATCTAGTAGTTTTAAAATGCGTTGAAAGACAATATCATATAAATCAAACGTTAAAAGTATTAAAATATATATCAAATATATAAAAGATATAGATGTAATTTTGTGAGACACTTTTGTTTTATTAATCATAAGGTTATGTCGACCTTCATAAATGATAACATATAAATCAGTAGTTTCATGCTTATCCAATGAAATAGTTTTTTGAAAACAATTAATGACTCTTCTCGCAAGTTTAATAAACAGTAAATTTGCTCTTCTTATAAGAAGACACGTATGCATCAATAAATTCATAAGGTCAATCAACACGCTTATATTACTTAGAAAATGCCAATAAAAGCGTCAATAACCGGAATACAAAAATATCATAAATTCCCAGAGTGCACGAAAGCAACATATTCTAATTAAATACACAATAAAAATATTCTCAAGCCACTGATCTTGAGTCTTATCCTGCAATAAATTATCACGAAACAGACAACTTACTTAATATTGTTGACGTTAAATTTTTACTTTATCATATAAATGGTGTTAAATGTTGATTAAAATGATATCTTGCAAAATATCTGAAAGTTATTACAAATTTATTATCGAAGTTATGGAAGATAAGTCGACTTAAGAACGTGTTATAAGACTTTGTATTGAAAAACCTTCATTCTATGGAGGTAGGTATTGCGTGTTGATATCAGACGATTCACTAACCACAGACTTATCACTACAAGTCCTCTAAACTTGCATGCTATCATCGTATCACACATAATGACATCCAACGTAAGGAACGAGAATATATTGCATTATACGAAGCACCTATATACTATTGTATTAATCATACAGGAAATAGCATCAAGCATTGCTGACATGATAGTTTATCAAGTTACTGGACATTAACTTGTAAATTTCGGATAATTCTAGACATAAAAGGAATGCCATAGCTAACATTGACGCATGAGTTACGTTCATGTTTACCACTTATACTGTTGTACTTTATTCATTTCAAGTAATTATGTTTACCAATGTTATGACAAAATGAGAGATGTTTGTGCACGTGTTAAAAATGAACCTGTTCGTCAAACAGCATTCTTAAAACTCATTAATAACCAAAATCAGCAAACAACAAGGTCGAGGTTTTTTATGTCATTTACTTTTTCTTAAAAAACTAATTCATACAATAGTTCATTTGACAATGACGTGATTATATCATTAGAAGATATGAACGTACATTGAAAAGCTTAGAGAAGAACGAAGATACCATCTCGTAGATATTATTGTTATTTTGTTTGTTACTTTGGATTAGGTCTAGAAAAATATTAAAACTTGTCCTAGATGCTTTTATATTACCACCGAAACTTTCAATATATGTCTACATAGAAAATATAAGCAGATCTTATTGGTTCGGGCATTAACTAAAGTCGCAAAACAATATATTTGAGTACCAAACTTAAAATAGACCTAAAGCGCCAAATAAAAAATTTGAAAAATGCTTTGTATTTGTCGTTGTGATGTTTCTCTTATTCTACTGTTATATTTTAAACAAGAAATTGACAATGTATTACCTTAGTGGCGTCAATTTTCTTGTAAGGTGTACATGACATACTAGAAAAATGTAATATTGTCTGATACTTCAATAGATTCATCATGTTATTTGAATGTCAGCTTTGAAGACATATGAGAAATCAAGATAATGATTGCAACTATACTGATGTCAGTTAAGATATCCCACCAGTGCAAGTGAAACCCCGTCAGCTAGCAGACACATTGATAAAATTTCGTACATAAATAAACAAGAAAATCAAGCTTGAGAATTATAAAAGAAAATAGTGTATGCTTTAAATCTCAGATTGTGGTATTTGTTTGAAGTGTAAATACATTGATTTATATATGTGTGGCTTCATTAATTTGTAGTAAATCATGAGTTAACACGACATTTAGTCAATGTGTTTGGTCAGTTTGAAAATGAAAATTAATTGAATGTCGTCTTGATCAATATCTAATTATTAACAAATTATTCACGTTGGATAAAAAAACCAAAGCCCGTTTATAATTAAATAACTCTTTCGATTTTTCTATAGCTCATTTTTCAAGGTCTTTTAATTAAATTCGAGAATGATTAATCACAGTCACATCGTTTATAGTGTTGTTGTTTTTTCAAATTTAATTTAGTTGTTTATTATTTCAAGACTATACTCAGTAAACTCAGTAAATGAACACAAGCTTGTGAAATATCTCATAGTTCTCTTTAAATATAAATTTACTAAATAAATTACTGACAAAAGCTAAGTCGTGACTTTAGACTACAATCTATTAAATAGAAGTTCTAAAGACAGTATGTTACCATATTTGTTTCAAGCAAACGATTTGATAATATAAAACAAGCTTTAACATAACTACTAATGATTGGGCCTATACATCTCTTGTGATATCAGAATCATTAATAAGACATGCAATTGAACATGAGTGTTATAAACTTATACCTAATTGCTCTTTAAGCTTTCTTAACTGACATTTATTACTACACAGGCCTAATTTATCAAACTCTCGGATAAACGCTATTTAAAGTTAAAGTAAAGTTCCTTCATTTCAGTAGGAATTGAAAAAAGTGTTACAAATTCAAATTGTGCAATATGTTAAATAAACACTTGACCATTATTAAGTTAGGAAGATTAATTGTTTTGTCGCCACAACGCAATCAAACTGTCGACGAAAATAAACAAATATTTTCATTTAAGTAAAACTAAAAATGAAAATTCAACTACGGTGCATATTGCTCGTCATATTGAAACCGAAATAAAAATTAATTCAACATGTCAATTTTTGACCATATGTGGAGCATTGTATTACATAAACAAATTATATTTAAAAGCGGATACTTTTTGACAGATCTCACCGTGTGGGTATTTTGTCCATACATAACACGAAAGCTCATCAAAAACGGAAAAAATACATTCATCTAAAAGCATAAACAGAATAATGAATACCCTTAAGTTTGCCTTTACAAGTCGAATTTTTTAATTAAACTAATGTTATACATTTTCCGCTGACGAAAAAATCTTACCAAGATATTGTATTTTTTCCGTTCAATAAATTATCATGCTACAACTGCACGAAAAGATTATGGCAAAGTGACATTTTCACATCTAGAAGTATAAATAACTATCGTCTATAGCATGGTGTAAGTATTGTTTAAGACAAGGGAAATCTTACAAAATGAAACAACTCCGGTCTGTTTGTGGAACATACATTATACATTCCTCAAATGGTTTTAGTATAACACAATGCTTTGTAATACATGCGAACATGGCGATTTACGAAGAAGTGTTGCTTGACATAGACTGGACTCATTTTAAATCAAGCAAAGCATAAGTGATTTGTTTGAAAAAAAGTATACCAGATATATTGATGTTTTGAATTTTTGATTAGACATACGCATACATTTAATATGGTTTAAATGATTACTTGTCTGGCCGAGAAATAATGTACAATGAAAAACACTACTTTAAATACAGAGAAATCTTCTCTAATAGATAATGGCTTCATGTATGGCATCATTGAATGCTCGAATAAAGTAGAAAATTTAAAAGAAACACAGTTAAGTTTACTTAACAATCTCATAGAATACATAAAAACATGTGTGTACGTACTGCTTTTCTCATTGGAAAATAATCTGTTAGAAGTAAACATATCCCCAGTTGTGTAATAATTACTGCCGCTTCCTAAAATAAATTCCTATTAAAACAGAAAACATCGAAATGTTGTGATTGCTTGAATAGTTACGCAATAGTTAATGCAATTTCATAATTGAGTACGCCATTTGGCTTAAAATGTATTTTATTTGCTTGCTAAATAACAGAGAGTTTCGAGATGAAACACTGCATTAGTGTATTTAGGTAATTTCCTGTTTTAATTCTATTTAATGAGATTTCGTCTAAGAGAATTACGCCAATTATGATATGATTACATACACAATAATTAGTCTGACCAAACTAATACATTTGAAAACAGAAGCTGTTGTTGTCGCGGAATTAACTTTTCCATTTCTTGAATCGACGATAAAACAATATCAATGTGAGTCAACTAACATCAATCACACTCAAAATATAGCAATAACAACCAATAAGGCAAGTTATCAAAAATAGGAAAAAACGATAGATGAAGTAAATAGATTTACTAAATAAGTTGATTTGTACTGTGTTTTCCAAACAGGTGGTGAAATTCCTTATAATAAAACTTCGGCGCAAAAGTAAAAAATTTTGCTATTAATCGGACATAAACTACGAAGCACATTGTCAGCGACAAACCATAAATGCAATATGGCTAAATTTAAACATCTTAAGTGTTTATACAGCAGGCCTTTTACTGTGTACAAAGCCATCAGTTGAAGCTGCAGAATTTGCACCCGGAAGAAGTCGTATAGGTTTGATAGTTTGAATAAATGGTAAAAATTCATTTTCTAAAATATAAATTAGACATTTTGTCAAGCAATTATAATGATTTATATTATAACCAAGTTATGTAAGGCTTTTTTATAAGTCATATGATGCAATAATGTACGGAGTATGGTACTTCTTAATTTGTTAAATCAAGACATACATTTAATGATATATCATACTACAGAGGATGTTTGTAAGAATTATGAACACCGCCTATGTCAAACTGATACATGGATTGTTATATAACGGACATTTAGAAACGGTAAACAATCGTATAAAAATCGTTTGCAAATCGTGTTTAAATCGTGACAAACCTTGCTTGACCGAGTTTATCTGTGCTTTATTCATACAATGTCATATTACATTCGAGACTTACTCGTGCCAACTAATTCCCAGGCACGGTTAGAGCCCAATACTCGTACCAGTCAACTCGTTTTACTACTAAGTCATATATCAAACAACATTTTATTCTGCAAAATATTTTATTTTGTTGAACAGCTCGAAATATACGTCAATGAACCACGTTGAAAATCATTATGTTAATTTTCTTTTCCAAGACCTTCGACTCATTGATTATCGAAATATGGAATCAGCCAAATCACCAAGATTCGTCTGTTATAAAGCAAAAACAAACTGAAACTGATGCTGTATGAATGGGCTATCATTAATCAGTTAATAACATTGGTTAATAGACAGATATACCGTTATTGTCTGTTATGATGTAAATGTTTAGATTTTTCATGCTAGAAATATCGATCTTTGTTCCAAAAAACCCTATACACCCCATTAATTATCATCTGTTCATGAATTATATTTGTTAAATATAGTATATAATAATAATTTATCACTCTGTGATTGAAAGTAGTTTTACTTATCTTTTTATAAAGGTTAAAATAATAACTGGATTTTTTTATTAAAATATTTATTACATTTCCTTGTTATAATGTTGGTCAGTGTTTGAAATAGAATGCTAGAAGAAATTACATTAAAGGCTCAAGGGTGTAGTTCAGTTGATTATTTAACACATACTTTCAAACAAATGTCACGATATATGTTAAAGAAGAATTCAATTAAACTTTCTAAATGCTTATCATTTACGACGAAATAATAAACTACTATATGCCGTTCCATTTGACAGCATTTACAATGATTTAAGTAATAATAAAACTTTCTTTATTACAAATATCTGACCAGCGTTGGTATAATAAATATATTACACTCATGAAGTTTACTAACAATTTACTGTACTTTACGTGGCAAAGTAAATTACTTTAATTAGTTGTACGTTTTAAGAGACGCATTATTGTTGAACCTTTGTCACCCGGGTTGAAAGCGCTGTTGGTAGCGCGCCGGGATTTGGATTCTCGTTTCCCGATGGGGTACGGGTTCGAATCTTACCCGGGCAGGCTATACCCTTCTATGAAAATATGACATTAATGTCTAGTTTCCTCCATTGATTAGATAATATGGAAAAGTTTCCGGTCTTGTGGAAGGGTAGGGGAGTACTGGTTACAGCGGGGGTCCTGAAAAGCTAGATTAGGTGCGCTGGACGCCGTGAAATGACATACATTGTGTTGACACGGCATTAAACCCAGTTATAAAAAGATCTATTGTCATGATATACAACCTCAGGAATATTTCTTAATTTTTAAGACAGTAATGACATCTTCAAGTTTCCATTTTAACTTCATAGTACAACTATTTTTTGTTGTTGTATATACGTTTGACGCTCCTTTTTATAGTGATAATCGTTAAAGATACCTTGTGCATCTAAATCTTTATAGTTATTGCGATTCATCAGTTCTAGAATAAGAGTCACATTCTGTATTAAGAAGCGCATTTTATTTTTAGTTATTGTTCGGAAGACCATAGCGAATACTGTCAAATTTAGGAGAACAGTGCTCTCTTCCATTTGTTTAGTAATCAAATTTAATTTAATCGAGTACTGTCATTCCGTATGTTGCGAAACGAGGTAAAATAAAGCACATGTTTAGATCGAAGAGATGTTTTTGATATTTTTTCAAAAAATTGATATTTATACATCATATTGAAGGAGCATCTGGGACAGTTATTGTAAAGTAAAATTTAGAAAATTATACAATGTAACTTTGTATTAGTTTGTTTTCGTGTTTTTCGCAAAATTGCCTTATGTTGTGAAGATCATTTTAAGTATCTTTATTTTAGATGCAAATTACTTTTACTTAAACAAAATTCATTAAACACACAAACTTGTTCTATCTATTCGTATAACAATAACTGATTAAATGTCCAATGTGGTTCAATTGTATGCACTTACTTTTGTTGTATGTCTGTCTATACTATTGTAAAATTGTTCTTTGAATTGGAAAATGATTTTAGTCTAGCTGGTGCAGTTACAGTTCAGCGTGTAGATGAGTGTACGTATTCTTGGAGTAAACCTTAGAAACATGTAAAAATATTTCCAATACAATTAATATATTTTAAATTGTCATATTCAAAGTTACAAATGGTGTTAAGATTGGTCCAATACATCTCTTTTGTTGTCTAATGTTGACTTGTAGCGTATGATTAACTGTCATTTTACTCACTTGATTAATAATCTTTGCGTTTAAATGGTATTTTATTCTAGACGTAATGACATCGTAATGGCCAATAATCAATAAATAATTTCTAGGAAAAAGATTATAAATTGATTACAACACGATGGGAGTACACGTTTAATTGTTAAGCCTGGGGACATTAATTTTAGGAAAATTGAACTCATTTGAGTGCTTAGATTATAAATCTTGTAAACAACGTGGGTTTAATCAATTTAACTTGACGAACTTTATTAAGAACTCTAATGATTATCAAAATAATTACAGCATGGGCTGCTTTATTCTGAATAAAGATATATTTTATATAATGAGTTTTTAAGTATGACGATTTAGTTCACATGGCCTACAAATTGCCTTAACAGAATACGATATGTAAACAAAAAGACACGTGTTTGAAATAATAACTCAAACATCAAGTTTGTGTAGCTCATAGAGCTTTCTTTAACGTTAAAACAACAATTTCCACTTCACTTGACTGTGACTCCAGTATGAAGTTAATAGAATAGATAATGTAGAAATAGCCGCGATCGTGGCGTAGTGGTTAGCATGTCTGACTTCGAATCCAGAGATCGCTGGTTCAAACCCGGTCGCGGTAGGTCATACCCTATACATGTGTTGTCGGCCTCGTGGTAGGGTAAGTTAGTACTGGTGATAGAAAAGTGTCCAGGAAACCTATAGTAGGAAGAGCTGGCCGTCGTATATATGATCTAAATATGTGTTGAATACGACGTTAAAAAAGAAAAAAATAATCTAGAAATACACGCTCCCTGAACTGTCTATTGTACAATTTAAATATGTTGTATGGGTTCATCATATACCAAATGTCACGTCTAGAAAGCTGTTTGTCTACGTTTTTCATATGTTATGAAAAGGCAAGAAATGATTTGACAACGCTTTATGAAATCTTACCGACATTCTGAAAATAAACAACCTTGTTGACATCATCAATAAATTACATTTTGCGTAAATAAATAATTGAAAAGAAAACTTATAATCTGTTAGATGAGATTGTGTAATCATTGGAAATCTAAACAATTGTCTGTGAAATTTGCTTGTTTATGATATATCAATTTGTCTCGTAATACACTCTTAACTTATGATCTGTAAGACCTGCTTATTTAATAATATATCAAATTGTCTCGGGATACATTAAAAAATGATGGTCTGTGAAACTTGCTTGATAATATATATATATATATATATATATATATATATATATATATATATATATATATATATATATATATATATATATATATATATATATATCAACTTGTCTCGTAATTCATTCTGATGCTGTTTTCTCGAACAAAGTAAAGGCACTTTCTCAAGATTCATGACAATACGTGCATTTAAACACTTACAGCTGCCCCTACAGACAAACATATTATCTATAACGTAATATTTGCATGTGAACTTGACTATATCATATAAAATAACCATACATAATTTATTAACTTGTTTGCAGATGTATTTACATTGCTATAAAGAGATATTTCATTATATTGCACCACATGGCATTGTATTGCTTTACATCGTATCGTACGACCACCTCCACTTCAGTTCCTTTTACACAATAGAACTTGTTCGTTTAAGTTTACCATTAAATTAAAGACACAAATAAGTGAAATGCATGTAGTAATTTTTTTAGACTGTTAATTATTAATTCCCGGTTTAATGCAAAAGCCATAAACATGTTCCCTCAAGATCTTGGCGTAACAAATTTTACTCAATCGTAATATAATTCCGGTGTTTTTTTCAGCCGTGTTAGTTAAGCTTTCATTTGTTGTACATGTAAACCATTTACATTTTGTCTGTTGACAACAACTGCTTACTTCCTTGCAAGGTGTGAAAAAAATGGAGATATAAACGTTCTACGAAACTACTATATTGATAATTATGTTGTTAGTTGTAAAAGCAACAGTATATGGTATTACCACATACTGTCAACTTTCAAAGAACATATCTCAGGATGATGTAAAGCAGACGACACTAATCCACATATAAGATGGCAAGGAAATTAATACTTCTCAAGAAGTGTCTTATTATAGCCGTGTTTAATGGAAACAATTGTAATGTCTGTATAAGGTCACGATGTTATCTCATCGGTTTAAAATGGACAATGGTTTTATTACATTATATGTATAACCTTGTTTGAACCCCGGTGGCAATATTTTTGCCACCATTACAAGTTGAAAACCCCTAAGGTTCTTGTTTTTGTGATTTGTTTTTGGTTTCTTTTATATAAACGAGTTAACAAATCGAATGAGTCAAACTCTTTGCTTTTTGTCTGAGTAGGAGGTCTGTGTTTAGTTTATCTTGATTTGTCATTTTTGTTATAGACTTGACACACATCTAATCCGGATTATTTACAATGTCCCCATATCATTTACCAACATTAACCTTCTGGCATAAAAAGTGAATAGTTTATAATAAGTAAATTGACTAAGTTCAAAGGATAAACAAATCTGATATTGACATGTTTTGTCTCTAGTGCAATTGTTTGGAAGACTTGATGTCAGAACAACGAAAGTGCAGACACTTAATTACCAGCAGACTTCCGCTTAAATTATCAATTGTCTAACTAATATACTTTCGGTCTAGCCAGCTTCAGACATTAACATATTATTTTAAGTAGTGGTAATATTTTCTGGTGTTCTAGGCTAGCATTACACCTTTAGAGTTGTGACCTTTATGCTAAAATATTAAGGGTTTAATCAGATGTTTCCCTTGTATATTCTTCAAATAGTTAGGTCCAATTAGTTGGATTACTCAGATTTTACCCTTACTTTTCTATGTCAATTTGCCAAACTTAATCTTACATAACTTTTTGTTAATCCTTTAATTTGTTTCAAATTCAAGAGCTAAGTATTTTTAGGGTAAAAAACTATCTAAACTTCATCACTTTTGTCAAAAGCTTCATTTATTATTATTATATGATATTAGATCAAATATTTTGTTATCCTTACATAGGACTTCAATGATAAAATCTGAGGATTCAAACTGTAAGAACCAACTTACCAATTGAATTGCTTCAGATTTTATCAGGGAAAGATAAATGACAGAAGTCCCATGGGACTTCAAGGTTGTGTCTAACATTTTTAATTAAGATAGACTTAAATAATTGTGATAATAACATCATGAACTGAAACGAGAGAACGAATACGTCCACTAGTTTTTGATATATTTGAATTTGGAACGTTAATGAAAATAGTTTGATGGCAAAGATGCAATGCTACAACAATGACTTGAAATAAAGCAATATGGTGAACATAAACTCATTTATTATAATCCCTTAAGATTCAATAAAACCTCATAATCAACGCCTTTTCGAAAATAATTGTAATAAATTAAGTTAATGGAAATAAGTTTAGGTCTTTAGTTTTTTACTAATATATTATGTATTGCAATTTAAAATCTAAAAAAAAAACAAGAAAAAAATCTCAGCTTTTTGTCTTGAAAGTACATGCATTTTTTAGCTTTAATGATGATATTGGTTTATAAGCAACAATCAGTAATTAGAACAATACATGTAGATACTTAATTTGTTGTTACAAAAGGTGAATTATATATATGTAGACACATCATAAAAAGAGATTAATATCTAGGACGTATGTGTCTAACTATGATTCCTTTAATGACACAATAAATAGAAGTTTTATAATGACTTCCAGTTACATTGACTTATTATGTCAGTATATATTGGTCTCTCGCGAAAGCGATCATTAGTGAAACTAATGAAAATATGGATGTAAAACACATCAGCAACAGGTCATTTTAGTTACCAACTTCATGCAACACAAAATTGCGCGATATGACCTTTCTGTGTTGTTGCGCCGTAAAACCAAAACAAACAAACAAACAAAAGCAAGACATAATTACTATTCAAACTTAATCAATATTGAGTTTGCATATTTTAGACATCCTGTTTCGCTAAGTTCGTGTTTTAGTAACGCTGTTTCTTTATTTTGATCGTATAAGCTACAAAATAATATTTTAGAAATAAAATGCATTTTTAGATAATTTGTTTTATCTAGAGCTACCTACAGGTTGTTGACATAATATACTCTATCATCTAGGTCATATATCAGAACTAATGTCACATAGTAGTTAATCATGTGACGGAGATAGATGTATATTACCGTCGGAGTAATGACTTTCTATAAATGGTACGATATGTCACAAGGTCTGGGTAACTGTCCATTAACTCCAGTTAATGCAGCAAATTATAAGATAATACTTAGCTAATACCTATTTAAGGTTGGTTGGTACCTTACTCGGAGAAAAAATCGAAAAAAATATTATGTACTCCGATTATGTTATAAGTTGGCAGGCATACACCTTCATGCTTCTTGTTTGTTTTTCTGGTAACCTTAGCGACGTTGTCGTTCTTTTCACTACGTCATGGACGTCACAATGGTTCGCGCTATAAACAGGCATGCATGTACATTAAACCCACATATTTAAAATAATGAATGTCCGAGCCCAATGATAATTATACCAAAATGTTTCTGAAATGTTGTTGCAAACAATTTATTTGTTCCGATTATCTAAATATCTCGTCAGGAGTACAGATTTTACATTTCATCACTGAATTCAGGGTTTTCACGTCTATAGGTTTCTCCAACTGCCGAGTTTTAACGTTTATTTTCATATTAATGCAGAACGGTGGTCAAATTATTATCACGATTTTTGAAAAGTACACACTTTATATGTCATTTTAATGCAATAAAAAAGGGAAGTGAACGTTCTCAGTTTTTCACAATTTCGCGTTCAAAGAAAAATTACCATCATTGCAACGACGTTGCGCTGACGTTATGATTAAAACATTTGTTGCAAAAATAAGTAAAAGCGGACTTCTATTGACTTATGTTAAATTAATTTTGAACAGATCAGATGCTGAGAGTCAAAAGAAATTAATTAATAACAGGAAAGAAACTATAAAAATTAATTTACAAGAAAATTACATACATAACCCAAAATCACAACGTCAGCGCAACGTAATATTAACGTCGTTGTTTTGAAGGTAATTTTACTTTGAAAGCGATATTGTGAAAAACTGAGAACGTTCACTTTCTTTTTTTATTTCATTAAAATGACACAAAAAGTGTGTAGTTTTCAAAAATTGCGATAAGAATTTGACCATCGTTCTGCATTAATTTGAAAATAAACGTTATAACTCGGCAATTGGTGAAATCTTTTAGACGTGAAAACCCTAAATTCAGTGATGAAATGTACAATCTTTACGACTGACGTGATATTTAGATAATCGGAACATAATATTCGTATGCAACAACATTTCAGAAACATTTTGGTATAATTATCTTTGTCCTCGGACATTCAATACTTTAAATATATGGGTTTAATGTCCTTGCATGCCTGTTTTTAGCGCGAACCAATGTGACGTCCGTGACGTCGTGAAAAAAACGACAACGTCGCTAAGGTTACCAGAAAAACAAACAAGAAGCATGAAGGTATCTGCTAGCTTACTTTTATCATAATCGGTGAACATAATATTTTTTCCGTTTTTCCCTCCGAGTAAGGTACCGACCCACCTTAAGTGTTCCTTGTAACTTTTTCTGAATTGGTTCGGTTGACAATAATAGTAGGTTTGCTGCAACCTTTAGTTAATTCGGATAAGGGTCAAGATACACTTGAAAAATTCCAGTTGCTCAAAATAATATTTGTGTTCTTAAGCTGAATTTTCTAATCGAAAGAATGGTATAACTGATTGCAGAATGATATCTATATATACATGTATATGTATGAGTATTTTTTTTAAATGTTTTGTGATAATAATTGTTGATGTTGATTTTTTTCAAACCAAACAAACCCTTGAGAATAAAATTAAGTCTTGATTGTAATGCCAATCGCATGTTTTTATTATTTCACAAGGTATATTATTTCATCATACTGTGCTGTATCAACCGTATTAATTTTTAGTTCTGCATTCTCTACATTGGCCTTAACGCAGCTTTAATTATATTCTAACACAATTACGATGCGTCACTTGACTCTTATTTGGAAATAAAATTTTCTATAACATATTTAGTATATCGATATATGTGAAGTTCTTTCAAAACAAATCTACTATTAGTAAAAAAATATCGTAGGTCACATTTTATATTTCACATGAAAAATATTTATTTTTGACGAAACACCCAACAACTTCTGCGCCAATTAACGGACGAACAGTTAACAAATTTACGTTATCGGGTACCAATATTTCTGATAACCTCATGTCTTTACTGTTGAGACTGTTGATATACAAGCATCGAAAATAAAATCTATAACGAGACTTGATATTTCAGCTTACTTCCTAATATTATTCGATCCGCGAGATTACTTTAGAAGTATCTTAGTTATATAAATCTACGAAGTTTCACAATAATGTTTGTATGTAAAGATGCAATGCAGAAAAGATTTCTATTTATAACAAATAATAAAATTCTCGAACAATTGTTTTTTATTCGTTTTTATTTTTAAAACTAAATTCTCACAAAATAATTCAATAAAACAACCCATGACATAGAACAAGTGTTTGTCATTGTAAAGCAGCTGTTTTTACTTTCTGCACAGATTCTCATCACTTTTCAAAACATAACAAACAATGTGACGATCTGCCGTAATAAAAAACAGGCCAATATCTAATTAAGTTCAGTTATTTGTCAGTTGATGTCTCAACCCAGACTATCTTGCCAGGGTTAATTCAATATCGTTGTGATCGTATTGTGAACTTTCTCAGGGTAAGTCGAATATTTTGCCAGTCAGATATCGTCGTGTGTATATTTCTCAAGATAGATCCAATTGAGAAGTTTTGAGTGTCACTTAAAATGAAAGTAAAAAGAAATGAAAACAATATCAGGAACAGCACCAGTAATACATACATCAAACTCAGCCCTAAAAACAAAGACAAAGTTTTTTTTTAAATTTCAAACTTAGTAAGATTTTCCCCAAACGACACGTATATGCTACAATAAGAAAAAGACTGGCATTGTCATCCCACTAAAGGGTGTGGTACTTTGCCGTAATAAAGATCTGCAGTGGTAGGTCACCTCGGGTCCACTTTCTTTAAAAATCCATTCTCAAGAAAAGAAGTTATAAAAAAATTATATTAACATATGTCATATGTGCATGAATTATTGTGTTAGGTGTGATACATCACAAAAATATATGTATTATTCCCTCTATATGTTTGATAAAATTTCTATTCTTGTTATTGTCTTATGAACCCCTTTTTACAATAAAGACAGTGTTATTACAGTTTATTTAAGCATCACAACAACCGACTCATTATTTTAAAGAAATAATGGCCAAACTAAATTGTTTAATCGTAACATTTTATTTTTTGTCTAAAATACATATATTTTGTCAAAATTTCATAAATCCTAGAAAACGCATACAATGTATTGCTTTAGGGGTCCAAATGCGGTGCATTTTGTTTAGAACATGTCGGTTAACACTTATACTAGTAAAATAATAACATCATAATTGGTTTTTATTTGTAGTCGTAATTTTTTTATTGTTTTTATGGACTGAATTAATGTTAAGAATGTTTTTTTATGAAATCTTAGCCGAAAATAAGTGACCATGTTCGCTTACTTTAAAAAAATGTTAAGAAACAACATCATACTTGGTTTCATTGTATTGTAAATAGAATATTGTAGATTTATGCCAAGCAATTTTTATTATTGCTTAATAATAATAAAAATTGTCCATACAAGCGAACTGTAAAATGTGAGACTTATTGGTATCGTTATGTAAAACGTATCGTTTACTGTTTACGCGAAATTAAAAGTGATTTTTTTCAAAAGCAAGTTGGTTACCGGTGTTCTACTTTGTCAACATAATTATTTATGTTTATTTGCATAGCATATTTTTATGGGAACTCCAGGTAAAAAACTGGTTATAAAATATTAAATGTAACATACATTTCTTAAGAAAACACCAATACTCAAATGCTGTTTTTGCTTCTGAATATGGGTGTAAAATCATTTAGTACATAGTATGAGTTTTATAGATATAAATCAAGAACAATGCTATTAAATGCCTCATAGATAATGCAAATACAAATGACAATCTTTGACACAGTTAACAATATAATTATGTTTGGAACATTTTGCACTAATACAAAATCATTACTCTTGCTATACCTTCTGAAGTATGTGGTATATTTATGCAAACTTAATAGATGAAAACACATTTGTTGGAAATATCCAAGATCATAAATGCATTTTATTACGTTAACTGAGATAAATAAAATTGATGCTATGAAATATCCGTTTCTAAATTATTACAGAATAATTAGATTACTATAACGGGACATTAAGCCTTATTCCGTTGATCAAAGCAATTATACGACAGCACGTATACTACTTTGTACTTCTTTAAATGTGATTGTAACAGTAAGTTATCGGTTCAAAGACATTTAGAATATTGATTTAGCTAAGAAATTGCTTTTTTAATAAGTGTTATATGCCTATTATTTCCTTTAACAATGACATGAGTGCGTTGAAAAAAATCGTTTACTAAAACTGTCAGAAGAAATAAGTGGTTTGTTATTAAACCTGAACTATTTGACAATCATTGACGCTATTGCCCCAAGTATGCATTTAAATCGTCTAATTTAAAACACACCATACTGGCTGAAATTATCACGAACATGTTTTTTAAGAAGCTCGAGACTTTTTTTAAAATATTTATTAAAGTTCTAAAAATGGTTATATAATGTATGACTGATGGTTTCATACTTTGAATATATTCGTGTGTTTAGAACAGTAAGAAACTGATAACCCTTTGAGTGTATAAATTAGTGATCTGATGAATTATGCTGGGAAAATATTGTGAATTTTTAGACTTCATGACAGTAAATATATATAGCTATTACATCAAGGGAAATAGAGAACGTTTCTGACTTTGTACATTGCACTGATTCAATGACTTATATAGTGTCTGTTTGAGTGATAGTGCGGGTGTAAATGATGATTAAACGTCCGAGTGATTGATTGGCTGTAAAAGTAACAGTGCACTTGATTTATAGCTGTAGTTGCTGATTGATTAAATCAGTAAACAGTGAATGATTATTTTGAATGTACATGTATTGCGTGCTGCTCTGCTTCCGTTACTTACACATTACAAGATGACTACATGCTGACACTAGTCTTGTTAAGAAAACATCCATTTTTTCATTGATGTAATAACTAACCTTCAACTAGGTCATGTTGTTTTTGTAATGCATTTTATATAGTATTTATTACTGTCTACAGATTTACTGCCAATGGAAATGAACGCAATAGTACCAAATACACTTTATACGTATAACTATGTTACCGTCACCACTTCTGTTAAACATTCTGATACTATCATTAAAACATAACCAAAATAGTTTGATAAATGTGTGTGTTCAAAATCATCTAAAAGAAATGGGGTTTGTCATTGTCTATACATTGGAAAATATCAAAAGTTAATCTCGGCAATGTATATACAATGTATTACATAAAACAACATGTACATTACAATGTTAGACAACGAGAAGTTGTTATTCATAAAAAGACCGTGATGGTGTTTTCTTCTTGAACATATGTTTTATAATTTAATTTGATAATTTGACATTTTAATTATATCAATATTCTATCTTGGATTTAAAGATGGGATACTATTCTAGAATTTTGTGTATTGGTTTTGTTTATAATGCTTCATATCAAATTTATATGACAACATTATCAAAAACAATAAAACATATCCGTATAAAATAAAATAACATATATCTTTCGTATTCGACGATTTGAATATTCTTTATGACCTTTCAAATATTCCTAGTAAAGATATGCTAAAGGTATATACCAACATCGTGATGGTTTCGTTCTGATCCAAATCTAAATATATGAAAATATTTTAACACTATTGTGTTACAGAAGTAAACCTGTGTGCAAGTTTAAATATTGCGTAATTCTTTATCTATGCTAGAGACTTTTTTGTAAAGAAAATATTGTGACTAGAAATGATTATATCAACTTTATCACGAAATTATTATTTACTATTGGTAATGAACTCATTTTGCTTTTTTGCACTGTCAGTTTTTTTCCAATATACATTTATGTCAACAGAGCATATCTTTATCAACTTAGTCTCCAATGACAACAAAATCATGTTATGGACTAAGGATCCAAATCCTCAACAAAGATTTTATCTTGGGTCCGAACCTATCCCTATCTGTGACAAATATATTCATCTCGGTATTGAATGCAATTCGTATCTCTCAACTAGTTGTATTATTCATGATGCATGTGTGAAGCTTAGAGGAACGTACATGTCTTTATGTGCAAAAGGAATTGGACCAAATAGACTTAGTCCTTCTTCTTTGATGACTATATTTCGTTCAACTGTGCTTCCAAAATCTTTATATGGCAGTGAGCTTTGGAGTAATAACTCGACAAGTGATCTAGATCGTCTGTCAAAAGCTCAGAAATTTTGTATCAAACACATGCAAGGTTTTCATAGATCTATTTGTACCGACTTCTGTATGTTAACTATTAACTCTGTCCCAATTGATACAATACTTGAAATTGTGAAACTCAAATTCTTTGGTCAGATCTGTAGAATTAATCCGTATTACATTGTAAAAGAAATTTTTAATAATAGACTTTTAAGGTACATCAGCATTGATGATCAATGTCTAGGGTTTATACCCGATATATACAAACTTTTACAAAGATATAACCTTGTGGTTTATCTGGAACAATATATTGAAAATGGAACATTTCCTTCAAAGGGACAATGGAAACAAATTTTAAATCGTTGTGTTATAGCGCGCAAAAAGAATGATTCCTTACATCGACTCATAAACTGTGACAAATGGGGTGTAACTGTGAATGTTATTGATGTAAATGATTACTCCCCTTTGTGGCGAATCGCTCAGTTAAATCCCAAACTTTTATCTGTTTGTAAAATTCTTTTGAATAATATAGGTATGCTTATTTCTAGACAGTTTGTACAACATTGTAAGTCTTGTAGTTATACTACAGATAATATTGTAATACATAAAATATGTCACTGCGTGATGAAAACATCAAAACAATATGAACTATGGTACTGTCTATTATCATGCATTGGATTTGATAGATATTTGCAATTCATACATAATAATGAAATGGAACAATGTGTTTTTCTCTTTAAAATGTGTACTGAAATAGATAAAAACTGTTTTGTAAATTTGTCGCTCAGTAAAAGCTTAGCTTCTGTATTACAGTAATATGTTTTTAGTATTGATCATAATGTTGTTTTAAACATGTAATAAGAACCCATCACTAAGCCCCTGTCTTCATATTTTGAAGGCAATATTAGTGAGTGGCTCAATTTGTGTTTTTCTTGTAATATTGTTCGTATCGTAATGCCTTATGTTTCGCTTTCGTCATAAGGTTTTCTCTATGAGCAATATTCACCCATATTTATAAATCGCATGTGCATGCATTTTTATTGTATTTATTCGTAACTGTGCTTATATATATGTGTGTTTATTTCTATGCTGTATATATGTTATGTTCTTCAAAAATGGAGGAAATAAATAAATAACTGGCCAAAAAGCGGATTTCTAGTTCTTTGTGAACTGTGATTTTGTATTGGCATAGAAAGATGACAAGTCAGCATGTTGTAAGTTCATGTAGAAATGTTTCGATATTTCCCAGAACGACGGTTTCTTTTAAATAAACATTCTGTGAAGTGGTTATATCTTGTTTAGATATATTTTGTCTCACTTTTGTATTATGGTAATTCTGATATTGCACAGGTTTTACAAGGTTACAATTGTGTCTGGCGTATAAATTTCTTTTTATTAACCAAGATGTTGTTGTGTACACTAAACTTGATATCAAAATGTAGACTATTGTTTAGCATAAACTTAAAATGATTATTTATAAACAAAACTTGTTGAAGACATATGTGGACATGTTATTTAATTTTAATCTAACAACATCTTATAACCAACTAGACTGAGCGTTGATTACATTTACTGCTTATTATACCACAAATTTACTATAAAACAATAATAATACTTAGATTATTGTATATAGATCTTTTAGTCACAAGTATATCACTATTTGCAGCTAATAGATGTAAAATACATGTATAAAAATACGGATAGGAAAAAAACATCACAAAATATAGAAGATAGACTTCAGGTATTGTTTATCAATAACTCTATATTTACTATCAATAAAAACGATATTCAGTGACCATGACACCAAAGGTGATGATGATTCGGAATTATCACTTACTTCTGAAAAGTTAAAAGGCCTTGATAAAAAGAGTTTGCATCGTTAATAAGAGTCAATATAAGGTCGTGAGAGAAGTCTGCCGTCTTGAATCTCTAACGAAATGTTATTGAATGTTGAATACCAAAAAAAACATCAATTCGCGCTATTTCCTTGTATTTTTTCTTGTGATTTACAACTTTTACCCAATGAAATTCCTAATATCTAGTTATATAAAGTAGGTTATTGAATGCATTTTTAATCTTTCTTCCATGATAATATCGATTTTAGTTGTTTGTTTTGTGTGCATGTTCAGTGGGTTTTTAGTGACAGCTATTTTAGAAATTTTACTGTGATTCTCGATTAAGCCGGATTCTTTATTTCTTAAACTGAACAAACCGTTGTTGTGCGTGTTTCTTTAAAGCAAGACCCAGATCAATTCGATTTAAATCTTCTCTAATATTATCTTTTTACCTTGCTATTGTTCGTATGAAACGTTTATGGTGTTCTTAATTTCATTTTAGATAGTTTCTTTGTTTAATGTGTAATAGTAAAACATTTCAAAGGAGAAAAAACAATATACTCGACTCTTTTATTCCATTGGATGTAAATAACACAGAGATTGTTTTCTATCACTGTTAGTATTAATAAAATGTCTGACATATTTATGTCAAACATCAGGTTAAGAAAACAATAAGGAAAAGTGTATTAACTAACTTTTCACGTGCCTTCTTTTGAGGGCAGGCCTTTATATTTATTTAAATCGTAAATGTGTCCTACTCTCAGACAAAATCATAAACTTTTATACTTAGTTTGTCTTAAAGCATTTTATTCAATTTTTTAAAATAATTAATTGCCTTATACACTGTACTGTAAATATATACATTATTCAGTCTTTATGTCATGTAATTGTTTTCTATGTTTGTTTGCTTTTCGTATAATGTCACTTCCTACGCATTTTCTAGGTTTGTATGTTTGTTTGATTTTCGTATAATGTCACTTCCTACGCATTTTCTATTGCCTTAGTGGCGTGTTCTTTTGGTAAATGCCATTGAATACACGTAAATCCATGGTATTGTTGGGCTCTAGAAGTCTGACATTTTAAGATTAGCATCGACGATATCTAACAGCTTTTATATCCCTTATATGATGAATGATGAAAGTCAGACTTAACAGTACTTTTTGAAAAAAAGCTGTAATACTTGGTTTAATGAAATATACGTACTATAGTAAATGCTTTCACCCGAATGCTTATATGCAGGACATACCAATATTAATTAGTAATCAATATGATTCTTTGCACTTTTTGTCAGTAAATATACCAATAATGTGTATTGTGTTAGAAGTTCTTGGAAGTCATATATTGTAATATGTAAATGTTTTCGTGCGCTTATGTGATCTAAATTAATGAAGCTGAGTTCACAGGAATTCATACATCAAGCGATGATCCATATATATTGTTTAGATATATAAAGAAATGTCATTATATTACAATCAATTGTTATGGATAATAGAGGCCTTGTTAATGGATGGTTCATCTATCTATATAATATACTCATTAACCTAGTCATTTATTCACCGATTTCTGTTTAGCCATTTATTTATCAACTTGTTATGAATTATTCAGAATCAATGTAGTGATTTAGTTATTTAAAAACATAGAAATATTCACGTTATTTCACATTATTATATCATACTATGTATGATAATTATTACTTCACACTATTATACTTGCCTAATTAATCATATTATCAAGTTCTAAGAATGTTTAAATGATATGATTAGTAAAACATATAGTTTACACGAGTACCATGATATTTCCAACCAGGCTTCTTTTTAGTTGTTTATTTATTTGTTTTGGTTCCAAGTCAAATTTCTTAAAAATAGCCGTATTATAGCCTTTGTTTTACAATCTGCTTTAAAGTTGCACTTTTTATTATAAAGTTATCAAAGTACATCTTTATTAACACATAAGCGTTTTGAATATGGAATTTATTTTAAACAACACTATTTTCAAAATTAGATTGGTTTTAATATTTTTACTTGTTATGCCTCAGATTGTACAAGAGGAATATTTGTATTGGAAGTAATTCTCACTATGATACTAAAACGATTCTCGTCTACCTCTAAGCATGGAAGGAAGAATCTAAATGTTTTAAAGATTTTTGCAAATAATGTTAAAATAGCTATATGTGTGTATTAATGTATAAGCCAAACAATTTAATTGACCTTTTTGCATGGCGTATTTGTCATTTTGCGTATTTGGTAAATGCATGTTTGTTTTTATAATTAAAACACTGAAATAACCTTTCATTCGAGCAGTTACAAAGCATGACAGCTTTTTGTCAAGGGTTGATTCCTTATGCCTCAGTCCCATAAAATCGTGGCTTATTACGGACCCGTACGTGCAGACAGCCGTAGGTCGATGGAAGCCTTGCGTATCAAGGTGACGGTAATCACATGGCACAAAACAACATGCCCATACGGAGTCTTAGCTGGAAATTATGCATGTTGAATCCATACTCGGTCATGATTTTGTTCACCATTTGACTCTGAAACTGATACGTGTATCCTGGGCTCATCTCACGGACCCTGGTAAAAACGTAACAGTCCGCACGGGTACGCAAGAGTTCGTACGGGTCCTTGCGGAGCTTGATCGCACGGCGCCCGTACGGTGCCCTCACGTCTATTTTTATGTTTATGGGACTGCAGCTTTACTTTGGTGTCATACTGTATTTTATCGCAGTGATTGTTTTACATAAGGAGTAGAATAGTAATAATGGTAAAAAAGTTATTTGACCACCCGTAAAGCAGATTATGTCAAACATATACACTGTTTATTGATAGTGGTTGCTATCAGAAAGGTTATGATCAAACAATTAATATATCATATAATTGTTTATTCAAATAACTGCTCGTACAAACATACCTATATTAAGTACGTTAGATTTAATTTATTAGATAATTCCCTTTCAATTGAATTCTATCTATTGTAAACATTGTTAAGTGGAAATGTGATACTTTTAATTATCAACCTATAATGTAAGCTGTAAATTTCATAGGAAATGTTATCACTTCATCATAAACGGTCTTTTCGCAAGTAGTTTTTACTTAATCCCCAATCCCAACCCCACAATAGTTCGGGAAACATAATAGTTAGTGAAATGTTCTATATATGATGTATAAGTAGATGATAATTTTCAAAGTGTTAAGTATACAGTCTAAACAGTTTCGGTAAGCGTTTTATGTAAGACCTTTAAATAGATGCCATAATGTCCCTAATAAATATACAGTAGAACTTGGTTATAACATACTCGGTTATAACATACACTCGGTTATAACATACCATTTTTCCTGGCCCAATTTTCATATTTTGTATATAACATACTTAGTATGCTATATAGATATAACATACCTCGGTTATAACATACCTTTTTTCTTTGGCCCAGCGATTATGTTATACCCAAGTTTTACTGTATACTTAAAATTCATGCAATATCTCTTTTTAAATTTTACTCGATGTTTAAATTAGATATATTATATAGCACAATGGTAAACAATATTAAAAGTTGGAAAATGGCCTAAAGTGAAGGTTTGCAAACAATTTTATCGGTTTAGCATTCTTATAAATTACCATTGTAATGATATTGGTTAAAACAAAATTGCTTAGGGTAATAATATATTAGAATGAATTATATTACAAGAAAATTTTGCTCGTCTTGAACATTCGTCATCGTTGTAGAGTAATTCAAAGCCGCACTATATAAATATGTTTTATGTGCTGACGTGATTAGCTTTACGTCAAAATTTACAACAAATAATGAGACAATGTACATGCAATTTTAAACCGTATATCAACATTAGGATACTTTTAGAAGAAAATGCAAGTATTCTATCATTGTTTTGTATTTATTATGTGTCTAGGGATTGGACAAACATTGTTCTTTGCGAAATCACGGAAACTGCGTATTATGCAATATTTCTGAGAAAATATATATGGATGTGCATACTTTAGATATTTTTAGAAAGACTATAATAACATACATATGCATAATAAATCTTCGTGAGCATTAAAATGTCTGAGACCCAGAGTTAAGCTTCGTCATATTTGAATTACATAAATAATGATTTTGAATGGTTTATTAGCGTATATACATGTATGTAGTAATTGTGGAGACCACATTTGAAATGTGACAAAGAATATTACCTAAACGATGCAATGCAAAATTAATGTAGGAGTTGAATTGTGTTAATCACTTCAGTAAGTTCTGATTCCCAAGCAGTAAAACTGGCTATTTAAAGTTCGACAAAAATCAAATTTTTTTCTATTCCATACTTTTTTACTAACACATTTTATGAAAACTATTAATTCATTTAAACATTTAAGGTTGGAGCCCTTGCTACAAAGTTCAGATTTTGTAGTGATAATACAAATTGCATGTAGGGAAAATCGAGAATCCACATGGAACGTTTATTAGATTTTGTTTTAATGAGTGATGCGTTTTTAAACATTGTGATTATTTAGGGTGTGAATGGATTAAATTCTAAGACTGTTTTCTATGCGAAGCAGTTTAAGAAATGACTGATAAGACGATGAAATTTACATTTTCAACTGAATGTAGATAGTAAATATTCATAGATTATAGATTTTTCTTTTATCCATTTGATCATCCAATCGATACAAAAAACTTGTGTCGGCAATTAAGATAATTTTATGTAATCTTCAGTTTTACGTCAACATGGGTTATAAATCACTCTTTCTCTCAGTAGGTCTACAAATACTTTTATACTATTCCGTCCACTTTCGATTTGATCATGCAATCGGTGATAGTGCTGCTCAACAAGCGATATTATGTATTAAAGTGTATCATCGGGTTAAGTTTCTTGCGCCATAAATACCATATATTATATACCATATATATTTTGGTAAAATGGTCCTTAAAAGCGCTATACTAAATTCTATTATGTTCATGTTTTTTAATTATAAAACTTGGAAATGATAGACATGAATACTCTCATTCAATAATCCAGGGTTCTCTTTTAAGAAAACAATGGTACAACATATTAAATTTATTTGAGAAAAATAATAATATTACCAGTGTAGAAAAAGTTAGAATATGGCATGATTCTGATATTTTACTGAAGTCGTGTAAACTTAACAGTCGTTTGATTAACTTACTTTGGCAAACATGTATATTTTAACTTTCATTCTAAGAAATGCAACAACATAGTCATGAGTTTATATTTTGGGGAAGCTTTTTGGTATATATACGGTATATCATAATTCAAACTGCGTAATAGCTGAATGTAAAAATGATATTTTTATGAGTTATCAAACTCTTTTTCAGGTTCAAATATAATAGCATGACAAACATATCATAGAATGGAACCGTCTGGTACAATGCTGTAATAGACCATCAACACGAAAAGGAGGAAGAATTGCTGAGTCGTAAACTACTTAACCGTATGTCGTTTTATCTTTACTGATGTTTTATTCATATTGTTATTTATTTGTCAGGAGATTGGACATTCAGCAATAACTATTCGGTAAAGAAATTCTCTAGAAAACAAATTGTATTGATATTTCTGTTTTTATTAATATTCACTTAATCTTGTGGCCAACATGAATATGCCATATCTACTATGTTAGCTAAGGAGAGAGAAATGTGGTCACATTGAACGACATTAACATATTGAATAAAAAATGCTTAGTGGCGGTTAAGATATTAAACATATATTCGCGTCCTGTAAAATAGTTTGGATTTACACGAATCAAATGGTATCGGCGATATTTACGACAATACTTACACTTGCAATTGGCTTTGGTCTAAATTAGACGAAGTTAAACAAACGGTCCTAGATACAATTGATATTACAATTACATTCAATTATGTCAATTTGTAGTTAAAGCAAGCATTCTGTGAACTCAAACATCGTGAACATAGATTGTGTTAGTTTATGTTTACATGTAAATAAACCTTAAATAATAAAATGAACATAGCATGGCTGAGTAGTAACTACGTTGTTCTGGTAATATTTGAACAGCCATCTATACTTTGGTTCAAATTTAATTCAAACCTACTTTATCCTACCTGCTCTTTACTGTCGGACCAAGAAGCGTTATCGCATGGGATCAATCTTTATGCAAGACCTTGTTTCACAATCAAGCTAAAATTGATTCTCATCAATTAATGAAAGGATTTCTTTATTATAAAGTTTTTTAATCGGCTCACCTATTAAACTGTCTAAATCTTATGTTCGACAAATGCATCTGACATAACAATTGTAAAGAGAATTCATTCTACAACTTGTAAGAAACAATGGCATACATAAATTTTTCTTACTACTTAGTTAGGAAGATGTGAAAAATCAACAGGAGTAATCGTATTATTGTGTTAAAACACTTGATGATTTAGTATGTACTGAAACGATATTACATGATAATTTTGTCCCATATAGTAACTAGGTTAATTGTTTTCCTTAGTGGGCAGGAAAAATGATACAATTTTATACAATCTTATAACATTATAGTCAACAAAACAAACGGAAAAATATGACAAAAATATTATTAAAAATGTTACTAAATCACATTTAATATAGGACTACAACTGATAATTTAAGTGTTGCTTTTGATGATAAATAATCTGAAACAAAATAATATGTTTACATCGATGGTGATAATTTTCACGTTTAATAATACCATCGGCAAAACAAGATGCTCTGATTACATAATTAATCATTTCTAAGCTTTCAGATGAAATACGAGATTTTTTTTGTTTAATTTGCTTTTAGTCTTCCTATCGTAGTGACATTTTGTCCTCTATAGATTTTGTTAATACATTATTGTACCTGGACTACGTCCTACAAGAACGGGATTTACTTGCGTTTAAGTCCGTAATCAAATTTAAACGATCAATAACTTGTAAGTTTTTACGAGTTTTTCGTTTTACCGCTTACTTTTTCATCTACCTCACATTTTTTTAAATATTTTAGTTGCAAATTAATGTAATCAAATTGCGTATATTTAATGAAAGTAGTAAATCAAATGAAAGAATTATATTTTCCAAGTCATTTCACAATAGGTAGATGTTAATTTTTTGTATGATCACTTAGAACATGACATAAATAATTTTTCTCTCATAAAAGTCATGCTAAATTAATTAAGTTTAACACAGAGGCAATATACTATCCGTTCCCATTTATTACTATTATTTTGGCATTTAATGTAATTGAAAGTTTTCATTAGAATTTACTTTTTATGTTGCTGTGTGTTAAAAAAGCTTTTGTATCATTCGGTAAATAATTTATTAGTTTAATTTCATATATCAAATGCACATCTAAAAGAATCAGTTGTTTGAAACGTTTTACGTGTTTTGTATGTCTAAGCATAAAATTGAACATCGTATGTAACAATTTTACATCTGTATCATGCTTATCTATTCTCTCAACCAGTTTCTCATTATTTAGTGTATTTATCATTATTTAAGAGTAACATGCTGCAACATGAATTTGAATTATCCTCACAGGGTACTAACAAACGGTTTTAACCTTTATTTCTATAAGTACATGCTTTAAAAATATATTTTCTATTACGGAACAAAAATATTTTTTCTGAAATGATTCCGTGTGCTTCTATTGACGTCTTTTTAAATTTGATAAAAGTTACATAACTCTCTTGTCGATAGCCTGTACCAGAGACAACAGTTTTATAATATGTCATGTTATAAATGATTTATTCCATGTTAACTATGTCTGTCTTCAGAAATAATATTGTTCAGGAAATAGCATGCTGACATGACAATGTTTTATCATCACAATCTTAAGAATTGTTAGATTTTCAAAATTTTATTTTAGAAAGTATTATTTATGATATGAAACTGATAATATTGCTTAGATATGATGGCAAATAGCTTTAGGCTATTCATAAACAAAAAGTCTATGTTGGTGATCTAAAAGTACATATACAGACGCTTTCACTGTGAATTAGCCATGTCATTGCATGTGGACGTGATATATATATATTTAAACTAAACTACCAGTATGAATATAATGATGTTATCGTATCTTATATATATTAGGTGGAGATATTTGGGTTTTTTATTATTGTACATGAACCAATGATACCCATGGTTAAAGAATAAATCATAAGGCGTATTGTTTAATCGTCTGTAATAAAAGAATGTGAAGTATATGAAGTAAATTAAATATTTTTAGTTTTTGCTAAGTATTATACTCGTATCATCAAAAAAAGAACTTCTTAAAAACGTTTGCTTTCATTTATTTCATTTATTGAGTAAAACAGATGAGACTTATGTCAATATTCTAGATAAAAATATACAATTTCTGTCATAGTTACGTCAGCTAATACTTTCAGCAAGCACTAACTAGACTGTATTGACACAGGGGTTTAAATTCTAGGATAATGTTTTTATGAAAACAGACCTAATTGCTTGGTAATGTAATAAGTCAAATCATCATGCAATCTCACGATTTGTTTAGATTGTCTCAAGCGATCACATAAATCTTAAAGACAAATAACGAAGATAATATACAGCTCTCTTCAAAATTGTTAATATCGAAACACATTAACTTTGGTTATTAATTAATTGGTTTTGATTAAAAAAGCCATTTCTGACTTTTTATCATATTGGTAATAAATATTGATTTATGAAAAACTTCTATTACAAATTACATTTGTCCACGAACATTTCTGTAAGCCTTTGGTAAATACAATTATAGCCGCCATGATTATTGTTGAAAAATTGTTATTTGCTTTGTCTTAATTTTCTAAAGCTTTTTTTATAAAGAAATCAGACTGCAACTATGTTTTGATTTTTGAATTACATTTGTCATATTTTAAACGGTTCATTTCTGTCTATAAGAGTGTAAAGCAACGTCTTTAAGAAATTAAAAGTATAGCAAACTATAGAAATTAAGCAAGTTCGGCAACTTTTTTGAAATATCAAAGATACCATAAACTTTTTAAAACAGCATGTTTGGCAAAAAGCATCGTCTGTATAATTCATAACCATTCATAAGACTGAGAGCTATTTTCCCACTTGGTTAACTAATTTACGCTGAGTTATGTTTGGGACTTTATTTAATAACATAGTCTGAATATTCCAGATGTGGGACGTGGGGTCATAAATTGTATGCTCTGATCTGTAAAGTTCATCCATTTATCCATTAGTGTTAATATTCGAACCTTTCAAGTTTATAATATTGTCTATACCGATACAGACATACTTTAATGTTTTTGTATTAAAATATTACATTGATAGTGATAAAATTGATCGATTGCGAATATTCACAATCATGCAGACAATCACGTGTTTGCTTTTAAGACAATAAAATGATGTGATCCCTGTAATGGCATGATCAGATAATTGTTTCATATTTCACTAATACTGCAAAGTGTGATTAAAATAAAAATATACGTTTATGGTCTCTAACGCCACTCACTGTTAACAATAGTTTTGTGAAAGTATGATAAAAAGCTTACAAATCAAGATACTTTTCATTTATTACATGTTTATCAGTTGGCATGAATTATATTGATAATATAACTTGCAATTTGACAAAACGTTTAACAGTACTTAGTTACTTTTTCCCTTGCATATGCAAATAGAAAATAGTAAAGAATTTTTGTTTTAATGCACGTTGTTTCTTCTTAACCATACATGTCAAATGTGTATGTGATTTTTTCACAATATTTTTAAAAACATTTATAACAGAAAAAAATTAGCTTGAAGCCGTATTTAAAACGCTCTTGGAGCATTACATTACCCGTAGTAAAGCTTATTAAGTAACATATATTGCTGGTTTTTCTAGATGCTTGCAATATGAGATATTTTTCTTTAGAAAGTATTAACTCATCGTCTCATTGTGTATCATTGTAGTTAAAGCTGTGTACTGTTTGTTTGTTTGTTTGGGTTTTACGGCGCACCAACACAGAAAGGTCATATCGCGCCGAATAAAGCTGTGTACGATCTTAATGTTAAACAATAGTACGATAAAATCTGATACTGTAGATATTATACAAGTCAATTAAAATCAGCCATATACTATACATCACATTGTTTAACAGTAATAATAATGGGTATCATTGAACATAAGATAATAATTTTGGGAAATATAGCGTTTCAAGTCCTTTGGTCATTTGAAATTTATCATAAGAATAATTATAACAAAAATACTATTTCAAATAATAATATTCATGATGATGATAAAGGAGAAAAGACGTGTAAAAAATCTTTTAACAATGATTGTTATTATCATCATGATAATTATGAATATAAACACTTATATTTATTTTACGATGCTACTTATCCGATTAATTCAATCTTCTATGTGGACATTTTAGGTCAAGATTGAAGAATGTTTGATACTTTGATATATGAAATTAGATTTTTAGACGTATAAACATTATTTTTAATTTAAGTCGTAGACACTGAACTGCAGTGGGAGAACATTTCATCAAGTAATATTTGAACATTGTGCGTTCAAGTCTATAATCTAAAACGTTCTGAACCGTGTATCCAAAGTTTTAACGTAGAGCAGGTTCATTTCCATTGTATAATTTGATTATGTAATTACGATTTTGATTTTCTTTCGAGACTAACTCGTATTGACTTACCGTAAAATAATACCTTTGGGATACAAACAAATAGAAAAAGTATAATGGAAAAATATTTTAGGAAACACTAATATAAATTTGTTTTGAGTGATAATGTACAATGGTTATAACTATGCGAGAATGGGAATTCTATGATATACAAATATATTCTCCGAAGAAGACAATGCTGATATTTCATTTTATGGCAAACTTAATATTGTGGTATATTGTGTTAAGATCCATAATTATGCCATTACGTTGAATCAATGATAATACGTTAATACGTAATGATTTTTACTTGAATCAATTTGGTGAACTGTATTCCAAACTGATTATACCGCTTTTTATGTTTGATTACGCAATTTTTTGGCCAACAAAAAAGAATTCCCTCGAATCCACAACACTCTTCTATTGAGAGAACTCAAAGCTTGTGGACACATTCGTGTTCAACAGTAATTATATTCACAAAAGAAACTACATGTAACATGTTTACTTTTACAGGTTAAACATAAACATAAGACAAAAATGTACACATGCAGGCTTTCAATATTTAATATAAAAATAGTAACCATTCATTAACAAAATGATCTTTAAAAATGAATGTTGATTTAACATTAAAAGTCAAATTCAGTTCATCTAGAAAATAATATCACTAGTATCACTGGACTAAGGGGTGTCATTAGAATCTGATCCAAAGCTACCGTTGTGTCGTTTCGATTGGTGACATATGGTATTATACGAGCAGTATAAAGCAAGTGGTGTTTTTACCGAACATAAAAGCTGTAAGCAAAATGGATAATCTGCTTAAATATTTAATGTTAGCAGTAGAGGATACCTTTTTAGTTATGTAAAAGAACATCCAAATGCTCATTGGAACCTTAACGACAGACATACCGGCTAAGATGTTAATACAAAAGCATGTATTTACTTAAAGCGACTGACAAGGCAGCATTGATATTAATTAGAGCAGTATTGCACTGTATCAGCTGAAGTTGATACGATTGTTAATGTACATTTTAGTAGTACTACACTGAAGCTCATGATATATATAATGCATGGTAATGGGTAAAATGACAGCAACAAAATGAACTAGATTTAGGTATACATGTATCAATATTACTTGGTAAATTGCTAGTAAAAATGCCAATATATTTTACATTTAATTTTAAAACATTTCAGTTGTGTCGACAGGAGTCAATTACTCTGTCAGGGAAATTTGAAGATACGTATACTAGAGAGTAGATAAAAAGTGTCAATTAATAAAATAATTGGAAAATGTATTCTTGCTTCCAAGTTGGTATCGTTACTTAGATATGTTATATGCCGATTTTGCATTCTCAAGCAATTTGATTTCAAACCTCTTCTCTTAATTCAGATTTATATAAAATAACGTTTTACCATCTAATGATATACATGTATGTGACCGTAGATTAGTTATCTATTGTTCAGGAAAATATTGAATTGTTTACTTAAAGGTTCTAGATCACAGATTGGGTTAAGATTTTTAAATATTTTCAAAATACCATTCAGTGTCTGTAATTTTGTAAAAACAATAATTCTTAATATTTTAGGTAAACTGTCCTATAGATTGCAAGAGATATGCAATAAAAGTCATTACAAAAATTCACTAAAAGTAACTCGTATACCGTGACATACGGTGTAGGTTTTTGCTACTTGAAACACCATCATTTGTAGTTGTACGTCAATTTGCCTTAAAATGGTTATTATCAAACACTGCTATCCTGCTTCCAAAAATATTTCCATACAATTTTGATGGTTTTGAAAACGTTGCTATTATAGTTGAAATCTGTGAATGAGTAACAGCATTTTTAGTTAAAGCTAACACAAAACGTAATAATTACTCTTTACATAACACTTTAAAGACAAATTATTAGTTTTTAAACCATTAGTTTATTAGTTTTTCATTTTTTATTAGTTGTGTTAATATGACAATCATATCAAAAGCGTTCGTTGAACTTGGTGAACCATTGTGATCTTTTGATGCAAACTCAAATAAAAAGGCTTTTATTCAAACACTTAAAACATGCAATACCAAGATTAATTATATTTCTTAAATTTATGATTGATAAGACAATAAGTTAATATTTCAAAAACTATTTGCACGTCATTTTTTCTTTATATAGTAATGAACGATCAATACGTTCAGCACTCTAAACGGATAAGTATGTAAGTGTAAAACGCTTATAGTTTAACGATGATCATATTCTGATGATTTTTCAGAATGAATATAAACCTGTTGTCAATATAAAACTCCTTACATTACCTTTCGTTCTATAGAATCGACCATCATCATGTATTCTTTGGGTGAAAGAAAAGCATTTTTTAGAAAACGTACATTTGGCAAATATTTTGACTGTTTTGATTTAAAAGGTGTTAAAATAGAACCATTTCATTATCATTTAGATATTATGTGAAAGCGTTGATTGTTTTAAATATTGAGCACCAACACTTGATCAAATAAAAGCTCGATTGTGAAACAAGTTATCACAACTTATATTTATTAATTTAATTTTGTTCAAAATAAGTCTCATATAATTCAGAGAAAAATCAGACATTACCATTAACCATAATGCTTACACAAATAGTAGACCAAGTATCAAAGTAAGTTAAAAAATTAAACTACAAACTAGGTTCGGAAGGGTTAACATATATCAAATAATATATCTAGTGCTATCTTATCTGACAAAATAAATATTAATATTATTACAAGGACAATTTAAAAGGTAGTTATCGTGACAAACACTTAAATTCAGACCAAGTCGCCACAGATATACATTATTTTCCTTATGCGTGAATATTATCTTTAACTCGTTATAATTAATGTATTTTGTGTACAAGGTAAACATCTATCTCACAATCATTCTCACATCTATCTCACAATCATTTCTCTACGGAACGTTTTCCATTATCACATACAAGAAATGAAGAAATGAAATAAAACTTACAGACGATAAAAAGCTCTTTTTCAATTACATAAGAGAACTCATCTACTCCCAAATACACTTATCTCAGCCGTTTCCTTAACAGAGTTATTGACATCTGTCGACACAAATGAACTATTCGGAAGCATCTATAAAACATTCCGGTTGATTATATTTTTTTCCTTCACAAGCCCGACCGCAAGTGATTTATAGATAGAATGTTATTTTATACCAAGCTGTCTGTCTGTACTTTACGGCATACTTTCTTAATATTCGTACAGAGCAATGTAAAAATATTGGCGATTTGGATGTGGTAAAACTAATGACAACAAGCATGATTGTTAAACTTATAAATATTTATATATGAGCTTGATTGGAAAGCACATTCCCTCATTGCTAATCACTCAGTATGGAGTCCCAAAGGACCCAGCAATTAGAGTGTCCTTTTTCGCTCAATCAAACCATTATACGTGCTTTACGTATCAGCGCATAATTTATAATCAAACTATATCAATAGCAATAACAAATTCCTCGACAACATTAAACATTCCTTCAAAAGCGGTTACATAGTTTCAGAGGTCAATATGCTATGCTTAAATAAGTAGATTCGCTCAGAGTTGTGCAACACGTTATATAATTCAACATTACATGGAAAGAATAAACACTTACTAGCGTCAATGCATTACGATTTCATTAAATTATATGTAATCTTATGCTCAATCAATTTTTTAATCCCTACAATATATGTTGACGGTACATGTACATGTATGTGATGTGAGTGTTAAAACACACATCATGCGACGATAACAACAGGCAGAGCAAATTGCGTCTTAACTTCGAATAATAGCGTGCTAGTAGAAAGACTGCTTTCTTCTGTTTCACTTACACCAAGTTGAAAAATGAATTTAGTCAACAATCAAACGAATTATTGTCCAAGTCCTTTAATACCAAAAACTGATATGATACTAATCATTTCAATATTTAATCCTAACAAATACTTCAGAATGTTATAGCGACTTAAATTATTAAAGCCCTATTACAGCTTCATATGTCTGATCATTTTATTCCACCGAGTTCAACCAGGAATATTAAACTATGGTCATGGCCACAGAAAACTTCAATCAAATATTAGTTATGTATTTGATAAGCCGTCTAGCCATATGAACAATTTACTTAATTGATTATTTGCCTTTGAACATTGGAAAACAAAATAGAGAACGTACATACTTTGGCCCACAAACATTGCCCCATACAAATATTGCTTTTAATTGTCAGCACTTCCTCTACTCCGTTTTTACTTTTATACACTTTGTTTTTTAATAGAATTAATGTTAAATACCCCGAGTGTAAGTAAACTTTAAAACATCGCCGATAACTTAAGAAGCGCGTATGAAATATTAGACAAACGACCTTACATTATAATTATACATAAAAGCATTTCAGACGTAAATACTATAAGGACTTGATCTGTCTGTTTGCTTATAACTACGTAATTTATTTCTATATTATGTAACTGATGGTATCATAAAATCTAATGGCTTAGATAGCCAAATAAATATTTGAACAGCAATCCTAGATACCATCAGTATATAAAATGTCTGTGTTATATCAATTGAAGGTATCTCTTATCTAAACGCTATGATTTGTTTATTTATCTAGAAGTTTTAAAATGCGTTGAAAGACAATATCATATAAATCAAACGTTAAAAGTATTAAACTATATATCAAATATATAAAAGATATAGATGTAATTTTGTGAGACACTTTTGTTTTATTAATCATAAGGTTATGTCGACCTTCATAAATGATAACATATAAATCAGTAGTTTCGTGCTTATCCAATGAAATAGTTTTATGAAAACAATTAATGACTCTTACCGCAAGTTTAATAAACATTAAGTGTGCCCTTCTTATTAGAAGACACTAATGCATCAACAAATTCATAAGGACAATCAACACGCTAATATTACTTAGAAAATGCCAATAAAAGCGTCAAAAACCGGAATACAAAAATATCATAAATTCCCCGAGTGCACGTAAGCAACATATTCTAATTAAATGTTAATATTTTGGACGTAAAATTTTACTTTATCATATAAATGGCGTTAAAAATTTATTAAAATGATATCTTGCAAAATATCTGAAAGTCCACTTAAGAACGTGTTATAAGACTTTATACGGAAAAACCTTCATTCAATGACGGTATGTATTGCGTGTTAATATCAGTCGATTTACTGACCTCAGACTTATCACTTTAAGTCCTTTACACTTGCATGCTATCATCGTATCACACATAATGACATCCAGCGTAAGAAACAATAATGCATTGCATTATACGAAGCATCTACATACAATTGTATCAATCATACGGGAAATGACATCTAGAATTGCTGACATAACAGTATATCAAGTTGCAGGACATTAACTTGTAAATTTCGGATAATTTCTAGACATAAAAGGAATGCCGTCGCTAGCATTGACGCATGAGTTACGTTCATATTAACCACCACTTATACTGTTTCCTGTAATCATATATTGTTTGATTCATTAAAATTAATATTGAATCCAAAAGCGTGTTTTCCAATGTTATGTCAAAATGAAAGATGTTTGTCCACGTGTTGAAAAAAAGTCAAGCAGCATTCTCATTAATATACTCATAATAACTCATTAATAACCAAAATCAGCCAACAACAAGGTCGCGGTTTTGTGTTTTATGTTATTTATTTTGTCTTAAAAACTAATTCATACAATAGTTCATTTGACAATGACGTGATTATATCATTAGAAGATATGAACGTACATTGAAAAGCTTTAGAGAAGAATGAAGATACCATCTCGTAGATATTATTGTTATTTTGTTTGTTACTTTGGATTAGGTTTAGAAAAATATTAAAACTTTTCCTAGATGCTTTATATTACCACCGAAACTTTCGATATATGTCTACATAGAAAACATAAGCCGATCTTATTAGTTCGGGCATTAACTAAAGTCGCAAAACAATATATTTGAGTTCCAAACTTAAAAAAAAAACTAAAGCGCCAAATAAAAAATACAAAACTAGTCAGATCTCCATTTCCATTTTTAAATGGTTTTTGAAAAATGCTTTGTATTTGTCGTTGAGATGTTTCTCTTACTCTACTGTTATATTTTAAACAAGAAATTGACAATGTATTACCTTAGTGGCGTCAATTTTCTTGTAAGGTGTACATGACATACTAGAAAAATGTAATATTGTCTGATACTTCAATAGATTCATCATGTTATTTGAATGTCAGCTTTGAAGACATATGAGAAATCAAGATAATGATTGCAACTATACTGATGTCAGTTAAGATATCCCACCAGTGCAAGTGAAACCCCCGCAGCTAGCAGACACATTGATAAAATTTCGTACATAAATAAACAAGAAAATCAAGCTTGAGAATTATAAAAGAAAATAGTGTATGCTTTAAATCTCAGATTGTGGTATTTGTTTGAATTGTAAATAAATTGATTTATATATGTGTGGCTTCATTAATTTGTGGTAAATCATGAGTTAACACGACATTAAGTCATTGTGTTTGGTCAGTTTGAAAATGAAAATTAATTGAATGTCGTCTTGATCAATATTTAATTATTAACAAATTATTCACGTTGGATAAAAAACCAAAGCCCGTTTATAATTAAATAACTCTATCGATTTTTCTAGAGCTAATTTTTCAATGTCTTTAAATTAAATTCGAGATTGATTAATCACAGTCACATCCTTTTTAGTGCTTTTTTCAAATTTAATTCAGTTGTTTATTATTTCAAGGTTATACTCGGTAAACTCAGTAAACGAATACAAGCTTGTGAAATATCACATAGTTCTCTGTAAAGATAAATTTACTAAAAAAATTACGGACAAAAGCTAAGTCGTGACTTTTTACTACAATCTATTAAATAGAAGTTCTAAAGACAGTATGTTACCATATTTGTTTCAAGCAAACGATTTGATAATATAAAAAACAAAAGCTTTAACATAACTACTAATGATTGAGCCTATACGTCTCTTGTGATGTCAGAATCATTAATAAGACATGCAATTGAACTTGAGTGTTATAAACTTATATCTAATTGCTCTTTAAGCTTTTTTAACTGTCATTTTTTACTACACAGGCCTAATATATCAATGTCTCGGATAAACGCTATTTAAAGTTAAAGTAAAGTTCCTTTATTTCAATACGAATTGAAAAAAGTGTTTCCAATTTCAACTTTGCAATCTGTTGAATAAACACTTGAACATTATTAAGTCTTCGATGATTAATTGTTTTGTCGCCACAACGCTATCAAACTGTCGGAGAAAATAAACAAATATTTTCATTTAAAATAAAAAATGAAAATTCAACTGCGGTGCATATTGCACATCATATTGAAACCGAAATAAAAAATAATGTCAAATTTTGACCATGTGTGGAGCATTGTATTACATAAACAATTTATATTTAAAAGCGGATACTTTTTGACAGATCTCACCGTGTGGGTATTTTGTCCATATATAACACGAAAGCACATCAAAATCGGAAAAATACATTCATCTAAAAGCATAAGCAAATGAATACCCTTAAGTTTGCCTTTACAAGTCGAATTTGTATAAAACTAATGATATACAATTTTCGCTGACGAAAATATCTTACCAAAATATTGTATTTATTCCGTTCAATAAATTATCATGCTGCAACTGCACGAAAAGATTATGGCAAAGTGACATTTTCACATCTAGAAGTATAAATAACTATCGTCTATAGCATGGTGTAAGTATTGTTTAAGACAAGGGAAATCTTACAAAATGAAACAACTCCGGTCTGTTTGTGGAACATACATTATACATTCCTCAAATGGTTTTAGTATAACAAAATGCTTTGTAATACATGCGAACATGGCGATGTAGAAAGAAGTATTGCTTGATATAGACTGGATTCCTTTGAGATCAAGCAAAGCAGAAGTGATTTGTTTGAAAAAAGTGTACATTATATTGATATTTCTATTATTTGATTAGACATACATTTAATATGGTTTAAATGAGTTGTTGTCAAGACGAGAAATAATGTACATTGAAAAAAACTACTTAAAATACAGAGAAATTTTCTCTAATAGGAAATGGCTTCATGTATGGCATTATTGAATGCTTGAATAAAGTTAAATAAATAAAAGAAACACTGTTAAGTTTACTTTACAATTTCTTAGAATACACAAAAAACATGTGTGCACGTACTGGTTTTATTTATTGGAAAATACTATGTTAGTCGTAAACATATCCCCAGTTGTGTAATAATTACTGCCGTTTCCAAAAATAAGATCTCATTAAAACAGAAAACATCGAAATGCTGTGATTGATTGAACAGTTACGCAGTAGTTAAAGCAATGTATTAATTGAGTGCGATATTTGGCTTAAAAAATATTTTTTGCTTGTGTTGTAACAGAGTTGCGTGCTGAAACGCTGCATTAGTGTATTCAGGTAATTTCCTGTTTTAATTCTATTTAATGGTATTTCGTCTAAGGAGAATTATACCTTTTATGATATGATCACATACAAAATAATTAGTCTGACCAAACTAATAAAGTTGAAAACGGAAGCTGTTGTTGTCACGGAAATAACTTTTCCATTCCTTGGATCGACGAGAAAACCATATCAGTGTATGACAACTAACCTCAATTACACTCAAAATATAGAAAATTTAACAATATAACAATTTGCTGTACTTTACGTGACAAAACAAATTACTTTAGTTTGTTGTACGGTTTTGAGAGACGCATTTTTGTTGAACCTTTGTCACCCGGGTCGATAGCGCAGTTGGTAGCGCCGGGATTTTGAATCTCGTGTCCAGAGGGGGGTACGGGTTCGAATCCTACCCGGGGAGGTTATACCCATCCATGAAAATTTGACATTAATGTAAATTTTCTTCAAGTGATTAGATAATATGGAAAAATTTCCGGCCTTGTGGAAGGCTAGGGGAGTACTGGTTATAGCGGGGGTCCTGGAAAGCTAGATTAGGTGCGCTGGACGCCGTGAAATGACATATATTGTGTTGACACGGCATTAAACCCAGTTATAAAAAGATCTATTGTCATGATATACAACTCAGGAATATTTCTTAATTTTTAAGACAGTAATGACATTTTCAATTTTCAATTTTTACTTCATAAACTATTATTTGTTGTTGTATATGTTTGACGCTCCTTTTAATAGTGATAATCGTTAAAGATACCTTTTGCATCTAAATCTTTATAGTTAATGCGATTCATCAGTTCTAGAATAAGAGTCACATTCTTTATTAAGAAGCGCATTTTATTATTAGTTATTGTTCGGAAGACCATAGCGAATACTGTCAAATTTAGGAGAACAGTGCTGTCTTCTATTTGTATAGTAATCAAATTTAATTTAATCGAGTACTGATATTCCGTATGTTGCGAAACGAGGTAAAATAAAGTACATGTTTAGATCGAAAAGATGTTTTCGTTATTTGTTCATAAAAATGATAGTTATACATCATTATTACAGAAGCATTCGGGACAGTTATTGTAAAGTAATATTTAGAAAATTATACAATGTAACTTTGTATTAAATTGTTTTTCGTGTTTTTCGCAATTTTTTTTATGTTGTAAAGATCATTTTAAGTATCTTTATTTTAGGTGAAAACAGGAATTCTATATAACAGGGATTTGTAACGAAGGGCTTTTTGAATTTTCTCGGTCATCACTGTCTATAAAAGGCTGAAGCAGACTGTATAAACTACTCCAGAGTTTAAAAACTTGATTTATGTTTTTGTACATGTCTTCTGTGCAACTTTTGATTGTTTCTGAAGTTTTTGACAAAACTTGTTCCAATTATGACCGAAAATATTACTTTAGGCGATGTAAAATTGGGCTAAAACTGGCAGATCGGCGGGAAAATGCATTATTTTGTGGAACAGTCTGTGAGCGTAATTTATCTCAAAATCATCTAGAAACGCATTTTTCCTAACATTTATGTCAGTTTGAATGGTACTGGTACAAACTTTCATATGAATATCTTTATTTAAACTTGTTATACTTCTTTTCCGTATTGGCCGAAATAATAGCGACGACAGTGAAATTTGATGAAAATCTATTTCATTTACTTATCGTTACAAATCCCTGTTATATAAAATTCCTGGTGAAAATTACTTTTACTTAAACAAAATCCATTTAAAACACAAACTTGTTAATCTCCATTCGTATAACAATAACTGATTAAATGTCTAATGTGGTTCAATTGTATGCACTTACTTTTGCGGTCTGTCTGTCTATACTATTGTAAAAATGTTCTTTGAATTGGAAAATAATTTTAGTCTAGCTGGTGCAGTTACAGTTCAACGTGTAAATAAGTGTACGTATTCTTGGAGTAAACCTTAGAAACATGTAAAAATATTTCCAATACAATTAATATATTTTAAATTGTCATAATTTAAAGTTACAAATGGTGTTTAGATTGGTCCAATAAATCTCTTTTGTAGTCTAATGTTGACTTGAAGTGTATGATTAAATGTCATTTTACTCACTTGTTTAATAATATTTGCGTTTAAATGGTATTTTATTTCAGACGTAATGACATTTTAATGGCCAATAGTTAGACTTAATAATCAATAAATAATTTATAGAAAAAGATTATAAATTGATTACTACAAGACGTTTAATTGTTAAGCCTGGGGACATTAATTTTAGAAAAAATGAACTCATTTGCTTAGATTATAAATCTTGTAAACAGCGTGGGTTTAATCAATTAAACTTGACGAACTTTATTAAGAACTCTAATGGTTATCAAAATAATTAACATCCCGGACTGTTTAAACCTGAATGAAAATTAAGTTTTTAATATAATGATTTTTTAGTATGACACTCTACTCGACATGGCCTACAAATTGCCTGAACAGAATACGATATGTAAACAAAAACACGTGTTTGAAATAATAACTCTAACATAAAACATGTGTAGCTCACAGGGTTTTCTTTTAAGTTGGAACAACAATTTCCACGTCACTTGACTGTGACTCCAGAATGAAGTTAATATAGATGAGATAATCTAGAAATACACACTCCCTGTACTGTCTTTTGTACAACTTGAATATGTTGTATGGGTTTACCATATACCAAAAGTCACGTCTAGAAAGCTGTTTGTCTACGTTTTTCATATGTTATGCAAAGGCAAGAACTGATTTGACAACGCTCTATGAAATCTTACCGACATTCTGAAAACAAACAACCCTGTTGACATCATCAATAAATTACATTTTTTTCGTAAAAAATAAATAATTGGAAAGAAAACTTATAATTTGTTAGATGATATTGTGTAAACATTGAAAATCTAAAATATTGTCTGTGAAATTTGCTTGTTTATGACATATCAAATTGTCTCGTTATACACTCTTAACTTATGATCTGTAAGACTTGTTTATTTAACAATATATCTAATTGTCTCGTGATACATTAAAAAAATGATGGTCTGTGAAACTTGTTTGTTAATATATATATATCAGCTTGTCTCGTAATTCATTCTTATGCTGATTTTCTCGAACAAAGTAAAGACACTTTCTCAAGATTCATGACAAAACGTGCATTGAAACACTTACAGCGGCCCCTACAGACAGACATTGTATCTATAACGTAATACTTGCTTGAGAACTTGACTTTATCATATTAGATAACCATACATAATTTATTAACTTGTTTGCAGATGTATTTCATTGCACCACATGGCATTGTATCGCTTCACATCGTATCGTACGACCACCTACACGTCAGTTTCTTTTACACAATATAACTTGTTCGTTTTACTTTACCATTAAACTAAAGACACAAACACCTGTACAAATGTCTGTAGTATTTTAATAGACTGTTATAAATTACCGGTGTAATGCAAGAGCAATGATCATGTTCCCTCAAGATCTTGGCGTCACAACGTTTACTTTAATCTTAATATAATTCTGATTATCAGCCGTGTTAGTTAAGCATTCATAAGTTGTAAATATCCAATTTTTTGCCTGTTGACAACAACTGTATTCTTCTTTGCAAGGTTTGAAAACAAATTTGAGATATAAACGTTGTACCATACTACTATAGTGATATTTATGTTGTAAGTTGTAAAACAAACGGTATATTGTATAGCATCGGAGTATTGGTTTGGACATTACCACATACTGTCAACTTTCAAAGAACATATCTCAGGATGATGTAAAGCAGGCGACACTAATCTACAGATAAGATGGCAAGGGAATTAATACTTCTTAAGAAGTGTCTTATTATAGCCGTGTTTAATGGAAACAATAGTAATGACAGTGTAAGGTCACAATGTTTTCACTATATAGCCTTTGGTTTAAAATGGGCAATGATTTTATTACATTATATGTATAACCTTGTTTAAACCCCAGTGGCAATGGTGGTAAAACTATTGCCACCATTACAAGTTGAAAATCCCTAAGGTTCTTGTTTTCGTCATTTGATTTTGGTTTCTTTTATATAAACGAGTTAACAAATCGAATGAGTCATACTCTTTGCTTTTTGTCAGCCAGGAGGTATGTGTTTTTGTTTATCTTGATTTGATTGTTGTACACTTGACACATATTTAATCAAGATTATTTACAATGTCCCAATATTATTTACCAACATTAACCTTCTGGCATAAAAAGTGAATAATTTATAACAAGTAAATTGACGAAGCTCAAAGTATAAACAAATCTGATATTGGCGTGTTTTGTCTCTAGTGCAATTGTTTGGAAGACTTGATGTCAGAACAACGAAAGTGTAGACGCTTAATTACCAGCAGACTTCCGCTTAAATTATCAATTGTCTAACTAATATACTTTCGGTCTAGCCAGCTTCAGACATTAACATATTTTTTAAGTAGTTGTAATATTCTCTGATGTTCTAGGTTAGCATTACACCTTTAGTGTTGTGACCTTTATGCTAAAAAAATAAGGGTTTAATCAGATGTTTCCATTGTATATTCTTCAAGTAGTTAGGTCCAATTAGTTGGATTTCTCGGATTTTACCATTACTTTTCATTGTCAAGTAGCCAAACCTAATCTTACATAACTTTTTGTTAATCATTTAATTTGTTTCAAATTCAAGCTAAGTATTTTTAGGGTAAAAAAGTATCTATATTTAATCACTTTTGTCAAAAGCTTTATTTACAAGAAAGATAGTATATGTCATATTTTGTAATCTTAACATAGGACTTCAATGATAAAATCTGAGGATTCAAACTGTAAGAACCTGCTTACCAATTGGATTGCTTAAGATTTTATCAGGGAAAGATACATGACAAAAGTCCCTTATTGTACTTTAAGGCTGTGTCTAACAATTTTAAATTAGATAGACTTAAATAATTGTAACATACGTGATAATAACATCATGAACTGAAACGAGAGAACGTTTTAACAATAACATCTACTAGTTTCTGATATATTTGAATTTGAAACGTTAATGAAAATAGTTTGATAGCAAAGATGCAATGCTACAACAATGACTTGAAATGAAGAAATATGGTGTACATAAACATCATTTATTATAATCCCTTAAGATTTGATATACCCTCATAATCAACGCCTTTTCGAAAATGATTGTAATAAATTAAGTTAATGGAAATAAGTTTAGGTCTTTAGTTTTTTACTAATATATTATGTATTACAATTTAAAAAAAAAAACAAGAAAAAATTCTCAGAGCTTTTTGTCTTGAAAGTATTTATGTCAGTATTTATTGGTCTCTCGCAAAAGCGATCATTAGTGAAACTAATTAGGAAAAAATGGATGTAAAACACATTAGCAACAGGTCGTTTAAGTACATAATGTGTTTTAATCAATAGTAAACTACTCATACAAAAATGAATCATTCCGATTGAAAATTTTATATTTGAATTTTAATTGTTTAGAAAAGCTATTGCGGTATTAAAGTTTTAATTGAGTGCTATAAAAGTTATCAGTGTTAAATTATGTCAAACTGTAAAACCGCCAATTTTAAATGAAATTTAAAAAGCTTTTAACTTGCATACCTTAAGAATTTGTCACAATCAACAAGTGCACTGTGACAAGCGTATTGTGTTACCAACTTCATACAACACAAAATTACTATTCAAACTTAATCAATACTGAGTGTGCATATTTTAGACATTCTGTTTTGGTAACGGCTGTTTCTTTATTTTGATCGTATAAGCTACAAAATAATATGTTTAGAAATAAAATGCATTTTTTAGATATTTTAGATATTTTGTTTTATCTAGAGCTACCTACAGGTTGTTGACATGATATACTCTATCATCTAGGTCATATGTCCAAACCAATGTCACATAGTAGTTAATCATGTAACGGAGATAGATGTATATTACCGTCGGAGTAATGACTTTATAGAAATGGAACGATATGTCACAAGGTCTGGGTAACTGTCCATTAACTTGAAAAATAATGCATCAAATTATAATGTAATACTTAGCTAATATATATATTTAAGTGTTCCTTGTAACTTTCTGAATTGGTTCGGTTGACAATAATAGTAGGTTTGCTGCAACCTTTAGTTAAATCGGATGAGGGTCAATATACAGACTTAAAATACCAGCTGCTAAAAATAATTATTTGTGTTCTTAAGCTGAATTCACTAATCGAAAGAAAGGTATAACTGATTGCAGAATGATATCTATATATACATGTATGAGTATTTTTAAAAAATGTTTTGTGATAATAATTGTTGATGTTGATTTTTTTTTCAAACCAAACAAACCCTTGAGAATAAAATTAAGTCTTGATTGTAATGCCCAATCGCATGTTTTAATTATTTCACAACGTATATTATTTCATTTCATCATATTGTGCTGTATCAACCGTATTAGTTTTTATTTCTGCATTCTCTACATTGGCCTTCGAAACTTTTTCGTTAACGCAGCTTTAATTATATTCTAACACAATTACGATGCGTCACTTGACTCTTATTTGGAAATAAAATTTTCTATAACATATTTAGTATATCGATATATGTGAAGTTCTTACAAAAAAACTTACTATTAGTAAAAAAATATCGTAGGTCATATTTTATATTTCACATGAAAAGATTTATTTTTGACGAAACACACAACAACTTCTGCGTCAATTAACTGACGAACAGTTAACACATTTACGTTATCGGGTACCGATATTTCTGATAACCTCATGCCTTTACTGTTGAGACGGTTGATATACAAGCATCGAAAATAAATCTATAACGGAGACTTGATATTTCAGCTAACTTCCTAATATTATGCGATCCGCGAGATTGCTTTAGAAATATCTTAGTTATATAAATCTACGAAGTTTCACAATATTTTTTGTATGTCAAGATGCAATGCAGAAAAGATTTCTATTTATAACAAATAATAAAATTCTCGAACAATTGTTTTTTATTCGTATTCTCACAAAATAATTCAATAAAACGTCATACAACCCATGACACAGAACATGTGTTTGTCATTGTAAAGCAGCTGTTTTTACTTTCTGCACAGATTCTCATCATTTTTCAAAACATAACAAACAATGTGACGATCTGCCGTAATAAAAAAACAGGCCAATATCTAATTAAGTTCAGTTATTTGTCAGTTGATGTCTTAACCCAGACTATCTTGTCAGGTTCAATTCAATATCGTTGTGATCACATTGTGATCTTTCTCAGAGATATTCGATTCTTTTGTCAGTCAGCTATCGCCTTTGTATATTTCTAAAGATAGATCCAATTGAAAAGTTTTGAGTGTCACAAAAATATGAAAGTAAAAAGAAATGTAAAAATATATAAGGAACAGCAACCGTATAACATAATTCTAACTCAGCCTAAAAACAAAGACAAAGCTATTTTTAAATTTTAAACTTAGTAAGGTTTTTCCAAACGACACGTATATGCTACAATAAGAAAAAATATAGGCATTGCCATCCCACTAAAGGGTGTGATACTTGGCCATATTACAAATCTGCAATGGAAGGTCACTTAGGGTCCACTTTCTTTAAAAAATTCATTCTCAATAAAAGGAGTCATAACAAATTGTATTAACATATGTCATATGTGCATGAATTATTGTGTTAGGTGTGATACATAACAAAAATATATGTATTATTCCCTCTATATGTTTGATACAATTTCTATTCTTGGTATTGTCTTATAAACCCTATTTTACAATAAAGACAGTGTTATTACAGTTTATTTAAGCACCACAACAACCAAGTCATTATGAATAATGGCCAAACTAAATTGTGTGTCTAAAATACATATATACTCAAACGAAAAGGAAACGCAGGGTAAACTTCAGTGGTGATTTATGGTGAATTATAAGAATGATATTAAAATTGGGATATTGATTTATCAAGAACTATCTTTCGTGAACTAAATTTGGAAATTTTCGTTGGATTTTGACCTTTACTTTTTGTGTTATTCCCGAGGGGAATGTGCCGCTAACCAAGTCATTCGACGCGCGCGACGTGGAGGAGTAAGAGGCAAACCAATGCATGGACGTCTACAACGAAGACCCGCCTCAGGATTTCGGTTCCTTACAGTTTGGGAGTGAATACGACGGTTATGATTGCCTACTGTATTGTTAGCAGTCTCAGTGGCAGTAACGTAACGATTACGCAGGTGTGCGAGACGTATAGCCCTGTCCTGACGTCGTGAAGCGCGGACGCCCTGTCCGAGGCCGGTCGGCAAGCCTTCCAGTTTCCCTAAGTCGACGAACAAGTCGCACTTTGGTCGAAACATTCACGCCAAACTGCATAGCCACCTGCTGTGCGTTTGACCTTGCATTAGCAACGTAATGGTCTGACCCCGCTGAACGTCAGTAAGCCCTGCCATTAACGTAGAAAGTTAAAACAGAGTTTTAATACGGAAAACAGTGTATAAATGTCTAGAGTATTGGATGATATGAAAAGATGTGTTGAAGAAATTATCAAATTCATTCTGCATAAAATTTTTGCATTTCTTCGCTTGTATTACGTGACACTGAACGTTTCATGCTTCAGTAACTTTTCATTATGTGTTGAGTAAATAGATGCCTTGATAATAATCTGACCAATTTTCATCATCTTACACAAAGGCGATAAAAAGTTATTCCATATCATTTTACCCTGCGTTTCTTTTTCGTTTGGGTATATTTTGTCAAAATTTGATAAATCCTAGAAAACGCATACAATGTATTGCTTTAGGGGTCCAAAAGCGGTACATTTTGTTTAGAACATGTCGTTTAACACTTACTAGTAAAATAACAACATCATAATTGGTTTTAGTTATAGTCGTAACTTTTTTATGTTTTTATGAACTAAATTAATATCAAAAATGTTTTTTATGAAATCTATGCCGAAAATAAGTAAACATGTTCGCTTACTTTGAAAAAAATTAGTTAAGAAACAACATCATACTTGGTTTCATTGTATTGTAAATAAAATATGGTAGATTTATACATAGCAATTTTTATTTTTGCTTCATAATTATAGTAAAAATTGTTCATACAAGGGAACTGTAAAATGTAACTCAGGTGTCTTGTCGATATCGTTATGTAAAACGTATCGTTACAGTTTACGCTAAATTAAAAGAGAGTTTTCCAAAAGCAAGTCTGTTACCTGTGTTCTACTTCGTCAACCTAATTATTCATGTTTATTTGCACAGCATATTTTTATGATGGAGACTCTAAAACTGGTCATAAAATATTAAATGTAAACATACATTTTTTAAAAATGCTCAAATGCTGTTTTTGCATCTGAATATAGGTGTAAAATCATTAAGTACATATAGGATGAGTTTTATAGATATAAATCAAGAACAATGCTATTAAATGCCTCATAGATAATGCAAATACAAAATGACAATCTTTGACACAGTTAACAATATAATTATTGAACATTTTGCACTGATACAAAATAATTACTCTTGCTATACCTTCAGAAGTATGTGGTATATTTATGCAAACTTAATAGATGAAAACACATTTGTTGGAAATATCCGAGATCATGAATGCATTTTATTACGTTAACTGAGATAAATAAAATTGATGCTATGAAATATCCGTTTCTAAATTATTACAGAATAATTAGTTTACTATAACGGGACATTAAGCCTTGTTTTGTCGATTATAGCAATTATACGACAGCACGTTTACAACTATGTACTTCTTTAGATGTGATTTTAACAGTAAGTTATCGGCTAAAAGAAATTTCTGATAATTGATTTAGCCAAGAAATTGCTTTTTAATAAGTGTTATATGCCTATTATTTCCTTTAACAATGACATGCGTGCTTTTAATAAATCGTTTTATAAAAGTGTCAGAAGAAATGAATGGTATACTAATAAACCTGAACTATTTGACAATCATTGACGCTATTGCCCCCAGTATGCATTTTAATCTTATAATTTAGAACACAGCATATTGGTTGAAATTATCACGAACATGTTTTTACGAAGCTCGAGACTTTTAAAAAAATCTTTATTAAAGTTCTAAACATGGTTATATAATGTATGACTGATGGTTTCGTACTTTAAATATATTCGTGTGTTTAGAGCAGTTAGAAACTGATAACCTTTTGAGAGTATAAATTAGATATCTGATGAATATCTTAACAGAGCTTGAATTAGCCTTTCCCTTTCAGCACCAGTAACTTTATTTACTGTTATATAAAGTTGTTCAGACTTGCACATACTTATACATTAGGCTTTGTAAGAACTATTTGGAACATAAGCTTCACAATCGTTTTTCAGCGTGATTTGTTTCTCATTATGGTTTATATTCTATAACTTTGCAAGTATTATGCCTAACGTCATTATTCAGCATTTTGAAATATTAAGAACTTCGTATAATATATGTACACAATTTACGGATAAATGACTGTACTACATACTTTGCATAAAACAGTTGTGTTTTTATAGAATTACTTTTCCGGAGCATAACTAAGTTCCATTTGGTCCACAATATTTAAACTTCATAGGATAATTGTCCATATCGGATAGAAGACCCCTATTGATTTTGGAATCACAATGTCAAAGGTCACTATTACCTTAAAACTGAAAACAGTTTCCGGAGCATAGCTTAAGTTTCATTTCGTCCACAATATTCAAACTTCATAGGATAATTGTCCATATCGGATAGAAGACCCTTATTGATTTTGGAGTCACAAGGTCAAAGGTCACTATTACCTTAAAACTGAAAACAGTTTCCGGAGCATGAGTGACAAAGTTATACTCATCACGAATAAAAAGAAGCATTCTCAATGGTATCTTTTTTCTCTACTTTGTTTTCCACAATTATTCGTAATGTGATATTCATATGAAATATTCTCATGTCTTATAAATGCTTCATCTTAACTTAAAAAAAACACTTTCGGGCATATAATGCCCCGCCTAGCGGTGCTCTAGTTACATTTGTGACTGTGACTTTAGCAGCTGTTTAGTGTAACTTATAGGAATACATTTTCTGCTTGGGATATATGCGTATCACTCCAAATGTTACCGTTATTAACTTACATGCTACTAGAGTCGATCCTCGGCCAAGTGTGTCAGTCTGGCAATTTAATTGTTACGATGTATGTCTCGAAACATCTGTTCTGATTTTGTACATTAACTGATTCAATGACTGATTTAGTGTCTGTTTGAGTAATAGTGCGGGTGTAAATGGTAATTAAACTTCCGAGTGATTGATTGGCTGTAAAAGTAACAGTGCACTTGATTGATAGCTGTAGTTGCTGATTGATTGAATCAGTTAACAGTAAATGATTATTTTGAATGTACATGTATTGTGTGCTACTTTGCTCCCGTTACTTACAAATTACAAGGTGACTACATGCTGACATTAGTCCTGTTAAGAAAACTTCCATTATTTCACTTGATAAAATAACTAACTTTTAACTAGGTCACGTTGTATTTGTAATGCTTTTTATAAGGTATTTATTACTGTCTACAGATTTACTGCCAATAAAAATGAACGCAATAGCGCCTAATACAATTTATATAATCTCGGCAATGTATATACAATGTATCACATAAAACAACCTGTACATTACAAAGTTAGACAAGAAGAAGTTGTTACTCATAATAAAATCATGATAGTATTTTCCTCTTGAACATATTTTTATAATTTAATTTGAAAGTTTGACATTTTAATTATATCAATATTCTATCTTGGATTTAAAGATGGGATTCTATTCTAGAATTATGTGTATTGTTTTTGTTTATAATGCTTCATTTCAAATTTTATTTGACAACATTATGTCAATAAAAAATAACATATTCGTATAAAACAAAACAACATACATCTTTCGTATTCGACGATTTGAATATTTTATGACCTTTCAAATATTTCTTGTAAATATTCTAGTAAATATTTAAAACAAGCAAACACCAACATGGTGATGATTCCATTCATATCTAAATCGAATAATATAAAAAATTATTTTAACACTTTTATGTTACAGAAGTAAACCTGTGTGCAAGTTTAAATATGGCGTATTTCTTTATCTATTATAGAGACCTTTTTTGTAAAGAAAACATCGTGACAATAAATGATTATATCAACCTTATCACAAAATTATTATTTACCAAACATAAAAAAGCACTTCCACTCTGATATTTCAATTATACTTATGGTAAAGAACTCATTTTGCTATTTTGCACTGTCAGTTATTTCCAATATACATTTTATGTCAACAGAGCAATTCTTTATAACAACCTTGTCTCCAATGACAACATTATCATATGTAAATCTTCCAGTAGTTACAAATTAATCGTTTACTTCTATATCACACATACAAAGATGAATAAAACATTTATTGGGATGCCTAATATAGCGGATTTCTAGTTATTCGTGAACTGTGATTTTGTATTGGCATAGAAAGATGACAAGTCAGCATGTTGTAAGTTTATGTAGAAATGCTCCGATATTTTCCAGAACGACGGTTTCTTTTAAATAAACATTCTCTGTAGTGGTAATGTCTTGTTTAGATATGTTTTGTCTCACTTTTGTATTATGGTAATTCTGATATTGCCAAGGTTTTACAAGGTTACAATTGTGTCTGGTGTATAAATTTCTTTTTTTATTAACCACGGTGTTGTTGTGTACACTAAACTTGATAATAAAAAGATATATATGGTTTAGTATATGCTTAAAATGATTAGTTATAAACAAAACTTGTTGAAGACATATGTGGACATGTTATTTAATTTGAATCTTACAACATCTTATAACCAACTACTCTGAGCGTTGATTAACTTTACTTTTTATTATATCACAAATGTAATATAAAGTAATAATAATACCTAGATTTTTGTATATAGATTTTTAGTCACAAGTACATCACTATTTGCAGCTAATAGATGTAAAATACTTGTATAGAAATACGTATAGGAAAAAACATCACAAACTCTTGAAGATAGACTTCAAGTATTGTTTATCAATAAGTCCATATTTACAATCAATAAAAACAATAGTGACCAAGACATCAATGATAATAATGATATAAACGTTTGTTTAGTTATATATTTCATTTGTAATTATGATATCACTTACTTCTGTGGGGGACAAATTTAAAAGGCCCTTGATAAAAAGAGTTTGCATCGTTAATAAGAGTCAATATAAGGTCGTGAGAGAAGTCTGTCATCTTAAATCTCTGACGAAATGTTATTGAATGTTGAATACCAAAAACTATCAATTAGCACTATTTTTTTGTATTGTTTTCATTTACAATTTTTACCCCAAGAAATTCTTAATATCAAGTTATATAAAGTAGGTTATTGAATGCATTTTTAATCTTTCTTCCATAATATTATCGATTTTAGTTGTTTGTTTTGTGCGCATGTTAAGAAGATTTTTAGCGACAGCTATTTTAGAAATTTTAATGTGATTCTCGATTTAGCCGGATTCTTCATTTCTTAAAACTGAACAAAACGTTGTTGTGCGTTTTTCTTTTAACCAAGACTTTCAATCTTGATCAAATCTTTTCTAATATTATCTTTTAATCTTGTTATTGTTCGTATGAAACGTTTATGGTGTTCTTAATTTCATTTTAAATAGTTTCTTTGTTTAATGTGTAATTATAGTAAAATTATTCAAAGGAAGAAAACAATTTTCTAGATTTTTTTTATTCCATTAAACGTAAAAGAATCAAAGACTGTTTTCTATCACAGTTAGTATGAATAAAGTGTCTGACATATTTGTGTCAAACACCAGGTTAAGAAAACAATAAGGAAAAGTGGTGTATTAACTGACTTTTTACGTGTCTTCTTTTGAGAGCAGGTCTTTTAATTCATTTATGTCGTAAATGTGTCCTACTCTCAGACAAAATCATAAACTTTTATACTTCGTTTGTCTTAAAGCATTTTATTCAATTTGTTTGAATAATTAATTGTCTTATACACTGTACTGTACATTCTTACATTATTCAGTCTTTATGTCATGTAATTGTTTTCTATGTTTGTTTGCTTTTCGTATAATGTCACTTCCTACGCATTTTCTAATGCCTTAGTGGTGTGTTGTTGTAAATGCCATTGAATACACAGAAGTCCTTGGCATTGTTATTTTACATTTTAAAGATTAGCATCGACGATATCTAACAGTTTTTGTATCCCTTATATGATGAATGATGAAAGTCAGTTTTAACAGTACTTTTTGAAAATAGCTGTAATACTTGGTTTTATGAAATATACGCACTAGAGTAAACGTTTTATGTAACGAATAATGTTTTCACCAAAAGGGTTAAATGCAGGACATACCAGTAGTAATTAGTAATCGATTATTCTTTGCACTCTGTTTGAGTAAATATGGCAATAATGTGTATTCGTGTTAGTTCTTGAATAACTACGTTGTAATATCTAAATGTTTTCGTGATTTAAATTAATGAAGCTAAGTTCACAGGAACTCATACATCAAGCGATCATCTATATATATATATATATATATATATATTGTTTAGATTTATAAAGAAATGTCATTATATTACAATTAATGGTTATAGATAGTAGAGGCATTGTTAATGGATGGTTCATCTATCTATATAATAGACTCATTAACCTACTCATTTATTCACCGATTTCTGTTTAGCCATTTATTTATCAACTCGTTAGGAATTATTCAGAATCAATGTAGTGATTTAGTTATTTAAGAACATAGAAATATTCACGTTATTGTATTATTATATCATACAATGTATGATAATTACTCATATTATTAGGTTCTAAGAATGTTTAAATGATATGATTAGTAAAACATATAGTTTACACGAGTACCATATTTCTAACCAGGCTTCTTTTTAGTTGTTTATTTATTTGTTTTGGTTTCATGGCAAATTTCTTAGGAATAGCCGTATAGTCGAATAGCTTTTGTTTTACAATCTGCTTTAAAGTTGCACTTTGTATTATAAAAGTTATCAAAGTACATCTTAATTAACACATAAGCGTTTTGAATATGGAATTTTTTTAAACAACACTATTTTCAAAATTAGATTGGTTTTAATATTTTTACTTGTTATGCCTCAGATTGTAAAAAAAGAATGGTTGTATTGGAAGTAATTCTCACTATGATACTGAAACGATTCTCGTCTACCTCTAAGCATGGAAGAAAGACTCTAAATACTTTAAAGATTTTTGCAAATAATGTTAAAATAGCTGTATGTGTGTATTAATGTATAAGCCAAACAATTTATTTGACCTTTTTGCATGGAGTATTTGTCTTTTTGCGTACTTGGTAAATGCATGTTTGTTTTTATAATTAAAACACTGAAATAACCTTTCATTCGAGCAGTTACAAAGCATGCCAGCTTTTTGTCAAGGGTTGATTCCTTACTTTGGTGTCATACTGTATTTTATCGCAGTGATTGTTTTACATAAGGAGTAGAATAGTAATAATGGTTAAAAAGTTATTTGACCACCCGTAAAGCAGATTATGTCAAACGTATGCACTTTTTATTGATAATGGTTGCTATCAGAAAGGTTATGATCAAACAATTAATATATCATATGATTGTTTATTTAAATAAATGCTTGTACAAACATACCTATATTAAGTGAGTTAGATAATTTATTAGATAATTCCCTTTCAATTGAATTCTATCCATTGTAAACATTGTTAAGTGGAAATGTGATACTTTTAATTATCAACCAATAATGTAAGCTATTAGTTTTCATAAAAATGTTATCACTTTATCAGATACGATCTTTTCGAAAGTAGTATTTACTTAATCCCCCATCCCAACTCCGTATGAGTTCAGGAAACATAATAGTTAGTGAAATGCTATATATATATATGATGTATAAGTAGATGATAATTTTTTTAAGTGTTAAGTATACAGTCTATACAATTCCGATTTCAAATAGGTTAGCGTTATATGTAAAACGTTTGAATAGATGCCATAATGTCCCTACTAAGTGTATACTTAACATTCATGCAAACATTCTTTTAAATTTAACTCGATTCTTTAAAAAAACAAATGTATTCTTTAGCGCAATGGTAAACAATATCGTTCATTGAAATCAGGAAAAAGCTTGAAGTGAAGGTTTGCAAATACGAACAACTTTATCAGTTAAGCATTCTTATAAATTACCATTGTAATAATATTGGTTAAAACAAAATTACCTAGGGTATTAAAATATTGGAATGAATTATATAACATGAAAATATTGCTCGTCTTTTTCATAATAAATCTTCATGAGCATGTCTGAGACCCGGAGTTAAGCTTTGTCATATTTGAATTACGTAAATAATTTTGAATGGTTTATTAGCGTGCACATGTAGTAATTGGGGAGACCACATTTGAAATGTGTCAAAGAATATAACCTAAACGAAGCAAAGCAAAAAATAATGTAAGAGCTGTATTGTGTTAATTACAATCAGAAAAACTGGCTATTTAAAGTTCGACAAAAATCAAAATCCTTTAAATTCTATGCTTTTTGACTAACACATCTTATGAAAACTATTCAATTCATTTAAGCATTTAAGGTAGGAGTCCTTGCTACAAAGTTCAGATAATATAAATTGCATGTAGGGAAAATCGAGAATCCACATTTTTTAGTTTCAAAATGGATACATGGAACATTTATTAGATTTTGTTTTTAATGAGTGATGCGTTTTTAAACATTGTGATTATTTAGGGTGTGAATGGATTAAAGAAATGACTGATAAAAAGATGAAATCTACATTTTCAACTGAATGTACTTTTATACTATTCCGTCTACTTTCTATTTGATCATGCAATCGGTGATAGTGTTGCCCAACAAGCGATATTATGTTTCTGAGTGTATCATTTGGTTAAGTTTCTTGCACCATAAATACCAGTAAGCTTACAAGTGATTTACTTTCTATTGACCTGTATATTTTGGTAAAATGGTCCTTAAAAGCGCTATAGTAAATACGATTAGTTTTATGTTTTTAATTATAAAACTAAGAAATGATAGACATAAATACTCTCATTCAATAATCCAGGGTTCTATTTTAAGAAAAAATGGTGTAACACAATAAATTCATTTGAGGAAAAAAATGATATTAGTGTAGAAAAAGTTAGAATATGGCATGATTCTGATATTTTACTGAAGTCGTGTAAACTTAACAGTTGTTTGATTAACTTACTTTGGCAAACTTTTATATTTTAACTTTCATTCTTAGAAATGCAACAACATAGTCATGAGTTTATATTTTGGGGAAGCTTTTTGGTATATATACGGTATATCATAATTCAAACTGCGTAATAGCTGAATGTAAAAATGATATTTTTATGATTTATCAAACTCTTTTTCAGGTTCAAATATAATAGTAAGACAAACATATCATAGAATGGAACCGTCTGGTACAATGCTGTAATAGACCATCAAAACGAAAAGGAGGAAAAATTGCTGAGTCATAAACTACTTAACCGTATGTCGTTTTATCTTTACTGATGTTTTATTCATATTGTTATTTATTTGTCAGGAGATTGGACATTCAGCAATAACTATTCGGTAAAGAAATTCTCCAGAAAGCAAATTGTATTGATATTTCGGTTTTTATTAATATTCACTTAATATTGTGGCCAACATGATTACGCCACATTTAATATGTAAGCTCATGAGAGAGAAATGTGGTTACATTAAACGATATAACGTATTGTATGAAAAATGTGATGGTTAAGATATTAAAATATATTTACGCACTATAAAATACTTAAGATTAACACTAAATCCATGGTATCGGCGATGTTAACGACAATACTTACACTTGCAATTGGCTTTGGTCTAAATTAGAATGAGTTAAACAAACGGTTCTCGATACGATTGATATCAACTATTACATTCAATATTGTCAATTTGTAATTAAAGCAAACACTCACTGTGAACTCATTTAGTTGGAATCTCATTTAAATCTACTTTATCCAATTGCTCATTACTGTTGGATCAGGAAGCGTTGTCGAAAAGGATACACATAAATGAAAGACCTTGTTTTACAATCAAACTTAAACCATTTTTCATCTAATAATAAAAGGATTTTTTATAAAAAGAATTTTAATCGGCTCAACAATTAAACTGTCTTAATCTTATGTTCGACAAATGCATCTGACAAAACAATTCTAAGGAGAATCAATTTTACAATTACTAAGCCGCAATTGCATACATAGATATTGCTTACTACTTTGTAAAGAAGATGTCAAAATTTGACAGGAGTAATCGTTTTAGTGTGTTAAAGCACTTATTTTAGAATCTTGATGATTAAGTATGTACTAAAACGATATTACATGATAATTTTGTCCCATATAGTTTCTAGGTTAATTGTTTTCCTTTACGGATACCGTGGGCTGAAATATGACACAATTTCCAATTGAAATCTTATAACATTTTAGTCAACAAACAAACGGAAAAATATGACAAAATTATAATTAAAAATCTTATATATCTTTATATAATCTTAATATAGGGCTACAACTGATAATTAAAGTGTTGTTTTTGATGATAAATATGAAACAAAATAATAGTTTTACATCGATGGTGATTATTTTCACGTTTAATAATACCATCGGCAACAACCTGTTTTGATTATATATTTGAACATTTCTAAGCTTTCAGATGAAATACGATATTTTTTCTGTTTAAGTTGCTTTTAGTCTTCCTATCTTAGTGAAATTTTGACCTCCATAGTTTTTGTTAATACATGTCTATGGTTACGTGGCACATATTAAATTTGAATTGATTAAATTAAAATTATGGTATTGTTATAATTATATTTTTAAATACGAGTACATTATTGTGAGTGTCTGTCTTTATAAATACTTTTGTATTGTTTTTGTCTTCACATGTTTGTCTTAGTGTCTTGTCGTCGTTAGTGTTTGTCTGTGTGCAAGAGGTTTTTGTACATTTAGTTAATTTGTATGTTGTTTTTTTTAATTTCATACTTTAGTACTTGCCATTTATTTTTTGTTGAAGGCCATTTGAAATTAAGGCACATGTTATAGTTTAACTTTGTATGCCTAAATGTTACCCTCAAAAAATAAATTTATTATTATTATTTATACTATTATTATTATCATTACTTAAATATTTTGTTTTAAATTAATGTAATCAACTTGCATATATTTAATGAAAGTAGTAAATCAAATGAACGAATTATTTTTTCTAAGTCATTTCACATTAGGTAGAGGTTGTTTATTTTGTATGATCACGTAGAACGTGACATAAATAAGTTTTACTCTCATAAAAGTCATGCTAAATTAATTAAGTTTTCCACAGAGGCAATATGATATTAGTTCCCATATATTATTTTCATTTTGGCATTTAATGTAATTGAAAGTTTTCATAAAAATTTACAAGTTTTTGATATTGTCGTGTATTAAAAACAATTACATTTTGTATTATTCCGTAAAAACTTTAGAAGTAGCATTTCTTATATCAAATGCACATCTAAAAGAATCAATTGTTTGGAACGTTTTACGTGTTTTGCATGTCTAAGCTTAAAATTGAACTTCGTTTATAAAAGTTAAACGTTTGTATCATGCTTATCTATTGTCTCAACCAGTTTCTCATTATTCAGTGTATTTAATATTATTTGAAAGTAACATGCTGCAACCTGAATTCGAATTATCCTCACATTAAAAGAAGTACAGAGTACTAACAAACGGTTTGTAACCTTTTATTTCTATAAGTACATGCTTTGAAAATATACATTTTCTATTACGGAACAAAAGTGGGTTTTTTTCTGAAATGATTCCGTGTGCTTCTATTGACGTCTTTTTAAATTTGATAAAAGTTTCATAACTCTCTTGTCGATAGTCTGTACCAGAGACAACAGTTTTATAATATGTCATGTTATAAATGATTTATTCCATGTTAACTATGTCTGTCTTCAGAAATAATATTGTTCAGGAAATAGCATGCTGACATGACAATGTTTTATCATCACAATCTTAAGAATTGTTAGATTTTCAAAATTTTATTTTAGAAAGTATTATTTATTTTTATGATACGAAACTGATAATATTGCTTAGATATGATGACAAATAACTTTAGGCTATTCATGAACAAAACGTCTATATTGGTGATCTAAAAGTACATATACAGACGCTTTCACTGTGAATTAGCCATGTCATTGCATGTGGACGTGATATATATATATATTTAAACTAAACTATCAGTATAAATATAATGATGTTATCGTATCTTATATATATTAAGTAGAGATATTTGTTTTTTTTATTATTGTACATGAACCAATGATACCCATGATTAAAGAATAAATCATAAGGCGTATTGTTTAATGGTCTGTAATACAAGAATGTGAGGTATATGAAGTAAATTAAATATTTTTAGTTTTTGCTAAGTATTATACTAGTATCATCAAAAAAAGAACTTCTTAAAAACGTTTTCTTTCGTTTATTCCATTTATTGAGTAAAATAGATGAGACTTATGTCAATATTCTAGATAAAAATATACAATTTCTGTCATAGTTACGTCAGCTAATACTTTCAGCAAGCACTGACTAGTCTGTATTGACACAGGGGTTTAAATTCTAGGATAACGTTTTTATGAAAACAGACCTAATTGCTTGGTAATGTAATAAGTCAAATCATCATGCAATCTCGCGATTTGTTTAGATTGTCTCAAACGATGACATAAATCTTAAAGACAAATAACGAAGATAATATACAGCTCTCTTCAAAATTGTTAATATCGAAACACATTAACTTTGGTTAATAATTAATTGGTTTTGATGAAGAAATCCATTTCTGACTTTTTACCATATTGGTAATAAATATTGATTTATGAAAAACTTCTATTACACTATCCGCACGGCTTTAGGACCCCGGTTACGCGCTTTACCTTGACCTACTTGACCCCCCGAACAATCCCCATCATATTTGGGGCAGTTTCGTGACGCTAAATTTTTTCGCTCAAAAACTGACATTTTCTGCATACGCGGACCTGTCGCAAAGTTCAAAATTTCATGAAAAAAAAATTTCTCCAGTTTTGGCCTAAAAAGGTCCCAGCGGGTCCAAATATAAGTTTCTACAGCGTCCTAGGTGGACGTAAGCCCTAAAAACCTGTTTTAAGGGGGTCATACTGCTCTGAAGGTCCCAGGAAGTGCAAATGTATGTTTTCTCGCCATGTTTGGTAGCTATGACCCCCAAAAACCCGTATTCAGCAAAAGTGCAGAATTCTCATATTTTTGGAGAAATCCCCCGAAACACAAAACTGGGCCTCACGCGTTGTGAGGCGACTTACGAACTACTTTTTTGCACATTTTCTCGACCGACTCAACCTCCCAGACTAGCTGGACCATCATTTGGTCACTTTGGTAACATTTGGTTTTTCCCTAAAAAGTTGACTTTTTCTGCATACGCGGACCTGACGAAAAGGTCAAATTTTTTCAAAAAATTGATTTCTCCGCTTTTGGCCTGAAACTGTCCCAGGAAGTGCAAATGTATGTTTTCTCGCCATCTTTGGTAGCTATGACCCCCAAAAACCCGTATTCAGCAAAAGTGCAGAATTCTCATATTTTTGGAGAAATCCCCCGAAACACAAAACTGGGCCTCACGCGTTGTGAGGCGACTTACCAACTACTTTTTTGCACATTTTCTCGACCGACTCAACCTCCCAGACTAGCTGGACCATCATTCGGTCACTTTGGTAACATTTGGTTTTTCCCTAAAAGTTGACTTTTTCTGCATACGCGGACCTGACGAAAAGGTCAAATTTTTTCAAAAAATTGATTTCTCCGCTTTTGGCCTGAAACTGTCCCAGGAAGTGCAAATGTATGTTTTCTCGCCATCTTTGGTAGCTATGACCCCCAAAAACCCGTATTCAGCAAAAGCGCAGAATTCTCATATTTTTGGAGAAATCCCCCGAAACACAAAACTGGGCCTCAAGCGTTGTGAGGCCACTTAGGAACTACTTTTTTGCACATTTTCTCGACCGACTCAACCTCCCAGACTAGCTGGACCATCATTCGGTCACTTTGGTAACATTTGGTTTTTCCCTAAAAAGTTGACTTTTTCTGCATACGCGGACCTGACGAAAAGGTCAAATTTTTTCAAAAAATTGATTTCTCCGCTTTTGGCCTGAAACTGTCCCAGGAAGTGCAAATGTATGTTTTCTCGCCATCTTTGGTAGCTATGACCCCCAAAAACCCGTATTCAGCAAAAGCGCAGAATTCTCATATTTTTGGAGAAATCCCCCGAAACACAAAACTGGGCCTCAAGCGTTGTGAGGCCACTTACGAACTACTTTTTTGCACATTTTCTCGACCGACTCAACCTCCCAGACTAGCTGGACCATCATTCGGTCACTTTGGTAACATTTGGTTTTTCCCTAAAAAGTTGACTTTTTCTGCATACGCGGACCTGACGAAAAGGTCAAATTTTTTCAAAAAATTGATTTCTCCGCTTTTGGCCTGAAACTGTCCCAGGAAGTGCAAATGTATGTTTTCTCGCCATCTTTGGTAGCTATGACCCCCAAAAACCCGTATTCAGCAAAAGCGCAGAATTCTCATATTTTTGGAGAAATCCCTCGAAACACAAAACTGGGCCTCACGCGTTGTGAGGCGACTTACGAACTACTTTTTTGCACATTTTCTCGACCGACTCAACCTCCCAGACTAGCTGGACCATCATTCGGTCACTTTGGTAACATTTGGTTTTTCCCTAAAAAGTTGACTTTTTCTGCATACGCGGACCTGACGAAAAGGTAAAGTTTTTTCAAAAAATTGATTTCTCCGCTTTTGGCCTGAAACTGTCCCAGGAAGTGCAAATGTATGTTTTCTCGCCATCTTTGGTAGCTATGACCCCCAAAAACCCGTATTCAGCAAAAGTGCAGAATTCTCATATTTTTGGAGAAATCCCCCGAAACACAAAACTGGGCCTCACGCGTTGTGAGGCGACTTACGAACTACTATTTTACACATTTTCTCAACCGACTCAACCTCCCAGACTAGCTGGACCATCATTCGGTCACTTTGGTAGCATTTGGTTTTTCCCTAAAAAGTTGACTTTTTCTGCATACGCGGACCTGACGAAAAGGTCAAATTTTTTCAAAAAATTGATTTCTCCGCTTTTGGCCTGAAACTGTCCCAGGAAGTGCAAATGTATGTTTTCTCGCCATCTTTGGTAGCTATGACCCCCAAAAACCCGTATTCAGCAAAAGTGCAGAATTCTCATATTTTTGGAGAAATCCCCCGAAACACAAAACTGGGCCTCACGCGTTGTGAGGCGACTTACGAACTACTATTTTACACATTTTCTCAACCGACTCAACCTCCCAGACTAGCTGGACCATCATTCGGTCACTTTGGTAGCATTTGGTTTTTCCCTAAAAAGTTGACTTTTTCTGCATACGCGGACCTGACGAAAAGGTCAAATTTTTTCAAAAAATTGATTTCTCCGCTTTTGGCCTGAAACTGTCCCAGGAAGTGCAAATGTATGTTTTCTCGCCATCTTTGGTAGCTATGACCCCCAAAAACCCGTATTCAGCAAAAGCGCAGAATTCTCATATTTTTGGAGAAATCCCCCGAAACACAAAACTGGGCCTCACGCGTTGTGAGGCCACTTACGAACTACTTTTTTGCACATTTTCTCGACCGACTCAACCTCCCAGACTAGCTGGACCATCATTCGGTCACTTTGGTAACATTTGGTTTTTCCCTAAAAAGTTGACTTTTTCTGCATACGCGAACCTGACGAAAAGGTCAAATTTTTTCAAAAAATTGATTTCTCCGCTTTTGGCCTGAAACTGTCCCAGGAAGTGCAAATGTATGTTTTCTCGCAATCTTTGGTAGCTATGACCCCCAAAAACCCGTATTCAGCAAAAGCGCAGAATTCTCATATTTTTGGAGAAATCCCCCGATACACAAAACTGGGCCTCACGCGTTGTGAGGCGACTTACGAACTACTTTTTTGCACATTTTCTCGACCGACTCAACCTCCCAGACTAGCTGGACCATCATTCGGTCACTTTGGTAACATTTGGTTTTTCCCTAAAAAGTTGACTTTTTCCGCATACACGGACCTGACGAAAAGGTCAAATTTTTTCAAAAAATTGATTTCTCCGCTTTTGGTCTGAAACTGTCCCAGGAAGTGCAAATGTATGTTTTCTCGCCATCTTTGGTAGCTATGACCCCCAAAAACCCGTATTCAGCAAAAGTGCAGAATTCTCATATTTTTGGAGAAATCCCCCGAAACACAAAACTGGGCCTCACGCGTTGTGAGGCGACTTACCAACTACTTTTTTGCACATTTTCTCGACCGACTCAACCTCCCAGACTAGCTGGACCATCATTCGGTCACTTTGGTAACATTTGGTTTTTCCCTAAAAAGTTGACTTTTTCTGCATACGCGGACCTGACGAAAAGGTCAAATTTTTTCAAAAAATTGATTTCTCCGCTTTTGGCCTGAAACTGTCCCAGGAAGTGCAAATGTATGTTTTCTCGCCATCTTTGGTAGCTATGACCCCCAAAAACCCGTATTCAGCAAAAATGCAGAAGTCTCATATTTTTGGAGAAATCCCCCGAAACACAAAACTGGGCCTCACGCGTTGTGAGGCGATTTACGAACTACTTTTTTGCACATTTTCTCGACCGACTCAACCTCCCAAACTAGCTGGACCATCATTCGGTCACTTTGGTAACATTTGGTTTTTCCCTAAAAAGTTGACTTTTTCTGCATACGCGGACCTGACGAAAAGGTCAAATTTTTTCAAAAAATTGATTTCTCCGCTTTTGGCCTGAAACTGTCCCAGGAAGTGCAAATGTATGTTTTCTCGCCATCTTTGGTAGCTATGACCCCCAAAAACCCGTATTCAGCAAAAGTGCAGAATTCTCATATTTTTGGAGAAATCCCCCGAAACACAAAACTGGGCCTCACGCGTTGTGAGGCGACTTACGAACTACTTTTTTGCACATTTTCTCAACCGACTCAACCTCCCAGACTAGCTGGACCATCATTCGGTCACTTTGGTAACATTTGGTTTTTCCCTAAAAAGTTGACTTTTTCTGCATACGCGGACCTGACGAAAAGGTCAAATTTTTTCAAAAAATTGATTTCTCCGCTTTTGGCCTGAAACTGTCCCAGGAAGTGCAAATGTATGTTTTCTCGCCATCTTTGGTAGCTATGACCCCCAAAAACCCGTATTCAGCAAAAGCGCAGAATTCTCATAGTTTTGGAGAAATCCCCCGAAACACAAAACTGGGCCTCACGCGTTGTGAGGCGACTTACGAACTACTTTTTTGCTCATTTTCTCGACCGACTCAACCTCCCAGACTTGCTGGACCATCATTCGGTCACTTTGGTAACATTTGGTTTTTCCCTAAAAAGTTGACTTTTTCTGCATACGCGGACCTGACGAAAAGGTAAAGTTTTTTCAAAAAATTGATTTCTCCGCTTTTGGCCTGAAACTGTCCCAGGAAGTGCAAATGTATGTTTTCTCGCCATCTTTGGTAGCTATGACCCCCAAAAACCCGTATTCAGCAAAAGTGCAGAATTCTCATATTTTTGGAGAAATCCCCCGAAACACAAAACTGGGCCTCACGCGTTGTGAGGCGACTTACAAACTACTTTTTTGCACATTTTCTCGACCGACTCAACCTCCCAGACTAGCTGGACCATCATTCGGTCACTTTGGTAACATTTGGTTTTTCCCTAAAAAGTTGACTTTTTCTGCATACGCGGACCTGACGAAAAGGTCAATTTTTTTCAAAAAATTGATTTCTCCGCTTTTGGCCTGAAACTGTCCCAGGAAGTGCAAATGTATGTTTTCTCGCCATCTTTGGTAGCTATGACCCCCAAAAACCCGTATTCAGCAAAAGCGCAGAATTCTCATATTTTTGGAGAAATCCCCCGAAACACAAAACTGGGCCTCACGCGTTGTGAGGCGACTTACGAACTACTTTTTTGCACATTTTCTCGACCGACTCAACCTCCCAGACTAGCTGGACCATCATTCGGTCACTTTGGTAACATTTGGTTTTTCCCTAAAAAGTTGACTTTTTCTGCATACGCGGACCTGATGAAAAGGTCAAATTTTTTCAAAAAATTGATTTCTCCGCTTTTGGCCTGAAACTGTCCCAGGAAGTGCAAATGTATGTTTTCTCGCCATCTTTGGTTGCTATGACCCCCAAAAACCCGTATTCAGCAAAAGCGCAGAATTCTCATATTTTTGGAGAAATCCCCCGATACACAAAACTGGGCCTCACGCGTTGTGAGGCGACTTACGAACTACTTTTTTGCACATTTTCTCGACCGACTCAACCTCCCAGACTAGCTGGACCATCATTCGGTCACTTTGGTAACATTTGGTTTTTCCCAAAAAGTTGACTTTTTCTGCATACGCGGACATGACGAAAAGGTCAAATTTTTTCAAAAAATTGATTTCTCCGCCTTTGGCCTGAAACTGTCCCAGGAAGTGCAAATGTATGTTTTCTCGCCATCTTTGGTAGCTATGACCCCCAAAAACCCGTATTCAGCAAAAGCGCAGAATTCTCATATTTTTGGAGAAATCCCCCGAAACACAAAACTGGGCCTCACGCGTTGTGAGGCGACTTACGAACTACTTTTTTGCACATTTTCTCGACCGACTCAACCTCCCAGACTAGCTGGACCATCATTCGGTCACTTTGGTAACATTTGGTTTTTCCCTAAAAAGTTGACTTTTTCTGCATACGCGGACCTGACGAAAAGGTCAAATTTTTTCAAAAAATTGATTTCTCCGCTTTTGGCCTGAAACTGTCCCAGGAAGTGCAAATGTATGTTTTCTCGCCATCTTTGGTAGCTATGACCCCCAAAAACCCGTATTCAGCAAAAGCGCAGAATTCTCATATTTTTGGAGAAATCCCCCGAAACACAAAACTGGGCCTCACGCGTTGTGAGGTGACTTACCAACTACTTTTTTGCACATTTTCTCGACCGACTCAACCTCCCAGACTAGCTGGACCATCATTCGGTCACTTTGGTAACATTTGGTTTTTCCCTAAAAAGTTGACTTTTTCTGCATACGCGGACCTGACGAAAAGGTCAAATTTTGTCAAAAAATTGATTTCTCCGCTTTTGGCCTGAAACTGTCCCAGGAAGTGCAAATGTATGTTTTCTCGCCATCTTTGGTAGCTATGACCCCCAAAAACCCGTATTCAGCAAAAGCGCAGAATTCTCATATTTTTGGAGAAATCCCCCGAAACACAAAACTGGGCCTCACGCGTTGTGAGGCGACTTACGAACTACTTTTTTGCACATTTTCTCGACCGACTCAACCTCCCAGACTAGCTGGACCATCATTCTGTCACTTTGGTAACATTTGGTTTTTCCCTAAAAAGTTGACTTTTTCTGCATACGCGGACCTAACGAAAAGGTCAAATTTTTTCAAAAAATTGATTTCTCCGCTTTTGGCCTGAAACTGTCCCAGGAAGTGCAAATGTATGTTTTCTCGCCATCTTTGGTAGCTATGACCCCCAAAAACGCGTATTCAGCAAAAGCGCAGAATTCTCATATTTTTGGAGAAATCCCCCGAAACACAAAACTGGGCCTCACGCGTTGTGAGGCGACCTTACGAACTACTTTTTTGCACATTTTCTCGACCGACTCAACCTCCCAGACTAGCTGGACCATCATTCGGTCACTTTGTAACATTTGATTTTCCCTAAAAAGTTGACTTTTTCTGCATACGCGGACCTGACGAAAAGGTCAAATTTTTTCAAAAAATTGATTTCTCCGCTTTTGGCCTGAAACTGTCCCAGGAAGTGCAAATGTATGTTTTCTCGCCATCTTTGGTAGCTATGACCCCCAAAAACCCGTATTCAGCAAAAGTGCAGAATTCTCATATTTTTGGAGAAATCCCCCGAAACACAAAACTGGGCCTCACGCGTTGTGAGGCGACTTACCAACTACTTTTTTGCACATTTTCTCGACCGACTCAACCTCCCAGACTAGCTGGACCATCATTCGGTCACTTTGGTAACATTTGGTTTTTCCCTAAAAAGTTGACTTTTTCTGCATACGCGGACCTGACGAAAAGGTCAAATTTTTTCAAAAAATTGATTTCTCCGCTTTTGGCCTGAAACTGTCCCAGGAAGTGCAAATGTATGTTTTCTCGCCATCTTTGGTAGCTATGACCCCCAAAAACCCGTATTCAGCAAAAGCGCAGAATTCTCATATTTTTGGAGAAATCCCCCGAAACACAAAACTGGGTCTCACGCGTTGTGAGGCGACTTACGAACTACTTTTTTGCACATTTTCTCGACCGACTCAACCTCCCAGACTAGCTGGACCATCATTCGGTCACTTTGGTAACATTTGGTTTTTCCCTAAAAAGTTGACTTTTTCTGCATACGCGGACCTGACGAAAAGGTCAAATTTTTTCAAAAAATTGATTTCTCCGCTTTTGGCCTGAAACTGTCCCAGGAAGTGCAAATGTATGTTTTCTCGCCATCTTTGGTAGCTATGACCCCCAAAAACCCGTATTCAGCAAAAGCGCAGAATTCTCTTATTTTTGGAGAAATCCCCCGAAACACAAAACTGGGCCTCACGCGTTGTGAGGCGACTTACCAACTACTTTTTTGCACATTTTCTCGACCGACTCAACCTCCCAGACTAGCTGGACCATCATTCGGTCACTTTGGTAACATTTGGTTTTTCCCTAAAAAGGTGACTTTTTCTGCATACGCGGACCTGACGAAAAGGTCAAGTTTTTTCAAAAAATTGATTTCTCCGCTTTTGGCCTGAAACTGTCCCAGGAAGTGCAAATGTATGTTTTCTCGCCATCTTTGGTAGCTATGACCCCCAAAAACCCGTATTCAGCAAAAGTGCAGAATTCTCATATTTTTGGAGAAATCCCCCCGAAACACAAAACTGGGCCTCACGCGTTGTGAGGCGACTTACGAACTATTTTTTTGCACATTTTCTCGACCGACTCAACCTCCCAGACTAGCTGGACCATCATTCGGTCACTTTGGTAACATTTGGTTTTTCCCTAAAAAGTTGACTTTTTCTGCATACGCGGACCTGACGAAAAGGTCAAATTTTTTCAAAAAATTGATTTCTCCGCTTTTGGCCTGAACACTGTCCCAGGAAGTGCAAATGTATGTTTTCTCACCATCTTTGGTAGCTATGACCCCCAAAAACCCGTATTCAGCAAAAGCGCAGAATTCTCATATTTTTGGAGAAATCCCCCGAAACACAAAACTGGGCCTCACGCATTGTGAGGCGACTTACGAACTACTTTTTTGCACATTTTCTCGACCGACTCAACCTCCCAGACTAGCTGGACCATCATTCGGTCACTTTGGTAACATTTGGTTTTTCCCTAAAAAGTTGACTTTTTCTGCATACGCGGACCTGACTAAAAGGTCAAATTTTTTCAAAAAATTGATTTCTCCGCTTTTGGCCTGAAACTGTCCCAGGAAGTGCAAATGTATGTTTTCTCGCCATCTTTGGTAGCTATGACCCCCAAAAACCCGTATTCAGCAAAAGCGCAGAATTCTCATATTTTTGGAGAAATCCCCCGAAACACAAAACTGGGCCTCACGCGTTGTGAGGCGACTTACGAACTACTTTTTTGCACATTTTCTCGACCGACTCAACCTCCCAGACTAGCTGGACCATCATTCGGTCACTTTGGTAACATTTGGTTTTTCCCTAAAAAGTTGACTTTTTCTGCATACGCGGACCTGACGAAAAGGTCAAATTTTTTCAAAAAATTGATTTCTCCGCTTTTGGCCTGAAACTGTCCCAGGAAGTGCAAATGTATGTTTTCTCGCCATCTTTGGTAGCTATGACCCCCAAAAACCCGTATTCAGCAAAAGCGCAGAATTCTCATATTTTTGGAGAAATCCCCCGAAACACAAAACTGGGCCTCAAGCGTTGTGAGGCCACTTAGGAACTACTTTTTTGCACATTTTCTCGACCGACTCAACCTCCCAGACTAGCTGGACCATCATTCGGTCACTTTGGTAACATTTGGTTTTTCCCTAAAAAGTTGACTTTTTCTGCATACGCGGACCTGACGAAAAGGTCAAATTTTTTCAAAAAATTGATTTCTCCGCTTTTGGCCTGAAACTGTCCCAGGAAGTGCAAATGTATGTTTTCTCGCCATCTTTGGTAGCTATGACCCCCAAAAACCCGTATTCAGCAAAAGCGCAGAATTCTCATATTTTTGGAGAAATCCCCCGAAACACAAAACTGGGCCTCAAGCGTTGTGAGGCCACTTACGAACTACTTTTTTGCACATTTTCTCGACCGACTCAACCTCCCAGACTAGCTGGACCATCATTCGGTCACTTTGGTAACATTTGGTTTTTCCCTAAAAAGTTGACTTTTTCTGCATACGCGGACCTGACGAAAAGGTCAAATTTTTTCAAAAAATTGATTTCTCCGCTTTTGGCCTGAAACTGTCCCAGGAAGTGCAAATGTATGTTTTCTCGCCATCTTTGGTAGCTATGACCCCCAAAAACCCGTATTCAGCAAAAGCGCAGAATTCTCATATTTTTGGAGAAATCCCTCGAAACACAAAACTGGGCCTCACGCGTTGTGAGGCGACTTACGAACTACTTTTTTGCACATTTTCTCGACCGACTCAACCTCCCAGACTAGCTGGACCATCATTCGGCTCACTTTGGTAACATTTGGTTTTTCCCTAAAAAGTTGACTTTTTCTGCATAACGCGGACCTGACGAAAAGGTAAAGTTTTTTCAAAAAATTGATTTCTCCGCTTTTGGCCTGAAACTGTCCCAGGAAGTGCAAATGTATGTTTTCCTCGCCATCTTTGGTAGCTATGACCCCCAAAAACCCGTATTCAGCAAAAAAGCAGAATTCTCATATTTTTGGAGAAATCCCCCGAAACACAAAACTGGGCCTCACGCGTTGTGAGGCGACTTACGAACTACTATTTTACACATTTTCTCAACCGACTCAACCTCCCAGACTAGCTGGACCATCATTCGGTCACTTTGGTAGCATTTGGTTTTTCCCTAAAAAGTTGACTTTTTCTGCATACGCGGCCCCGACGAAAAGGTCAAATTTTTTCAAAAAATTGATTTCTCCGCTTTTGGCCTGAAACTGTCCCAGGAAGTGCAAATGTATGTTTTCTCGCCATCTTTGGTAGCTATGACCCCCAAAAACCCGTATTCAGCAAAAGCGCAGAATTCTCATATTTTTGGAGAAATCCCCCGAAACACAAAACTGGGCCTCACGCGTTGTGAGGCCACTTACGAACTACTTTTTTGCACATTTTCTCGACCGACTCAACCTCCCAGACTAGCTGGACCATCATTCGGTCACTTTGGTAACATTTGGTTTTTCCCTAAAAAGTTGACTTTTTCTGCATACGCGAACCTGACGAAAAGGTCAAATTTTTTCAAAAAATTGATTTCTCCGCTTTTGGCCTGAAACTGTCCCAGGAAGTGCAAATGTATGTTTTCTCGCAATCTTTGGTAGCTATGACCCCCAAAAACCCGTATTCAGCAAAAGCGCAGAATTCTCATATTTTTGGAGAAATCCCCCGATACACAAAACTGGGCCTCACGCGTTGTGAGGCGACTTACGAACTACTTTTTTGCACATTTTCTCGACCGACTCAACCTCCCAGACTAGCTGGACCATCATTCGGTCACTTTGGTAACATTTGGTTTTTCCCTAAAAAGTTGACTTTTTCCGCATACGCGGACCTGACGAAAAGGTCAAATTTTTTCAAAAAAATTGATTTCTCCGCTTTTGGTCTGAAACTGTCCCAGGAAGTGCAAATGTATGTTTTCTCGCCATCTTTGGTAGCTATGACCCCCAAAAACCCGTATTCAGCAAAAGTGCAGAATTCTCATATTTTTGGAGAAATCCCCCGAAACACAAAACTGGGCCTCACGCGTTGTGAGGCGACTTACGAACTACTTTTTTGCACATTTTCTCGACCGACTCAACCTCCCAGACTAGCTGGACCATCATTCGGTCACTTTGGTAACATTTGGTTTTTCCCTAAAAAGTTGACTTTTTCTGCATACGCGGACCTGACGAAAAGGTCAAATTTTTTCAAAAAATTGATTTCTCCGCTTTTGGCCTGAAACTGTCCCAGGAAGTGCAAATGTATGTTTTCTCGCCATCTTTGGTAGCTATGACCCCCAAAAACCCGTATTCAGCAAAAATGCAGAAGTCTCATATTTTTGGAGAAATCCCCCGAAACACAAAACTGGGCCTCACGCGTTGTGAGGCGATTTACGAACTACTTTTTTTGCACATTTTCTCGACCGACTCAACCTCCCAAACTAGCTGGACCATCATTCGGTCACTTTGGTAACATTTGGTTTTTCCCTAAAAAGTTGACTTTTTCTGCATACGCGGACCTGACGAAAAGGTCAAATTTTTTCAAAAAATTGATTTCTCCGCTTTTGGCCTGAAACTGTCCCAGGAAGTGCAAATGTATGTTTTCTCGCCATCTTTGGTAGCTATGACCCCCAAAAACCCGTATTCAGCAAAAGTGCAGAATTCTCATATTTTTGGAGAAATCCCCCGAAACACAAAACTGGGCCTCACGCGTTGTGAGGCGACTTACGAACTACTTTTTTGCACATTTTCTCAACCGACTCAACCTCCCAGACTAGCTGGACCATCATTCGGTCACTTTGGTAACATTTGGTTTTTCCCTAAAAGTTGACTTTTTCTGCATACGCGGACCTGACGAAAAGGTCAAATTTTTTCAAAAAATTGATTTCTCCGCTTTTGGCCTGAAACTGTCCCAGGAAGTGCAAATGTATGTTTTCTCGCCATCTTTGGTAGCTATGACCCCCAAAAACCCGTATTCAGCAAAAGCGCAGAATTCTCATAGTTTTGGAGAAATCCCCCGAAACACAAAACTGGGCCTCACGCGTTGTGAGGCGACTTACGAACTACTTTTTTGCTCATTTTCTCGACCGACTCAACCTCCCAGACTTGCTGGACCATCATTCGGTCACTTGGTAACATTTGGTTTTTCCCTAAAAAGTTGACTTTTTCTGCATACGCGGACCTGACGAAAAGGTAAAGTTTTTTCAAAAAATTGATTTCTCCGCTTTTGGCCTGAAACTGTCCCAGGAAGTGCAAATGTATGTTTTCTCGCCATCTTTGGTAGCTATGACCCCCAAAAACCCGTATTCAGCAAAAGTGCAGAATTCTCATATTTTTGGAGAAATCCCCCGAAACACAAAACTGGGGCCTCACGCGTTGTGAGGCGACTTACAAACTACTTTTTTGCACATTTTCTCGACCGACTCAAACCTCCCAGACTAGCTGGACCATCATTCGGTCACTTTGGTAACATTTGGTTTTTCCCTAAAAAGTTGACTTTTTCTGCATACGCGGACCTGACGAAAAGGTCAATTTTTTTCAAAAATTGATTTCTCCGCTTTTGGCCTGAAACTGTCCCAGGAAGTGCAAATGTATGTTTTCTCGCCATCTTTGGTAGCTATGACCCCCAAAAACCCGTATTCAGCAAAAGCGCAGAATTCTCATATTTTTGGAGAAATCCCCCGAAACACAAAACTGGGCCTCACGCGTTGTGAGGCGACTTACGAACTACTTTTTTGCACATTTTCTCGACCGACTCAACCTCCCAGACTAGCTGGACCATCATTCGGTCACTTTGGTAACATTTGGTTTTTTCCCTAAAAAGTTGACTTTTTCTGCATACGCGGACCTGATGAAAAGGTCAAATTTTTTCAAAAAATTGATTTCTCCGCTTTTGGCCTGAAACTGTCCCAGGAAGTGCAAATGTATGTTTTCTCGCCATCTTTGGTTGCTATGACCCCCCAAAAACCCGTATTCAGCAAAAGCGCAGAATTCTCATATTTTTCGAGAAATCCCCCGATACACAAAACTGGGCCTCACGCGTTGTGAGGCGACTTACGAACTACTTTTTTGCACATTTTCTCGACCGACTCAACCTCCCAGACTAGCTGGACCATCATTCGGTCACTTTGGTAACATTTGGTTTTTCCCAAAAAGTTGACTTTTTCTGCATACGCGGACATGACGAAAAGGTCAAATTTTTTCAAAAAATTGATTTCTCCGCTTTTGGCCTGAAACTGTCCCAGGAAGTGCAAATGTATGTTTTCTCGCCATCTTTGGTAGCTATGACCCCCAAAAACCCGTATTCAGCAAAAGCGCAGAATTCTCATATTTTTGGAGAAATCCCCCGAACACAAAACTGGGCCTCACGCGTTGTGAGGCGACTTACGAACTACTTTTTTGCACATTTTCTCGACCGACTCAACCTCCCAGACTAGCTGGACCATCATTCGGTCACTTTGGTAACATTTGGTTTTTCCCTAAAAAGTTGACTTTTTCTGCATACGCGGACCTGACGAAAAGGTCAAATTTTTTCAAAAAATTGATTTCTCCGCTTTTGGCCTGAAACTGTCCCAGGAAGTGCAAATGTATGTTTTCTCGCCATCTTTGGTAGCTA